>VXBS01002676.1:301727-419428 GCA_013400255.1 Sitta europaea
AAAGTAAGGAGAGAGGGGGGGGGGGAGGGCGCTGGGGGCTGGGGGGGTCGGTGCGTGAAGACTGGGGGAAGCCGCGCCCGGGGCCCCTTCACCGCTGCCGGGAGCGCCCGGGCTCCAGCCATACGGCCCCGGGGCGGCGAGGGGCTCTGCGCGGGTAGCGGGCAGCTGCCCTCAAGCCACCGTGCAGCTACTTATTATTATTTATTATTTACTGNTGCCTGTTGGCTGGTAATAGCAGTGGAGTGTTTCAGCTGGACTGACACTTTGCCCGCTTTTGGTTTCCAGAGGGGCGTTCTCCGTCGTGAGGAGGTGTATGAAAATCACCACAGGACAAGAGTACGCTGCCAAAATTATCAACACCAAAAAGCTTTCAGCTAGGGGTGGGTATATTTAAATCTGGTGTTTATGGTGCCTCCTCCCTGTTTCTTGTGTTCATGTGCTAAGCATTAAGAAATGATAAAAATAGCTGAATGTTTTAAGAGATTTTTTAATACAATTTTAATTATTATTTCCTTGATTTGGATTTTTTCTCTTGATGCCTTGATTTTTACTATGTTAAGTGTTTCATGGATTGACTGCATGGAAGTCAGAGGTTGCTGTGAAGCATTTCAAGAAAAGATGTTCAAAAACTGAAATGTAATATAATGCAGTCTCTTCGGTTTTGAATTTAAATAATTTGAGTCAGAAGCATTTTCCAAGCTTTTTTTTTATTATTAGTGGGAGGATGGTCAATAATAAGTTTTCATTAGGGATTTGATTTTAAACATTATAGCTTCACTGAATTCTGTGTTCCCATTGCATTTAAACATGAATATTAGGGCCTGTTTAACTGTGAGCGAAGGAGGAAAAATGTACTTTTACCTCAGATTAAAGTTTTTTTGTGAGAAAAAAATTATAAGAAAGAAAACCATGATTTTGAGCTGACTATTGTGAAGAAAGTCACTCTGAAGAAGTGGTGAGGAGTGTTACTGTTACAAGGCTGCTGCACAGCTTGTTTCTGCCTTGCCTCTGATGTGTGTTTCCAGCAGCTTGTCAGCAGCAGCAGACGGGTTGTTATGATACATTGTAGGTAAATATACACATGGTGTGGGCTGTTGTGGAAAGGGAGTCTTAGCGGCGCAGTGTCAATTGCTCGTTAATTCCCAGCTGGAGTGCCTGTGTCCGGGTGTCAGGGCTTAGGGAGCACTCACCCTTAACCTTATCTGTGTTTTTATGTGGATACGTGAAGAACATGGGAATGGATATGTAAATGGTGTCAGAGCCTGTGTTTGTGGCTGCTCTGCTTCTGCCCCAAAGGAATCACTGCAGGTAAATGGCAGCTTCAAGTCATTAAATTTAAACACGAGACATTGCGTAGGACGATATGGCAAGTTCTGATAACATGCTGCTCTCTAATAAAGATCTTTCAGTGATTGGTACTTGCCCTTGGTGAAAGTTGTGTGAAAATTTATTTTTCGCTGAATTTGAGTCTTCTTATTCTCACTGTGAGAT
Source organism: Sitta europaea (assembly GCA_013400255.1). Classification (NCBI taxonomy): domain Eukaryota; kingdom Metazoa; phylum Chordata; class Aves; order Passeriformes; family Sittidae; genus Sitta; species Sitta europaea. The sequence goes on from VXBS01002676.1 coordinate 303,219, forward strand.
TATTGTTGAAGGTTACTTAAATTTAGTTTTCTTTTGTACAGCTACACACTTGAAGGTAGGTTAAGAAATTTATATGACTTGAGATAAATATTTTCACAAGTTTGCTTTGAACAGTTTTTTTTAATTGTTTAGCACACTAATGTGATCTGTTGAATTTTGATGCTTAAAATAAAATGCTGCTTTCTGTGTGATTTCTTAGATCTGAGTAATTTTCAATGTGAGAAGCCATAACAAGGTCATCATCAGGTTACTGGTAACAGGTGCTGAACCATGTACCAGGTTACCAATGTGCCATGGATTACTTTTGTGATGGGGTAAATCCTGGAATACTAGGCTAAATAAGGAAAAACTGGGTCTTTCTAATTACTCAGCATTTGGATTGCACTGTATTTCAAGCTGTAATTTTTGTACTTTGTTCGTGCAGGGCCAAGTCAGTCCCTGATGTGCTCTGTTAAGGAGTGGAAGCACATTTGGGAGAATTTGGCTCATAAAATGTAATGAGGCAAATTTCATGCAGATTTTTCTGTGGGTTCAGCCCATAAAGGAAGGGGGGGTTATACTTCAAAGCTGAGCCACGGAATATCCTTTCAAATCAGAATATACATGGTGCTTTTCCATGAATGCAGGGAATACCTTTCCATCTCTGTTTTCAGACATCCCAAAAATAATTGCAGTTTTTTTACTTGCTGGGTTGTTTTTTGTGGAGGTTGTTTTGGGTTTTAGCTCTTTGAAATCTACTAAGCAGTTTCTGAGGAGCATGCTTCTTGGTGAATTCTTTAGATTCTTCTGAGGCAATTTTTTAATTGTGGAAAGGTGCACTTAAGTGGCACTTGTGGTGCCAAAAAACTAAACATGAAAAAGCCTCAGACTGTGATGCTTTCTCCTGGCTGATAATGGGGATGGAATTTATAACTGAAGTGCTCCTTTTAGATCTAGTTTTGTTCTACTCCATCTGAACTGCTGTATGAGAAGGTAGCAGTTCACTTCTGTGTGTCAGATCTACTGAAGTACCCATTCCAGTGTAAATCGTTGGGTCAGCTTCATCTGTGGGCAGAGTTAAGAGGAAACATGTCCTCTTGGCTTGGAAACATGTTCCTTGTCTAGTGCTTGCTTCACTTGAAGTCTTTCAAATAAAATGTCAAATTTGGGCCTTTTTTGCTTCCCACACTGGATGAGGGCACTTTCAATGTATGCTATGGAGAAGTCAAGACTTTCAAGACTGAATGAAACTTCCTTAAAGTAGTTTTGAAATTAGAAATTATTTAAGTGACTTCAGCCCGGTCAGAGCAATCATTGTCTTTTCTTCCCCTCTTCATCTCAGCCATAAGTGTTATTGGAGGTTTATCCAAATTCTTACTTTAGTAGTCTTTCTAAATCTGATCTAATGACCAGCTAATGCCAGCAAAGGTGTGTTCCCATCAGTTTCCCTGTATAGTTACAATGAAATTTCAGGCAAATTGCCTGTGTGCAGAGGTGTGGGCTTTGGCTGGAATTTGGAGGGGAAAAGGAAGCTGTGCCCCCTGTTGTAGCAGAAGGAACCTTGGTACTTTGAAATTGATGGTCAGTTCCTTACAGAATTCAATTCCATGATTTTCTAATTTTAGAAGTAATAAACATTTGCAGTTTGAGTCTATTTCAGTATATCAAAAATGCTTTTTCTTGTTATCATTGCATATGTTCTCTTTTTCAAGTATTCTTAAGGTGCTCTTCAGAGTTTTGATCTTGGTGTTTTCTAGTCAGCTGGAGCATTAAACTGATACTAGAATATCCACAGCTAGTTTTGTATCAATAGAGTATGTTCTTGCAAAAGGTGATTATGCTGCTGATTGTAAAAAAGGAAGGGCATAAAAAGGTGTGTTACCCTTCTAAAATTAAGTGCAGCAATGAACAAGCACACAGAAAACCAAGAATAAAGGGAAGAATGTGTGTTTGCTGGTTCTGGGTTCTGTATGGTTTCATCTGATGAAGTCTTCAGGGTTTCCTTACTATTCAGTAAGGACTTAGGCTTGTCTGTGTTGTTTTTCATGTGTAGAAAGTCATGCAGATAAAAGTGAACTTCTGTGAAGTGACTTTTCCCCTTCTCTTCCAAATACCAAATAATGAGCAAATTGTCTTTCTTTTTGCCACTATCTGTACATATTTGTCCTTCTCTTTTGAGAGTCTTCTACCTTTGATCCAAATTGATTTCACATAAGCATACCATTTTCTTAAAAGGTTTAGTCCTTGTTTTCTGTCTTCCGAAAAAAAAACCAAAAAACAACTTAGGTAAGAGTTTGCTTTTCTGATCATACTTGACAAGGTGAATCACTGATAGGTTTTCACTGGGTGTACCTATTGCCAGTAACTCCTAGTGAGAGTTCCTGGTGCCAGAAGCCCGGTGCCTTCGGTGAGATGTGATGGTGTCCATGGGAGGAGGAGGATGTCCCAGTCCCTTTCCTTTTCTGGGAAGCTCAGGTCAAAATCTGGACACAGCTCTGCCAGCCCTTGGGCTGCTGCAGCAGAGCTACCAGCACTTTGCTTATGAACATATGTGCTACAAGGAGTAATGTGAGAGTCAGCTGCAGGTTATTGCTGCTCCCTGAAAAGCTCCAGCCATTCTATTAGCTTCAAGCCTTGGAGGTGTCACTGGTTATTTATCTTCCTTATTAGCAGGAAATCTCCCAAATCTTCTTCAGTATTTCTTCTGCTCTTTTTTCCTAGGAGCTCGTGCCCACAGGTGCGTGGCACAGCCGGAGGGATTGGAGCGCTGGCTCACCTGCAGCCAGCTCCGATGGGTGCGGAGGCTGCAAACCCCACCCCCGTGGGAACAGCGTTTTGTGCAGTATTGAGTAATTGGGCTGTGGGAAGAGTGTTTCAGCATCTACAGCTCTCCAAGTAGGGCACCTCATGATCCCTAAAGTGATCTAAGATACACTGGGGAGACGAATGAAATGGGAAGTGTATGTAGGGTAGTATTTTTCAGCGCAGCTTTTCGTGACAGAGATAAACATTTTTGATGTGTCACTAGACTAACATTTCCTTTAGTCAGGTAGCTTGTGTCAGTCTGTGCCAGATGTTGTACAGGAAGGCAAGCTCTAATAAGGCTTCCAGTGCTCCATTGGAGGAGAAAATAATTCTTTCTAATCTAGCTCAAGATGTTAATCTCTGAAGCACACATTTACCTGTACCAGTTTATTACAACACATGTATTTTTAAAGCTAAATTCTGTTCTTACGCACACATGACGTTACTCCCACACAGACAGGACTGTCCTTCAGGGCATTTAGTTTTCAGTGAGGCAGATTGTCTTTGTGAGGACAAGATTTAAGCTCGGGATTTTAGTGGTTTTCTTCCATGTCTTGCTGTAGTCTTGTTTCTCTGATAAATTACTTGTCATTTAAGAGTATTTTAAACTTGTTTTTCTCCAGTATGTAAGAAGGCTCACCTGCTAACATGCAGTCACCCTTTTTTATTTTTGTGCTTAATGTTTGTATTCATCTTAGTCATGGCATTCTTTTCAGTTTGACATTGTTGTTACACAGCACACTCATTTGTATGTTTATCTGCAACTATTTGTTTAATTGCAAATTACCGTAATTTAGCAGGCTACTGGTTCTGTTGAAATTGATTCCGTTCAGACAGCTCAGGCTAGTAGGGAGAGAAGAGCATTATCAAAAAAAAACAAAACTCAAAAGGAATTTTTTGTTAGGTGCTCTGTTTAGATAAGGTTTGGAGCTTTAAATTCTGTTTTGCTTTTAGCATTTATTCTATTTTGATGTTAGTTATAATCTGAAGAGCTTTTGAATACCAGTGAGAATGAGGACTTTAAAACTCTGTGATGAGTGCTGGTTGTTAGTAATTTATTCTAACAGTTAAACTGGATTTGAAAAGAAATGTCCTGGCAGTTCATAGTGAAATTACGCATAACAAATGCTGTGTTGATTTCAATAATGTTACTTCTGGAGTTTTGCAAAAGCGTTATTTACTCTCTCCATTGTGACTGGGATCTCTCTTAGAACATGTGGAGAGTAAAAAGGTGTTTGCATCATTTGTCAGCTCAGTTTCAGCAAGCTCATTAGGGGAAGAGAGGGAAATGCGTGTGAAAGGGGATTATTGGGGACTTATTTGGCTACTGGTCTCCAGCCATTTTGTCAGAAGTTACACATTTCGTCAGTGATTCCTGCTCTTGTTCTGTGTCTTCTCTTCCTGCAAAGTGAAGACTTAGCTGTGCATTTGAACAGCTCCACTTGGGGGATTGCTTCTGTTTGGAAGAGAAGGGAGAACTTAAGATGCAGGAGAGAATACAAACAGAATACCTTTCCTGAGGTTCACATCCTGATAGTGAAATAGGGATGTGTTCTGTTCCTCCTGGTCTGAGAGAATGTTTTGCTCTGTTCAAATGGTGTTTCTGAATGACGGGTTTGGGTCAAATACAAAAATAAGGAAATTAACACAATGGTCAATGATTTCCATTTATTGTAGATTGGTTCTGTTTGTTTGCACATACTATCATACATAGAAAACCTTGTTTTATGGGCAGCCACAGGCCAGCTCAGGTGTTTGTGGCTTAGATCTGACCTCCCTCGCTGCCAGGTGGAAATACACTTGTTCCTGGAAGGACTTGGATTAGTTAGGCTTTGAAATTGGGTTTCTGGGGGTTTGGGCTGTGCCTAAATGGCGGAATTGAAATGTGAAAGTCCTGCCACATGTAGGCAGGTATTGATCCAAATGCTAAACATTTATGCCCCTTCTCAGATTGTGATTAGGGGTAGGTGAAGTCATCACCTATGTGTATTCACACTTCAGTGATTCCACAGTCTGGTTTGCAGTTTGAAATTATCTTTTTTTTTTTTTTTCCTTTTTTTCATCTAATTGGGGAGTGTCTGATCTAAGAGACTGGTATAAAAGTCAGTGAAATATTTTGCTTTGAAAATGTATGTACTGCCAAAATAGTGCTTTTAATGTGTCTGTCCTTCATTTGACCTCCTGAGAAATGTAGGCCAGGGTGTTTGATATGTCCAGCTTCTTCCTTTGTACAAATATATTGCACATTTGTCAAATGCTTTGTAAGGACATTGTGAGGGGTCTAGGAGACTATATGAGAAATAATAACTTCTTCTGTGCTTTGGAAAAGGTTACTAGAGAACAAAACCCTAACTTAACAATGGCAGTTCTTCTGTTTGATTTCTTATTACAAATAACTGTGGTTTGAATTTGAAGAAACATCTGCTCTGTTTTGGAGAGGCACAGGAGTGCAATCTGTCTTTTTATTCCTTGGATGTATTGAGCTTGTGTACCTCTTGGCGTGCATGTTTGTGCAAACTCCTCGTCGGTTTAATCCTTGTATTTTAAGAAATGTCTTGTGCATGGAATCAGGGAGGGTGGAGAATTTGTGACATTGGTATTTTCTTCCAGGAAGACAGTTGTGCTGTTAGCCAAAGTGTTTTCTAGATTGCTGTCAGCTTGTTCTGAAATTCATTTGAGTTGTTTGAATCAGAGAACTCACTTTTAAGCTTTGCAGCTCTGATAATTTCTGTGGTATCTGGTCAGAAGCTGCTGGGTGGGTTCTGCTGTGCTGAGGGGTTACTTAATTCCTCATGAATTTATTATTCTGGATGCCACTGAACAGAAGCAGGAGCTATCAGAAAAGCCAGTGAGTGGCAACTTCCACAAATTTGCACAGGTCTTATCCCTGATGGAGCTTCTTTTCTGATCTGAGGCCTCTTTACTGGGAATTAAGAAGCATAAATGGTGCTACAGCGTATATTTGGTTTTCCTAATTAAGTTTTTCAGTGTAGAAAATGATTGGATATGTGCTGAGCAAACTATTACAGAGGTGTTTGAGCAGTTATTGGTTTAAACAGGTTATATTTGGTAGAAAGGAACTTTGCCTACCTGGTGGTTTGAGGGAGCTAATGTTACATGGATTCCTGACCCTTTGTTAATACTTTCTAAGTATTTCACAGGAAAATTTGAGAGTAAAACATGCTGGCTTAATTAAAAAAAAAACAAACAAAAAGCCCCCCAAAACCCCCAACAACAATCCAAAACTCTCAAAAGTAACAAAGTAGATTTTAACAATTAGGGATGTGATGCTGTGGATATTTGCTGGTTGAGATGAAGCATTGTATCTTGTCATGAGAGGCTTTTAAAAAAAATTTACCAGTAACCAAGAATTTATCACTCCTATGTGTATAAAGTTAAAATCTTGGTGATGCTTTCCAAGAGAGCTGACTGGCATCCATAAAACCAGAATTAATTTAGGTTTGGCAATCACTTTCAACTTGAATATAGAATGTGCTTGTATATGTTCACAACTAGTTGTGGGGTTTCTTTTGCTCAGTTACAGCCAAATCGGTTGTTTTGGGCTGCCTGTTGGACAGTCTCTCCCGCTGTCCTGCATGTGCTGTGTAGGGAGGGAGTTGGTTCTTTTTACTGTGCAGCTCTTGTGACACTACCATTGGCACAGCTTTGGAAAGCACGTTTGTGGGCACCTTCCACTGGATGGAGAACTTGACCTAAACCTATCTTTAGCTGGAGGCCATGATGTGCAGAATTAAAAACTTTGAAATCTTTATTATAATAATAATTTTTTAAACAGGCACGAACTAAGTGTTTGCTGGCTTGAGTGAGCAGCTGCATGAATTTGAACAGGTGTGTACTGAGGAATGTGTAGAACTACGGCAGTTAGCTTTGGGTCGCGTGTGTGGTCTGCAGGCAGGTTTAGCCCTGCTGAACAGCCCGTGAGCCCCGTGGCCTCCAGCTGGCAGTGCCCTCACCTGGCAAGCCGGTAATTGATTTGCCCAGCGTTCCTGGCACTCACCGGGTCACGTGGCACCGAGCGGGCCCTGCGCTCCAGGGAGCAGCGCACCCTGCCCAGCTGGGAACGTTAACAAGCCTTCATGCAGGTGCAAAGGGTAGCACACCTCTCCTGTAAAGCTTCATCATCTCAGCACGTGAGGAGGAGAGAAAAGAAAGCTTGGAACCTCAAAGCTCTTGTTTGTGGGCAGCAATTTACTGCCTGTGTTTGCAGAACTTTGTTCCCGGTTTAATTGTAGTTGGGAACTGCTTACTTGTAAATTTTCCGCAATGTGAATGCAAGTGTTGCAGCAAGTCACGTTGCATATTCATGTAGATGCACAGACAGATGGGGTTCCTACATAAAATCCATATTTGACAATCTGATGGGATTTGCCAAGACTTAGCTTTCATTTAAATTATAACCTCTTGGAGAGATAGGTTTGTGATTTAATGAGTCAAGAGAGACCTTCAGGTGATTTGCATTGCATACCAGTTTTCAAGCCAGTGCTTAGGTGTGATTTTGGTGTGGGAGATTTCTTGTAGGAATGGTTTTAATGGGCTATTGCTCATTAGAGTAAGTACTTGCCAAATTCAGAGATTTCCCTTGAAACCTTATTCATTTGGCTGATACTACTCATATCCTGTAGAAAGTGAAGATGTATATGCGGTTATGGCATGGTATAACATGGACAGATATCTGCTGCTGTGGTGCTGCCTTGCAGGGAGGATTTTGTTCCACAGGGCAGATGACCTTTGGTTTCCCTCAGGGCTGCTCCAGGTGCTGCTGAACTTTGGTTATTAAAACACAATTTAAAGACCTGCTTTATGCTTTTTCTTATAGGAAGATGTCACTAGCCTTAAGTGTCTCCAAGATGCAAGTAAGGGTCAGTGCAGAAACTTTTAAAAGCTACATTTTCCCATTATTTATTAAATGCTGTAGTTACAAAAATGGGAAGCTTCTCTTGGTGCTTTTTATACTGAGTCTCCTGCTTCTAAAATAAAACCCCCTTGGGTGTGTAAGGTAGCTTCCTACTCTTTGTATTGCACAGCATGGACAGCTAGGAATTTGTGATTAGGATTGTGCTGATAAATGCTAAATTTAATTAAATGTCTTGCTGGTCATGGCATAAAACCCCTCCTGTTTTAGGAATTTTTAGTGTCACTGCTCCAAATGGGTGAGAGGAAAAAAGAAAGGTTTTATTTCACATTTTTGCATCTTTTTATGGTGTTTTGATGATATTAATTGATACTCAGGTTTTTAACATGAGAAAGTTGACTTTTTAGTTGCTTCCTTTTTCAGTCAAAGTGTCCTGGTAGTCTATTAATGTGGGGGAAGTGTAAGATTTATAGGGAGGTATGTACTGGTGCTGGATGGAAGAGCTTTCAAAGCCTGGTGACATTTCTTTTTATACCTGTAACCCTCCATGGTGTTTCATGGCTGTTGCATTATTGGAGGAGGAAGGAAGAGGAAAAAGAGGCCACTGGTTCAGTGCTCTGTATACGTGCACATGCACACACAGATGCAGAAGATCTGGCAGAGCCTGTGTGTACCCAGCCAGCTTGTTTGCTGTAGGAAAGTAATTCATGGTAAATGATCTATTAACTTAGAGACACTTTACTTGTAATGAAGGCAGGAACTGGTGTCTTTAAATTTTTATTTATTTGTGTTAAACATGATGTATCTCTCTAAATGAAGTAATAAATTGTTTTCATTGCCATGTTAATCAAAACATGTAATGAGATGAATTTTCCCAGAGCAGAAGTTGCTTATATATGGCTCGTCCCTTCTGCTTAGAGCAGTGCTTGCTATTGCAGATATTTTGGGGACCAGATCAGTGACACACCTCAGCCTTGCCGACTCATGGTGGGAAGCTCAGTATCTCGGAGATGCTTTGAGGAAACCCAAAAGAAGAGGACTAGCACTCATAAATTATGTTTATTTAAAAATATTTAAAGCCTTTAATAGGTGCAGATATTTTTGAGTTTCAAAGTAATAGAATTTAATATTCTATCTGTATTTTTCAAAATAGTTGTATTTTGGTCATAGTGTCTTCTTGTAGCCATGTAAATCTCACAGCTGTTACACCCCAGCATTTAGACTCCTAAAACTGCAAAATATTTGGAAAAAACCAGGTGTTTTTGTCCTTTAAAAAGGACATTCGTTCACCTCTATCACCTTTAAATAGGGTTTATTCCTCCATTGCAAACTGTCTTCTTGCTTAGGTCATTTTGAGGGATGAAGATGGTCCTCTACCAATACTCCAAGGAAAATCAAGTTCAGAGTTATGTTTTGGTTGTCAGTGGTCTGCTCTTTGTTACATGAAACAGGAAAAGCAGATCTAGTAAAACTGAACCCTTCCAAATCACGTTTATCCGCTGTCGGACTTCTGTAGGATAAGAGAATGTCTGAGCATTTATCACCTGGAGCTGGCCTTCAGTGAAAATTAGGAAATGAAATTCAAGTGTATTCAAGGTAAAGTTGAGTCCTTCAACAGAATAAATAATCTGATTCAGTAATCAAGCTCAATCTTAAAATTAACTGGGGAGGTGAGTGGGTTGGTTATTTTCACTTTATTGAAGACAGAATTTAGTACTGCCCTCTTTTATTTACTTCAAAGACTTTTCTGATTTACAGCCCAAATTTAGTCATGGACAGCGTTTGTTGTCTGTGCCTGGGCTGTCCTTCAGAGGAGGCTTCATCTTTCATCAGTGTATTTATCAAGGACAATCTTATTCTCATTATTTTATGTAACAGCCATCTTCCCTTAGCTTCCTCCTGTATGACAGACTTGCCATTATTATGGCCATTCTTCTTGGGCATCTTACAAGCTAATTTGTGTGTTTATATGTGGATGTTTGGAGTGGGAAATTGAGATTGACAAAAAAAACACAACTAGGGGAGATCGTTTGAATATCTTCAGTATCACTGGTGTCTTTCTGGAAGGGTCTTGTCCAGTGAATTCCAGTGTTTATTTACAGATTGATTTGGCTGGTTCTGAAGCTGATACTGAAGGAACTAATTTAGTAACTTCACTTCAGCTTTGCCATTCATCACTAGATTTCCTGTCACCTCTTTTACCAGTAGTCTACCTCAAAGCTAGTTTGGTAGTCTCTGTTTGTACTCATCCCCAGATGCCTCATTTTCTTTGTTTCTGCATCCTAAGTGTTGGAGCCTTGCCGGAGGCTTTGATCCCTGTCTGGAAAAATTCCCCAGAGTACTGTTTTAGAGGACTCTCTGTACCCAAGCAGTAACTGATATGCAAAGATGTAGGTAGCTGCAGGGTTTTTTTGAAGAGTTTCTCAGATCATGCACACTGAGACCGAAGTCCAAACCCATTTCTTTCCATCACAGCAATGTTGTGCAGTTCTTGACACAGTAGCTTTCTATAGCCTGCTGTTACTGTTGCCTCTGTGCAAGGTCAAGTGGAAACTGCTGTGAAAATAGCTCCATGAAACAAAGCTAAATTAGGAATAGTTTCTGTTGAGTGTTGACTTGTCTCTGCAACCACAGATGCTCATCTAGTCAACAAAATGGCTAAAGAAACAGAAAATTGTGCAAGTGCACTATGAGCATCATAGTTCATTGTTTAAAGTTCTATTGATTGACACTCTAAATAAACTGAAACACTTTCAAAGTGTTACTAATTGTTGTTGACTGATTCAGTCAATAAGATACAGTGTGGAAAAATGCCTAACCAGCTCAATAGAAATTTTGAGGCTTTTCCCCACTGCTTTTCATGGCCATTTCTTTTTCTTCTTTTTCTTTACTTTTCTTTTCGTCTTAGAGATCCTTTTGCTTAATGTTTCTCCAACTGCAGCTTATAGGCAGCTAATGTTTCATAAAGCTGTGATAGTGGACAGCAGAGACTTCCTGAACAGGGAGAATGCACGAGCTCCTGGTGCCATCAACTGTGGTTTGTGTTTGTATGGTTTGTGGGGAAACTGTGGCAGGTACCAGTGACTGTGTTGGTGGGAGGGAGGGGTTATGTGAGAGGGCTCAGATGCTGCTTGTCCCAGGTTTAAAGTCTTGAATGTGGGGAATGTTTGTGTGTTCTGGGCTTTTTTCAATAAAAGAGTTCATTCTAATGATACCAAGTCTCTACAATCTGACCTTGAAAATGAAGTGATTTTACATAAACCAGCAGTGGTTGAGTATTGAGCAATAACATAAATGTGACAAGTAACATGCTGAGCTGTGCCAACAGGTATGAGTACTCATGAGATCAACCTCTGGGTTTGCATCTGTCAGGTTTTCTTTACTAAACAGAGAATAGGCATTTTTATTAAAAATTACTTGAAACAGGTTTTGAAATAAAAATTTTTATTGGTGGTAAACAGAAAAGTTCCACAGAAAGGTATATGCTTTGCCTGTGTGGCATTAACTTTTTTTCAAGATTGAGTAGTGTTTTTATAAATATGTAAGATATGTATTTAAATTAGAGGAGTATTAAGTTCCTTACTCTTGTAAATATTTAGGTTGACTGACTGATTTAGCTTTTAAAAGGGGTAGCATGTCCCTTGATGTTGATTTTACTGAATCTTAATAATGAACAATGAAAAACTGATGCTACAGAGATAATGAACCAGAACAAAAATCCTCCCATTATTTTTAGTAATGTGGTTTGGTTGAGATTCTTCCTTCACCGTCCAACTCAGATCATCTTCATTCAGAGGGAAGATCTCCATGAGAGCAAAGTTCCATTGTAGGACATGTTACAAGTTGCAAGAGTTGGTTTTACAGAAAGGGGGAGGAAAAAAGAATAGCAGCTTATTTGCAGTATTGAAATCCAAACTGGAGGTGTGAAACACATCTGTGGTAATTCAGAATTAGCACTGCCTCAGTCAGTAAATAACAGAATTCTGCAGTCACACCAAGTTAATACTTATATTGTCAGACTTAAGCAGCAAACATCAGTGGAACCAGATGTATATTCTTGACAGCTCTTTTGTATTCATCAGACCGTGCAAGTTCTAGATAAAAAATGGGATTATGGGAATGAGAACAGAACTGTATATCTAATGCTACAATGGCATTCCTCTCAAATCTTAGTTACGTGACAAATCTCAGATACCTCAAGTTCACCCACCTGCATCAGTATTTCATAGTACAGAGTTAATGAATAATCTCAAAGGTGATTGGAAAAGCATTTTTTAAATTTCTCCTAAATTATATTATGTAAATTCAGCATCAGAGTGACATATACAACACCTATCGGAATTACTTGAAGTGGCTCCAAAATAAGAGGTCAAAACCCAAATAATTGTTTTACTAAGCAGAGATTATCAGCTCCTCTGGCAGTGTTGCTACTAATATTAGCCAGAAATGTTTTATGATACCATGATATGTAGCTATGTAAAATTATCACTCTGAGTTTTGGGTGCTCACAGACTAAATCTGCTTCTGGATGTGTATGCTCAGATGCAAGAAAACAGGAGTTTGAGTTTGGTGTTTATGTTTTTGAAGGATTCCCCTGCCCTTTGATGTTTTTTTTAAATTGATTTTCTTCTTTTTCCTTTGCTGAGAAAGAGGATGTGAAGGAGCCATCCAAAAGCTGTGCATATAGACTTGGTCTGAGAGCCTCTGTAGAGGGTGTTTAAGCTCATGGAAATGCTCAGGAAATGCCACTCCTGGGCAATAATTTTGTTCCACTGCTGCAACCTGATCACATTTAGTCTGGTACCTGTATCCTTAGCAACTTCTGGCAGGATAATAGAGGGATGTGGATGATGTCCATGTCTCTGCCATTCATGTATCGTTCTCATGCATGCTTTCTCCACCGATTTTTGTTAAGCTGTTCAAGAGCTCCTGCTTTGGCAACCATTGTTTGCAGTCTGGTGCTTGAGAAGGTTTATAAAACAGATACCTGAGTGGCATGTGTAGGTTTGTTGGGGTTTTTGGTTTTGTTTTGGTGGGTTTTGTCTGTTTCTCTTTTGCAATTGTTACATCCCCTCTCTGTGATGAGGTCCTCATAACCTCATTACAAGGTAATCTATTTTCAACTCTCTTTCATAGTGTCTCTTTTGCTTGAAGTGTGCTTGTTTTCCTTTTCTGTGTTAAGTGAATATTCTGTGTAAAAAAAGTTCTTGTAGCTAAAATGTTAGAAAATCCTCTTTTAAAATGCATACTGGTTTGAATTCGATGGGTTTAGGTTTTGGATGTACTCAATTGTGGCATATGTTTTGACCAAAATATTTTAAGTATTTAAGCAAATTTTGAAGGTCACTTGTTTTCATGGTAACATTTACCCTCTCCTGCCAGAAATCCATTCCTCTTCAGTTTTAGTTCAATTTTCTGAATTTCAGTTCTAAGCTATCTATAACAATGTAAAAATAATATGTGGGATGCCAGCTAGGGTCTCTTGATGTAACAGGGGCTCGTTGTCTGAGCATGGACTCCCTGCCAGGAGAGGAGAGGAGAAAAGGAAGCATTGGCATGGAAGAGAACCCATGGTTCATGGGTACCAACAGAGAAGGCTTCATGATTATTTTAAAGGATAAAAACCAGGAAGGTCAAAAAACCTGATTATCTTATGGGGACAGTGTGATGGCACTTTAACCTAGTTTTTGTTGGTAGTTTTGCCTTTACCAAGAAATGAAAATATTGTCCTGGCATCCCATCATCCTGTCTCTCTACCATAAGAACTGAAGAAAAAGTGTTTGCTGCTAAGAGTATTCAGTAGTAAACTGAAAGGTGTAGCTTGATCTTGCATCACGATATCAAGCAGAGTAAGACTTTGCAGTACAGTTAACTTCTAATTGCCTATTTACAAGGATACATTTACCTTATGAATGTGGGAAGGTTCTTCATGTTTTCGTGGGACTTTCAATGAAACAGCTGAATAAATGCTCTGCCACTGCTTCAGCCTTCTTCTTGTTAAATACATTGATATTCTGTGGGGGATTGTTGAGTGACAAGCATTGCAAATGTGCTTGAAGTTTTCCTTAATGACTAAGCTTTCTTGCCTAATATAAAAATGAGCGGCTGCGCAGGAGTGAGCAATGTTGTCAAACCTGTCATCAAGTTCTCAGAGTTGGTTTGAGTGCTTGTAATGTTCTTCCTTTAATTGACTTGGAAATTGGCAAAGGTTGCTTATAAAAGGGGAAAAGCAATTTTTAAAGATGGTGGGAAAGTTTAGCTTTCTCGTTAACTTTGCAAAGGCCTCAATAATTAGCTTTGAATATATGGCCCGCTTTCGTCAGCTTGGGGTTTTTATCTTCTGTTTTGAGTAGGATGAAATAATTTATTGAAGAATCTGCAGCCCTTTGACAGTGTTTGTAGGTTGAAACAAAAAAAAAAAGTAAAAAATCAACTTCTCATTTGTTGAATGTGCAGCATTGTCATTACCTGAATGTCACTGGTTTTTCTATTGTCAACAAAAGAAAAAAACCAAGTCCTATCCTTACTGCTAAAGAGGTCTAAAATGACAGTTTTCAGTGTTTTGAGATATGACAAATCATGGTAACAGTTTGGTAACAGCAGGTTGAAAGTGACAAATAATTCAGAAACTGTAGTTACATCTTCCTCTGCTGCAGAGGTGGTAGTTAAAAAGCTGAACAGTGCACAGCTTGGTAAGAACTGCATTTAATGCCCTTGTAATCATCCATAGCAACACCCTGTGAAGCTTTGGGAGCATGGCAAAGTGGGGATCTGGGAAGAATCCACAATGAACTCTCCTCTATCTGATCTTTACATTTTAAGCCTCAGCCTAATCCCCTGTGTCTGTCAGAGCCAAAGGTAGGGCAGTAGTTGTGTCCTGTGGTGACAGGTCTCTGCTGCATTTGTCACCGGTGTCATGACCGACACTCAATACTGCCTTTCTCTTGTACCCTTGTGTGGTCAGAATGGGACATAATTCCTCCTCTGAGCTGTGTTTTTCTGATTCGTCATCTCAACAGCCTTAGCTTTAAAGAATAACTTGGGAAACTGTTGGATTTGTACAACTGCAGTGCCAAGGACAGGTGGGGAGGCAGTGCAATTGAAATGGCAGATGTCTCTTGCAACCTCTGCCAAAAAAAATGCAATAAAAGACCAAGAGTTTCTGTTAACTTTTGGTTTCTGATTTTTTTATGCTAGGAAATAGCATATTATATTTTTCATTCTTGTATACTTCTGCTGTGACTCCCCTTGAACATCAGGAGCTGCCCCAGGGAAAGTGATAAAAATTTATGGTATAGAGGGCTGAACTGAGTTGTCTTTTGTCTTTGAAAAAATGAGTAAATGATTGAAATGGTGTCAGTAATTCTGTGTAGGTGTTTGTAATGCTGCATCCTGTGTTAAACAAAGCATAGGATTCTCAGCGTGATCCCTTAGCCAGCTTGGCTGAATCCAAGGAGAGTTTAAGTTGGTCAGAACATGAGGGTGAAATCTGCACTGTAATTTTGACAGGTGTCAGTCTGTAAAATGGCAATTTCCATCCCTCTTGAAAAGCTTGGATGTAGCTGTGACAATTACCTGTGTGTTTTCCCATGTGGAGAGATGTTACCCAGCAAGTGACCCTGGAAGTAGTGTCAGGGCTTTATCCCACGAACACTGGAGCTGTTAGGAAAATTATAGAGCATGTCAGACATTTGATGTCTGCACAGCTATGCTGCCACTCAGCCAGGCAGTGTCAAGCCTGAGGGAGGGAACTTGAACTGTCCTGAGCCTTTGTGCTGATTCCAGCACGAGCTATGGGGAGAGTTTTCAAACACGTTTGTCTGGCTCCTGGGGTTGTCTATGTGCGACGTATGAGAGCAGCTGTGCAAGTGGTCTTGGCAGAAAGTCGCGTGATTAATACATAACCTGTGTGATAGCTTTAAAATAGCACCTGCAGCTGCAGTGTGCTTCCATGATTCAGTGGTTGCTGTGAAGGTTTTGCTTGAACCTTATATCCATTTCAATACACATATTTATAAGTCAGTTGACTTTTCCATGGAGAGAACTTTCTGCCAGTGTAAGCTTTCTTTTTATCAGGGATATTCTTTGATTAAATATGATGTCTGCTTTTTTAGTGTCTGCTGCTCTCTTAGGTGCAAGATTAGCATTTTGGTTTGTGTTTATGTTTGTTTTATTGTTGAGGTCATGTTGGTAGATTTGAAATTAAAGATCTGATTTATTTTATGTATTAATGCAATTTAAAATAATTGTCCTGAGTAACGGTTCTCCACAAAAACCTCATTTATATCCAACCACAATTACTATACACTTGCTACTTCTTGAACTGTACTGGGGTTTAGATTTTTGAAGTATTTGGTACTGGCTATTTGATTAATGATTTGTGAAGAGCATTCCAATGAGGAATTGTGATTTTGAAGTCAAGAACCAGAGCTAATTTATTCCTATCTGTAGAATACTGCTAAGAGAGACATCTTCTTTATCAAACAGGATGATTGGTAGTGGCTTGGGAAGAAGGGTTACTTTAACAAAAAGATACACTGTCAATTTACCCCTCACTTCGGTTGTAGTACTTTTTCTGTTAGGGGAATTTGATACTGCATAATGTTAAAAATCAAATTGCATGGTGGTGAAACTGTCACTTAGGAAGCTTTCTATCCTGATTCAACATGATAATTATGGAACTTGTAGGCTGTGAATAATCCATGGCACTGGACGTACCTTGAGTCTGCTTGTGTTTACACAGTCTGCTAAATCATCATATCAAATCTGTTTGTAACTCAGAACAGGGATCATCTTGCTTTGCTCAGTGATTGCCTGGTTCCACTCAAACCCCTGTGTGCTGGTAGCATGGGTGATTATTGTATGCCATGGATTGGGCAGATAAAACCACTTGCTGGCTTGGCTAATCTGAAATGTGACATTTTATGTATCTATGTCTCTCTATAGCACATAGATCAGTTACTGGGGTAATTTAGACATGATGAGTGTTATTTATGTTTACCATAGAAATCCAGAGGAAAGGAAAGTTAGTGTGCAATTTATTAGTGTTAGAACTGAACAGCTACTATTTTTTTTGCAATAGCATTAAATATCTTACCAGAATGTGGCCCTTAATTGAAAACCCACATGAAATGAGATTTCTGTCCCTGGATCTTAAAAAAGGACAGGTGTCCTTTCTGCCTGCTGCAGTGTGAACTGTGCAAGCTGCAAACTGGTTACTGGTTTGATTCAATCATTTTCCTCTTGAACTCCTATCTCACTTTTTGTCTCTGGGATTTAGAGAGGAGGGAATTCTTTGCACGTAGCTCTGGGAAGCAGTCTGAGAGGTTTGAAACAGTTGTGTAGTGTTTAATGGAATACCAAGCAAGATGGGGATGCTTGGCTCCTTGCTTGTATTCTGCCTGCCTCTTAAGGCTTCTGTAGCTTCAGGTATAATCACATTAAGGGCCTTCTCCAGTGATACAATGAGCAATATTTTCTCTTGCTGCTGATATGACACAAACAAGACAGTTCCTAAAAGCTTCGCTTCTAAACACTGTTATGTGAAATGCATCAAAAATTTGTAAGGGCCGAGGTCAGAATGTCTTGTTTTGGATTAGCATCACTGAGTTTTAATGACAGGCAGAAGGGAAGTGAAGGCTTTTGCTTTCCTCTAAGATGTTTCAAACCCAACTGGTTAAAAAGTATTTTTATCTTCAGAAATGAACTACTACTGTTGTTAAATACTGTGTAACCTGCATTACTTATTGGTCTGTGTTTTCATGTGCCACAATAAAACATTATTTAAGCAGAACAGTTTTTATGCTGGTAGTTGACTGAAAATAGTTGAGAGCAATATTTGAAATCTTAAGACTCAGGATGAAACGCTTTGATCATTATTAAAAACTCTGTGGAAAAGCCTGGAGAAATTGATGCTAGAAATATTAAGTATAATTTTTACAGGTGGAAAGTGTGATGAAAGGTGAAAGGCTGTTTAGCTTTTTATTCTCATTTGGTTCAGGTTTGACATAATGTATTTAAAATGACTCTTGGATCCTGTGACCATAAAGCCTCTCCATCATTCTTGAAGTGATAGAATTTCAGGCTGAATTATTCTTGAGAGATGGGGAATAATGTACAGCCTTACTGCAAAATACTTGTTGGGGCAAGGAGCTGTGCTTCTGCCTGGGATGCTGTGTGCAGGGAGATGTGGAGGGACTGCAGCTGCTGGTGGTGAAGCGGGTGTCCTGTGGAGAGGGCCAAACTGAGCTCCTGTTCATGGCTGGCTGACACAGGGTGCTGCCATGGCTCCAGTGCTCACAGCTACTGCTGCATGTGCTGCATGTTCCCTGGGAAATACAGGTCTTGTACTGCCTCTTCACCTTCCCCAGTGTCTGTGCGTGTTCCTGAGAGGGATTATCTCTGTCTGATAAGCTCCTTAGCTGCTCTGCACAGGTCTTCTCTTCCCTCAAGATATTTATAGGTAAGGCATTAACAACACAGACCTTCTTACAGGGCTGAGGTGGGCTTTTCTATAGGCTTCTGCAGGCACGTTTGCTAAGGAAATTCAGCTATTGAATCTTTAAATTCTGGAAGGTGTTTATTTAGAACTCCATTCATAAGGAATATTTGTTTCTTGTGAACAGTGGCCCTCAGGGCTTTTTTCACCCCTCTTCCTACATTTCTGCAGTGTACATGGGACAGAGGTGTCTTGTGAACATGCAGCAGAAGAAAAGAGCAAATAGAGGAGGCGAGGTTGGAAAGAGTGTGGTTTTTTTCACTTACATGTTGGAAAGCTGTGAAGCCATAATAGCTGTTTCTCTTTCCTTATGATATTTGCTATGACAGTATGGAATCAACCTTCAAGAGATAGAAGATGGCCTTGTGCTGCACAGAATTACTCACAGGAACCCATTCATTCTAGGAGGCAGACTGTAATGAGGAAAGGATGTTTTTTTGCTATAATTACCTCACATATATTTATAATATCTCTTCGCAAGAAACTCTTTGAAAAGATGACTGTGCCTTCAAATCAAGTTAGGCTTTTCAAATGGTCAGTAAAAAGCACATGGAAAAGGTAACAAGGGTCTCTGAAAAGATTGCCTAAGTGAAAAGCAGAAATTATCACTTTTCATGGAAAAGTCTCTCTTGCCTGGCTTATGGTCCTTTCCACATGCAATATTCAGGCTACTTTTTGTTCCACACTGAAGTGTGCCTGTAAGCTATCCTTAGTTACTGCACGCTTGTACAAATCTGTGGAGAATGTTCTTCAGTTGTTATTTCTGTGCTTAAACTCTTCTTAAAGAACTTGCTAAGCCATTAATATGAGGCTGTTTTAAATAAGTGTTTTCTAACTGCTCTTGCCTTTCTGGCAAAACTAGGAAACATATCTTGTCTTTTTGCCCAAAGCAAAAGCATTATTGTTGCTAAAATTGGTTTAAAAGCAGTAACGTAAGAAAGGCTTCAGTGGTGCCTGGTAAATAATTTCATGGGCTTTTACACTTTACAGTATGCAGATTGATTATGAAGCTTTTGACTGTCCAAGAAGCAGCCTTCATCTCAGTTATTTCTCTTAGAATGACACAGCATCACTTGGTAATAGCATAATTTTGAAGAATGACTCGTGAGTTTGGATAAAATAATTCTGTGTGGTTTATACTTGTAAATTAGTATCTCTGGACAAGTACCTTGCTAATTTCGTAAATTTTGACATGGTTCAGACAGAAAAGCTAATTTGGGGATAATTAGGTTAAATAGACTCTTTCTGAACAAGTCAGGATGTGAAGAGATTTGAAGAGTTTTGAAAATTTCAAAATGCAATGAAATGTGCTGAACAAGCTCTTCTGTTGATGAAGGGGAAGAATGGGGTTCCCCTTTGCTGGAGGGGAAAAAACCAAACCCAAAATTGCAACCCAAAAATTAAGAGTTCATCCAGAGAATAAGTGACAATTGAGGAACTTGCTCAAGACACTGAGATGTCCTTTGCCTGCACTGGGAACGAAAGCCCTTGTGAAGGGCTCCCAGAGGAAGGTGAATGGGAAGCACCGTGGTTCTCATGTACCATGGAGGAACTGAAGATACTTCTGAGGAAGAGCATTCTTTTCTGTCCAGACAGAATGAGGTCTTGACCCTTTTAAACTTGCTGCTGTGTTTTTGGATTAATATTCTTCTGGCTGTTAAAGAAAAAATTTTAGCCTGAAGGAACTGAACAATATTTCTGCCAAGGCTGTCCTTCATTCCAAGCTAGTGATTACCTTCCCTCCCTTCCCCTTGGACAGGTTATGTTTATAGGTCATAAAGAAGCACGAGCCAAATATAAAACAAATTTATTAAGCAGAGCAGAGGAGTAATACATTATTCAATATTTATATTGAAAGAAATGTAAATACTTGTAAATTTTCAATTTAAGTACTTAACTGTGTGATTGTGATATTCAGTTATGGAACATTGCCACTATATTCATTATAGGTGAATGATTGATGTGTCTCTGTAGCCTTTCCTTTTTACCAGGTTGTTTACCAGAAATTTTTTAATTTGAATAAATTAAATTTGTATTTCTGAGACATTTTTATCCTACTGCTACCACATGTATTCAGTGCTAGCAACTGTTCAACAGCTAGCAACCGGATTGATTAAATCATTTGATTGTTAGAAAATAGGAGAATAACAAAAATCCTTCCAGCTTAGAGGTAGGTCAGAGTTTGTTGCTTTTTTTTTTTTTTTTTAATGTACATGCTCATGATGTGCTTTTCAACAAAGCTGCCTTAACAAGTCTTCTGGCCTTAATGAGACTGCTTCTCAGCATGTTCCCTCAACAGGCCTGCATAGTGATGTGCTAATCTCTGGAGTCATCTGAAGAGCCAAAGAATTTTAACAGGGAGAGAACGTGAGTTAGACACAGCTTTGCTGATCAGAGGTTAACTTGCCCTTTAGGACACTTTGGTTTGGCAGCTCTTGGAAGGCTTTTTCACCATGGAAGTCCTTCATGTTTCAACCTGATCTGAATCCTTGGGTGACATCCAAGATCCAATCCAGTACTTTTGTTACTTGAGTTGACTTCAGTTGAGTCTGGGTTTGAAGTATTTACTTTTGATATTATTTTTCTCCTATCTTGTATCCCTCCCTTGCTCCCTCCCTTCATTCTTCATCTCCCATTTGAAGAGAGGATGGCATCTTTCAAGCTTAATGAGCTGTCAGAAGGGTTTGCAAAGCCCTTGGAGTGTAATTTCCAAAAACTGGTGTGGCTGATAAATATTTGTATAAGGAACTGTTAGGAGCTTTTGGGCTGCCAGGGCCAAAGTTAGACTTGTCCAGTGCACTGAAAGCCAAATGTGGCTATTCTGTGATTATCCTTTGGAGCCCTCTGATGTGCTGAAGCCTCAGTTCACAAATAACCAGATCATGGATGTGTAGTGGTTAATTCCCATCAGAATACACGTTTTATTTTTATCTGATAGGATTCATATTTTTATTTCGTATTTTGGGAATCATTAGAAAAGAGAAAAAGGAGCAAAATTTCATTGTTATTGATCAATGGACAATTTGTTCAGTCTGGAATCACTTCTGCATCCCAATAAACCTTTTCAACTGTCTAATTTGATCTGTAAGGAGAAATGTTGACACATGACCCTTAACTGCAGATATATTAAATTAAGATACAAGTGGGCAATTAAAAATGTATCTTGAAATAGAAGTGTAATCTATACAGTATCCAGCCCATTAAGCAAACTGTCAAACTGTAGGAATTCTCTTTGCTGGGAGAAATTGGAAATTAAGTTCTAGGGTAGACTAGTAGTGATGAAAATAAAAGTGGGGCTTGGGGGGGTCGAAGATGGGATTTAAAAACAATGAGCATGTTTCAGTTACACATGTTTATTGCAGTAATTTATGAGTGAAAGACTGAAAATCTTCTGTGAGAGGCAGTTGATATCTCACATTATTGCCCTCAAACAAATACTTCAGGGGGGAAGAATTATTTTAAATTTTATGCTTGACCCATAAAACAATGAATTCACATCACTGAGGTGCTGCACCTGGCTGGTAGCTTGGGTGTCTTTCTGCATGCTGAGCTCTGTAGCTCACTCAGGATGTTTCAAGGCTTTGAATAATTCCCTGATCCTTCTGGGTCCCTTCCAACTCAAGATATTCTATGAATACATTGTAATCTTTTATGAAAGTCAAGAGAAAATGTGATGATGAGCTCTGTGGGCTGCTATGTGTTTACTCATAAGTTGGTGCAATGGGTTCCTATGAAATCAAACAACTGCAGTTCCTGCTTTGCTGCCCTGAGCTCTCCTGCTGTGTTATATATAGAGATGGGGGCTGGGAAGGGATTTCTCCTGTATTTGCTCTGCCCTGGTGTTGGCACAGCACAGCAACGCATAGGCTCCTGATGCTTCCCTTTGCACCTGCCGATGGATTCCTGCAGCACAAGAGCTTAGATGGCTCTGGGGAACTATATTTCTTCTGCCCTGAAACACCTGGAGTACAAATCCAGAGGGAAATTTCTTCACACTGTAGGGCTTTCTTGTTTTCTTCATTTTTCTTTTCCCTGTGGGAAGTATCAAGGCTCTCGTTGGTAGAGGCAAGACAGTCTGATATGCTGAGCTTAAAACTATTTGAGGATTTGACCCATTGATCTTGCGTTCTGCTAAGTTAGAATGAGCAATTAATTGGTGGTAGAAACCTGATAAACTTCCAGTTGCTTAACAACGTCTAAGCAAACAATACGACCATGTGTTTTCTCTGAGCTTGTTTGTATTTAAAATAGCTGTGAACATGTCAAGTGGGGACATGAATAAAATGCTGTCCGGATAAATTACTTGCAGAATTAAATTGATGTGAATTTTAAGTACTCATTTGTTTCATTTGATGATGTTGCATTGTGCAGAGCTACTAAATCAGGGCTTTTACAGCTGTTTCCCCTATACTGGGATCTAAAGGGCAGCTTATGATGTTTTGTGGTAGTCTCCTGTTTATGTGCAGCAAACATCGGATCCGATGTTAAAACAATGGCGCAGTGCCAAAGGTGCCCAAACTTGTCTGCTTTTGCGAGTCTCCTGATAGATTTGGAATGGTGAAGAAAACGAATGTTTAACAATGTGTCATTACTTACCTACTTTACAGTCAATTGGCATTGTGTAATGAAACCACGGATCATTTGGCTTCATCAATTAGGAGTATTAATGCTGTAAACAATGCAAACACCGATTGGTGCAGTGGGTTTAGTGGGTTACAGACAATGGTTTTGCATGAGGGTTGCCAAATTAACCAAAACCTTGACATTGCATTATTTAAATAAAGGAAAACATATCATCATGAAAATTTAGGTCTAGAGCCTGCATGGCTGAAAGCTTACACAAGAATTTGAATTTCAGTACTGAAGTTGATTCCCTCCCTTATCTCTGAAGTGCTGCGTGCAAAGGTAATGCAGTTTCTGTATTGCAGCTGGATGCTGACAGGAGGTAGCAGCTTGTACCCAGTTGTGCAGAGAAATGAGCTGCAGGCATGTTTTGACATGCAGGCTGCTCCTGAGTGTCCAGTTGCTCTTTTCATTTCCAATAACACTGGTTAACTTGGTGGGGAAAAATTATGAACCTCCGCAACAATAGCACTAAAAATTCTTGAAGTTATTACCTCATAAAATAGTTGAGGAAAATAATTTTGTGGTCTTGGAAGTCATAAGTGTTTCAACTCTGCTGTTTAGATGGAGTAAATGAGCACAGAGAATCAAATATTGACAAAGAATATTTAAGACCTTATTTCTAGTTGTGTGTGCACACAAGAGTATTTAATATTTAAGGGAGTAAGAATGTGAGCAAAGATGAGTTAGTTCTGTGGAACTTGGACAGGTTGTATGTGGAAGTTCAGAACTGCATGGGAATGTTCAGGTTAGCTGAGCAGACTTGAACAGCAGGAGAACTTCACCTTGGGACCAATTTATTCTTGAATTCATTACTCTGGACAGAGAAGAGAATAGGAAATTCTTCAATTAACCAAGTTATGTAGCATTTCTTTCCTTTTGGCTCAAAGATTCTCTACCTGAAAGCAGATCAGAACATTATTCTGCTAGTTGCCAAAGTAGATTTCATCCAAATAAAAAATAATTGTTTCTAATTCTCCCATTAGTTGATGTTAGTGATACAATGATTAACTTATCAAGTTAGCCTGAAAGTATCCTCAGATAATGCGAAAAGTATCAGCCTTGTTATTTTTTTTCCTGTAGAAGTTAGAGTGCTTCCCAAAGGCAAGGCAGCTCTTGGGCCCTTCACAGTTAATACAGGTAGCAGCTCCATACTTGTCTTCTCTTCAGCGTCCCTTATGCAGATGTTGCTGGTGGATGTCAAACAAAGCTTCCTGGACATTTTCCTAAGGAATAAAATGAACACAGATCACTCAGATTGTGGCTGCTTCAGGCCAAGGATTGTGCAGTCAGAACAGCAAATCTTTTATGCAGTGAGAAATGAGAGCTTTTTTTGACTCTCTGTGGCTTTTGTCTGGAAAATGTCAGTGTGTTGGATGCTGCTTGGCCTAGTTCTGGCCAAAATTCCGTTTGCACATATTGCTTTCCATGGGCCTGGTCTGCAGAGGGGGTCAGTGCCAACATTGCACAGCACTTGGATCTATCACACTTTTGTTAGCAGAGTTCATTTTTAATCTGTAGTTGCTTCTCTTTGCAGCTCCTAGCAGTGGTTCTCCCTCATCCCCTGTTTAGCAGTTCATTTTTGAGTTTTTTAGAAATAGCATTGGACGATGTCAAAGAAAACAGTCTCATCTTCTGTACCAGTGCTTCCAGGTATAAATAGCAGAGTTGCCGTTGATAATTTACAGCTGATGGCTGTGCCAGTTTACTGTTTAATCTCCTTCTCACACCTCTGATAGATAACTTGTGTCATACTGCCTCTTGTAAGGGAGCTTTTTAACAGATGCTACGAATTAACAATACTTAGCAGTGGAATTACTGATGTTTCAAGATGTATCATTCCCAAGGCAATCCAGAACAGTTGTTTTCCCCTCTTTCCTAACTGAAGTTAATAAATTACTGAAAGAGATGGTGTTACTTCAGTGAAGTGACAGCATTCAAGGTGTGCTCAGCAATTCACCCACTGAATAGTCTTATTTCGTATTTCATCTTGAGACCTTCAGGTCACACCTGTTCATAAATTTGCTGTTGGTGTTAATTTTTTTTTGTTTGAGTAAATGCTTTGGAGTTGAAAATGTCACACAGGAAGTTTTTGCTTTATGCTAATATTTTATTTTGCAAGGCAGCTGACAGCTGAGGTGTTCCATACATCGGAAAGATGTGATGCTGCTGACAGCTGTCTCTGTCAGGTTAAATGTTCTCACACTCGGTGCAGTGGCATTAGGAGTCAGTTGTGGAGGATTGGAAGAATGGATCCCTTCCTCTTCCTTGCTGGCAAAAAGCTGAGATCATCTTGGTTGTACATGCTGCAAACGACCTTCTCTTCCCTAGGATGAGGTACAGGAAGAGAGGAAGAGGAGCTGTGCAAAGACAAGGACACCTAGAAGAGTAACAGGAGTAAAACTCTGAGAAATGCTGGCATGATAACTCAGAGGTGTGACAGCACCCTTGGAGAAGGTGGTACTTGTAGAATGAATATACTTGAGAATTTTACTGGGTTTGATACCACAGCCTTACCAGTTTAATTTACTGTACATTTACTGAAAGGAATCAAGCACCTAATACTGAAGTAATTGAACATCCTGGTGGAGGAATGCTGTCAGGCATTTGGATTAGTCTCTAAATCATTGTTGGATTTGATTGCTTGGAGCTGATCATTAATCTCTTAGGAGAACTGTGGGACTTTTTTTGTCAACTCTCTTATGAGCTTACCAGTCATACTAAACTGGGAATGTATTTAGTCATTAACTTTTATTTTATTAGAGAAAGCGTTTTCAGGTCAATTAGAATCTGAAGGATAAGAGGTTTTCATTTAAGGCCTGACTTTTCAAAATCTTCCCAGCTGCCTCTCCCCTAATATTGAAACACATTCTTGAATATCTATATAGGTGCTTTTTCCACATGATTAAACTTAGTTTTGCAGAATTCTCAGTAACAGAAGCAAGGATCTGTGGGGGTCTCTGCACCTTTGGCCAATGTCTGGAAACCACTGCTGATGTGATGGAGCCCTGAAATTGTTTCTCTCTGTACTCTACCATGGCTTCAGGAATTTCTAAAATCTGTCTGGTTTTATAAGTGTTACATAGCAGGAAAAGGGAAACGTCCAGGAGAGCAGGGAAACTTCTTCCTTGATTTAGCCATGCAGGACCAGAGGAGCTGCTGGAGATTGTGGCCTTGCATCAGAGCTACTGCCCTTGCTTCTTGGAGCTGGTGGGGGGAAGCTGGTCTTTGTGCAGCTTTTCAGCCAGACATGCTTGGTCATACAAGTCTGTGCAGTTTTTCACCATTCTCTGCTTTTTTTCTCTCATCCACTTGCCCGTGTTTGTAGAGTGAAGCCTCTCCAGGAGAGGGACCACACATCCTCCCCGTCTGTGTCAGTAGTGCTGGCTGGGAGATGGTGTGTGGGTCCTGGGCCACCACAGTGCAGGAAGTTTACCCTGCACGTGTGTGGAGCACAGTGCTCAGGAAGGGAAGAGCGGCTGGCTCCGGCAGCTGTGATGCACACAAGTGGAATGAGGCACAGCCATGTGATGTCCCTGGTTTCCTGGTGATGTTTGATCAGCACTCGTGACCACGCTTGGGATGTGGAGCCAGCCAGCCATGCACTGCTTTGTTTGGGAAGTGCTGCAGGTCCCTGTGCTGACTTAACGTGGCCAGCTGGGTGAGAAGCATTATTTGGTAACTACACACAGCTACGAGTGGGTCTTTTTCCAGTGCAGTATTCAGACTGGGGAATTGAAAGAGGTTGCATTTAAAATCACATCTGTGTGGAGCTGATCTCACCTTTCAGTATTTAAAACATGAAAGAATAACTGTTCTTAGTGGTTCACCACTTAGATTGCTCCAGGGGAAATTTGGGGTTCATAACTCACTCTGAGCACGTCTGAAGTTGGTGAGGGTAATTTGATTAATATTAGTCAGATTTCAGTGTGGCATGTTAATCAAGAATGCTATTTCAAGGGGTAGTAATGCCTCTCTGATGCTTTTCACTCCTGCTTTTACTGCAGGGAATTATGTTCAGAATTTCTGCTCTGTGATTTCTTATGTGCATCAGCACTGTCCTGATTCCTTGCATTGTAAGGAGGCAGTTGCACAGAGAGCGTTCTTGGCAGACAGAAATAAAAATCAAGACCCTATTTTGTTCTCTGAAGTTTTGTTGTTGGAAGTAATGCAATTTGATTTTTGAGTTCTAGGAGAACATCACTTTTCGTAATACTGTTAATTTTCTAATAAAGTCTATGTGGATACAGGGAGTGCAAGTTATTTTGTCCTGTTTTTTTAAAAAAAGCTCCTCTAGAAGCAGGATCAAAGTAATAAAATGTGCCAATGGAATGCTACCCTGGTTATATTCAACACAGTACTGGCTTGAATGCCTCATTTCTGGCATTAAATGTTGCATTTCTTTCAGAAGTGTTATGTTAGTGTATGTTAGTGAGTGTTACATTTCAAAGGTGGCATGCAAGGTACCTAAATGGCCTAAAATACTGTGTTCTAGAGTAAAATGGTCAGCCCAAGGAGATATGATGGTGGTTTTTGAAAGGAGATTGGAGTGTCATGGCTGCTTTGCCTCCCTTGCCATCGCTGGCACTGGTCTGTGCCTGGCCACACTCAGCAGGGACTGACCGTCCCTCTCCCTTGATTCTTTTTTAGTGCCATTTGCTTGATTCTTCAAGCTGTGAGTCCTTACAAGTCCAACTGAAGTATTTCAGTGATTCTATTTCAGCGTTCTAGTGTATTAAAATGTCCCCGTGGGTATAAACTGCAAACACAGGCCTCATTATCACATTTTTGTTTTGCTTTTTGACAAAGTGATTACACATTTAAGAGGTTTGTTACTCTCTCCAAGCTGCTAATTTTCATAATCTATCAAAGATACTGAGTTGATAAAAATAAACATGTCTCTTAAATCTTAAACACGTTGCCAAAACCGCACATAGTGGGTGGCAGCTTCTTAAAACACTTCTTCCTTACACCTGAAGCTGTAAAATAGCACTTTGCAAGAGCTCAGCTTCAGAATTCAGGCTTTTAAATCACTGGAGTTGGGCAATCTTGTATTTTGTTGCAGAATTGACACATTCCTGAGTACTGCAATGAGTTGCTTTAAGTATAGGAGCTCCATTGTTAAGAGTGGTGTGGTCTTATTTAAAATATATTCCAAAAGTTACTGCTTAGGGAAAGGCATTTATTTTATTGTAGGACAATGAAAAAGTAGGAAAGAAATGACACTACTACCAAAACTGCATTTATGTCAGCGTTGCTAAAAATGAAATGTGAATTAATGTATTTTTTAAAGAACCACTTAATGTGGTCTTAGTACGTGTCATTGAAAAGTTTTAGCTTTGCAACTGTTCCTCCTAAGTTTTTGCTTGAGTTTTATAGGTTAATTTTCCTGGGAGTCATGCTTGTTTAAATTCCTAATGGAATCCTACCTTTCCTCAGGTAGGACTGTGTGTTATTATGTGTTTTTACTATGCTGTGAACTTACGCATACGTCCTGTTAGCACTGAAGCCTGACTCCTGAAGGGAGTTCAGCACCTTCAGCTGGGACAAGACAAAACCCAATTTTACTGAAGCAGGAAAACTTGCTGAACCAGATGGTTGAAAGACTTATGTTGTTCTTTATTCCAGCTAACTGGATTTGTGGTGTTTCCTATCAGTGAACTCTAAGTTGTGGGATGGCTTTAGTAGCAAGTTGTCAGACTGGTGCTAGATCCTGGAGAGTGTCTCACTGCAGTCACTTGGTGTATTTCAGTTGACACGATGAAAAACCAGTTTCAGTGAGTAGAGACTGCAATGCCTGGAAATCCCTGCTTTTTAAGGCTGCTTCAGCCTGAGGTGGGCAGATGAAGTGGAAGCTGTTCAGTGCTTGCTGCCACAGCACTGCAGTCAAGTACTTTTTAGATCTCTTCATATTCCCTGTGCTCTTAACACGTCTGTGGCTCGCTTTTACCTTTTTTGCTTCTGACGTTCAAGTTGGCACTTCACCCTTGCTCAGTCATTTCATATTTGCAAATTGTACATCTCCAGCTACTTCATACCTGTATCCTTGGGATGCACTAAAGCACACTTAAACAGGAGAGTACTTTCAATGGTGACTTTTTAAAATTTTTTTAAAAACTTGTAGGAAGGATTGTTTAATAATGTAGAGCAGGGATTTCTAAATGCACAAATGTGAACGTAGAGGCCCAAAGCCTGAAGCTGGGAAGGGGAATTTCTAGGAAGGGGATACATAACTGTAAATCTGTTTCAGCTTGAGAATTAGGAGGAAAATGCAATCTTGCATCTGAAACTGTCTAGCTTTCATTTTTGCTGTCTAGCTCACTGCTGTTATGTTAATATTTCTACATTTTATCTTGAGAACCTGGGATCTGATGTCCTTCAGACAGATGATTTTCCTGAACTTTATTTGTAAAGCAATAAATTCACTTCATTGTGACTGCTTCCTGGTATAGGACATCAGGCTGTTCACACAAGAGCAGGAAGCAAAGCAGTTGGTGCAAACAGCTTGTACAGCCAAGTGTTTTGTGGTGAACATACAGGGAGCTTTCTGGTTTCACACTGAAACCCCACAGACTGAGGCTTGGAAACTGCACAGTAAATTTTAGTGGTCTTTTCAGTAGACTTTGTGCCCTTGCTCTCTTAGGACTATGATTGTCTTGGCCTCTGAAAGCCTTCTGTTGTTGTTCCATGACCCTTGCAAAGGTGAAGGGTCATAATGTTTTTATTAGCAGTGTCAATACCTAAGTATTTTCTCATGCTGGCAGAGTTTCTCTTACAGCTCACACTGAGGCCTCACATTGAGGGGAACACCAGGGCTCAGGAGTGAGGGCAACTGTGCTCCAAACCTTGAAGGAGATACAGCAGTGGCCAATGATATAGAATTCAATTTGAAATATAATTTGGCCATCACAAATGATGAGGAATATATATGTTCCAGAGGAAAGACTTGTTAGTAAGAGAAGAGTTATTTCCTGCCTCTCCATTTTTAAACACCTAAAGAATAGCCTTTAAGCTCTAGTAAAATTGGGGTGTAAAGGTGGAGGTTTTTCTTCTTGTAAGTCTTTTGTGCTTTGATTACAATATTAGAAAAAGTATTGGTTTACTTTTTTATTCTTAGTAGGAATGTTTGGTTTACTTTTCGTGTATTTCTGGTGATGGTTGTATTTTTTTTCTCAAAGGCCAAGACAATAATAATAAGTATTTTCTTCTATTTTTGTCATTTCTTAATGGTCAGTACATGCTTAAAAAATTTGAAGTGTAAATTCTTTTAGGAGCCACTTGCCAAAGGCTTTTGTTTTAGTTTGATCCACAAGGTCGCATCAAAAGACAAACCCAAGAGATCTCTTCTGCAAGAGAAAAATGTTCATGTAATATTTTGTCTTATTTTTATATGCCTGATAGTTGCACAGGTCACCAGATCTTCACTGGTATCTTTGTACTGTCTTTTAAAAAGAGAAGTAGCAATAGAGGAAATTCCCTAGAGAATTACATTAGAAATAAAACTAATAAAGATAAATGAGTTAAACATGGCTTCAAAACATCCAATTAAAAATAAAAGGCAACAGAAGAGTTTGTACAAACCCCATGGGAGGAAAAACTGAAGCAAGCCATGTCCAATAAATCTTTTAGGCTAGCCTAAAATATAGGGCAACAGTTACTTTGTTCATGTGTGTTTCTTTTATACTGTACCGTTGCTGCTTCCATGGATTCTTAAAAAAAAAAAAAAAAAATCCAAATAGGCAGCAGCTTAATTTCTGGCTGCCTGTAGCTGGGGCAACAAAACAGATCATCTTCAGTATCTCTTTCAGTATTAGGTGTATTTGCTACCTCTACAGCCAGTTTGTGATGCTGAATAGTCTTTTGGCTGCAGACACAGATACTGATACTGTTATGGTAAAAGCTGGGTTGTGGGATGTTTGAGTGAATTTTAATTAGATGAGAAACAACTCCAGGAGCCAAGTTTTTGCAGCATGAGTCACGATGTGCGTGCCATGGAGCAGTTCCATCAGTGAGAGTTCTCCCAGAGTAATGACTACAGTGCCTGGCCCACTGCCAAGGAAGGGTGTGAGTTTCTGGCTTTATTTACTGAGGTGACTATTAGCTCTTCTCTGAGTAAGAGCTCCTCTAAATTCCTAATTGAAAAAAATCTACATTTTGACAAGTGGTCAACTCAGGCATGAGCAGGTAACAGTGAACTTTGTGACAGAGGTAATTATGCTGCTGGTATTTCTGGTGATAACCAAGGTGTTGGTGCTCTGTGGTCCCTTTGAGATGTGGTGGGTGCTATGTGAGGTTGTGCTCACCCTGTGGGCAGGGCCTTTATTTGCAGTGTCACATGTGTGGGAGCTGGGTGGGTGAAGGCTGAAGGCACCTGTGTTCATACGTGGTGCATAGCAAACCTGCACGCAGTTCGTCAGGAATACAGCTCGTGAATCAGGCTGGAAGAATGTGAAAGTTGGGCATTTCAGAGCCATGTTTTCTATGGCACTGTCACTCCATTCAGCACAGTGTAAGGCAGCAGGTCATAGTCATCACACAGAAGTTTGAGTTGCCTGAGGAGCAAAAGGGGGACAGATTCCAGAGAAAAACCTGCTCAGCTGTCTTTGTGGTAGATATCATTGCGTGCTCTGTTCAGGAGGTGCAGGACCAAGTGTCAGAAACCAACCTCTCCACACCTAAACTGGGCAATTCAAGGTATTTCTGCTAGCAGCCTGATCCTGGTGTCCTTGCCAGCAAGTGTCTGTCATGATGGACACCCTCTTTAGGCTAACAGATGGCTTCCTTTCACGCGTGGTTACCTGAGCAATCACAAACCGGTCCGGTGTGCAAAGGGCCGAGTGGATACAATTAACTGGGATAGCTCAGAGCAGCGCAAGTTCATGGCAGATTAGTCACGGTGCTGTTAATAACATAACAATTACCTAAGCAGCAAACTTCTTTGAGTTCTTAACATGGGAAGCATCTACATCAAGTGCCATCTTGATGTACCAGGAGGTGAGGGCTTTAGGAATATGTGTGCTCTTAAGAGTTCCTGTGGTGGCATGAAACAGGTAATCCTCCTTCGAAATGGGTATTGGAGAGCTTGGTTTAACACAAGTCCAGACTATGGAACCCTGTCTGGAAAATGCTTACAACTGTTTGCTCAAGGAATGAGGGCTGTGCCAATCATTTGAAACACTTCTGTGTGAAGACACTGAGGCCAAATGTCTGTGACCATCGGCCGGTGTGGGATAGCCAGCATCTGGAATCCCTTCAGGCTGAGGGCTCCCAGAGTCACTCATGGCTGAGGCTGGAAGGCACCTCTGGAGGCTGGCTGCTTCAGCCCCCTCCTCCCCCCTGCAAACAGGCTGCCCAGGAGCGTGTCCAGATGGCTTTTGTACAGCTCCAAGGATGGACACTGCACAGCCTACCTCGCTGGGCAGCCGGTGCCAGTGCTCAGTCACCCTCATGAGAAACTGATGAGCTGCACTGGAAAGAAACTGAGAGTTACTTCTGTGCAGCATTTTTTATCAATGCTTTAGAAGAGAAGGTGCTGATGTCCTTTTTCTGTGCTGAACTAAAAAGCCTTTCCATCTCTGAGAGCTGTTCCATACTGGCTGTGAGCTCTTGGAATTAGCTGAAAGGACTGTGAGCAAATGCAGCATATGAGTAATGAACTTCTGTTTTATAAATTTGGTATAGCAGTGGGACTATTTCCCCAGAGGTTTGCCGGCAATTCAATTAGAAGTGGCAGTTTTAATTAAATAACACAACTGGAGGCTGGGTTATTTCTCTCCTCCAGTTCCTTCTCAGTTTTAGAAGAGAAAGGTCTTTTCTACAGTAGTTTGATTTTCTACAATAGTTTCAGTTATTCTATATGGTAAGTAGAAGGTTGAGCTGTATCAGGGAAAACACATTAAATGTGGTGGTTTAATTATAGTGGTACATAATATCCATAATTTAAAGTATTTCCATTAAATAACTTTTTCAGTTATTCAGCAGATTCCAGAAAAACAATGATAGTACCAGTGGCTGATATTTAGAGTGAAGACAAATTGAGCAAAACATTATTTTTAATTATTTTTTTTATGTAACCTCTATCCGGTTGAGAGGTTTTCTGCTGAGTAAATTGAAATTATTTCCTTTGATTCTGAATTACATTTAGTTCTTGTGGTTAGTTGTGGTTTGGGCTCCTCTTTTTTGTTTGAAGGGGGGATGGGTTGTGATGGGTGTCTGCTGTATTTGCTGGTGCCTGTGCTGTGATTTTTTTCAAAGCCATACTTGCATCAGTGGTTGGGGTTTGGCAATAGAACACCTCAACCATACGATCTCTAATCAGAATAATAAAATTCCTGACTGAGAGTGACAGCACGGGTATTTAGAAAAACCCATGTTGCTGTAAATATGTTCTTATATACTTTCTCTAAATCATCAGGCAAATCAGATTCAATGATTTCCCAATTAATATTGATTACTGTCTTGTTTTCTTTTATAACATCAGTAAAATATTGTGCAATGCGAATATCAATGATACTCCAGTATTTCCCTCTTAGATCACAAGTACTTGTCACTCTGCCAGAATTTGGAGTCTCTGGAATATTCCAATATCTTCCCTGAGTTCCTTTTTACCAAAAGGAGGGGTAGACATTCATTCATTATCTGGAATGGGCTATTGGCTGGGTTTGTTATATCCCTTTTAAAAGATTGAGCCGATCTTCAATGCTCTTGAAGCGAAAGAACCTGACACCATGAGAAACTGGAACACATCGACTGCTCTTTTACATAGTGGGGTTATTGGGTGGTTCTTTTATTTTCCTAAGGTACAGAATGATTTGCTTGCCCTGTTTGTTTTGCCAACAGAGAGATAACCCAGTTTCCTGCTGTTTCCCAAGAAGCTCAGTGGCTTGGGAAAAGGCCAGCAGCTTGGGAACTAACACTACACCTGCAAATAAGCAAGTGTTAATTCCCTTAATAGTGGGAAAAAGCTTAAATCCCTTTAGGCAGGTTTTGTGTAACCACTGTCCATTAAGCAGGATGGCTTTCCTCCTGGGACCTCCTGCCTGCAACACTAGATGATGTCTTAATCTTCTACAGGAATTCTGTATACTTACACTTCCTTTGGTTACCTTATATATCCTTTTGATTGTCTTACATATGCAGATTATATTCTATATCTTCTGTGTATAATGTATGGGACACTGTGCAGAATATAAGGCAAACAGACGTTTAAGGGAGAGACTTTGTTTACCCAGTAAATCCCCCAAATTTGTCTAAAGCTGACGTTTAAACTACCTGTTAATGCTTGCTTGAACTTTTATTTGTGGCTGGTTTTAAAAATGCTATTTATTTTGTCCTCGCCTTAATTGAAAGAAGAAAAAAAACCCTCAGACTTCCTTGCCTGGGAGCATCTTTATTCACTGTCTGTAGAACAAGTGGAATGATGCAGCTGTTGAGTCAGACAAGCTATTTAGGCATGTCTTAATGAAATAAGACAAATTAGGAGGCAAAATATTTGGAGGATTTCATAGAATCCTAGAATGGCTGGGGTTGGAAGGGGCCTTGAAAATCATCTCATTCCACCCCCTGCCGCAGACACCTTCCACCATCCCAGGTTGCTCCAAGCCCTGTCCAGGCTGGCCTTGAACACTTGCAGGGATGAGGCAGCCACAGCTTCTCTGGGCAGCCTGTGCTAGACTCAGTGCCCTCACAGGGAAGAATTCATCCTTGGATCTAGTCTTACCTTTTGTTAGTTTGAAACCCTTTTTCCTTGTCCTGTCACTCAAGGCTTGTGTCCCAGGTCCCTCTCCAGCTCTCCTGTGGCCCTTCAGGCACAGAAAGGGGCTCTCTGGTTTCCCTGAAGCCTTCTCTTCTCTAGGCTGAACACCCTGAGCTCTCCCAGCCTGGTTCCAGAGCAGGGGCACTCCATCCCTCTGGGCATCTTCATGGCCTCCTCAATGCACTCCAGCATGGCCCCATTTTATACTGGGCCCCCTGGGCCTGGCCACAGCACTACAGGTGGGATCTCCTGAGAGTGGAGTAAAGGGGAAGAGTCACCTTCCTTGGCCTGCTGGCCACACTGCTTTGGATGCAGGATGTGCTTGGCTTTCTGGGCTGCGTGTGTGCATTGCCAGGTCATGTTCAATGTGCATTTGTCCTTGCTGAGCCTTCCTTGAGGGTCCCACCTGCCCAGCCTACCAAGGTCCCTCTAAGTGACATCCCTTCCATCCAGCATGTCAACCACACCACACAGCTCCATACTGTGGGCAAACTCACTGAGGGTCCACTCAATCCCATTGTTCACATCACTGACAAAGATGTTCAAGAGCACCAATTCCAACACCGGCCCTGAGGAATGCCACTTGTCACTGGCTTCTACTTGGACATTGGCTCTCCTCTGTGATTTGTTTCTTAATGAAAATGTTCCTTTTGGGGACTATCTTTTACAAGTATGTGTTTGCAAGGCTAGTATTTCTCCTTTTAATAATTTGTTTTACAAACCAAGGGAACCGCAACTCTCTCTGCAAGAAAATATTCCTAAAAATAATGTCCGGAAATGCTCTTGCAAAAGACCATACTCATGTAGCTTAGAGGTCATGGCATCAGTGTCCTGGTATCAAAGATTGCTGTAATATAAAGCTTTAGATGGTTAAATGCTATTCATGTACATGGTATTTGAGGAGGAGATTTGTTTTTGTTAGGAGCAAAGGCTTAGCAACTTGACAGGGCAGAAAAAAATTAATAAAGTGGGTTAGTCATAATCCACTTCTTTGTTTTAAAGCAGGTTAATGGACGGAAGACAATCAAGTTACAACTTAATGTGAAACTCCTTTTTGAGTTTATTATTTCTATTGTTTTAGCTTTTTATGGGCCATGTAGAAATACTGACTTTATTTATGATCTACTGCTTGCTAAAGCTGAGGTTTAGGCATCAGGATATTTTTACTAATGCAATCGTTTCTTTAGTCCTATAATACTAGTGCAGCCTACTGTTATTTTTGATGAAATAGTCCTGTAGGCATGTGCTTATGTGTTCTTAGTGTTTCTTTTTGTTATGAAAAGCTTTGGCTTTGATGTGCTGCTTAAATTTCCTCTGAGTCATAATGGTAGCTGCCAAACCATTGTTTTTGTTCTATTTGGATTTGATTCTAGTTCTACAGTTGTTTCCTCCTAGGGGGTTAAAGTCCATGAGCTTTTATTAAGATAAATGTCAATGATTCTGAGTGGATTTGCATAAAAGAAGCCCTTATAGTCTCTGGTAGGATAAGTCGTGTAATGTTTAGTTTTAAAGTAACAGTAACTACAGGAAATTTTGGAAATAAAAGTTGTTGACCTTTTCTGCACAATGGAATTTCCCTTTCTATTAAATATGGAACACTCTCTCATGCGTAAGCTGTCAGCAAACTGAGCATCCTCATTGGTCATCCTCTGCTTAAAAAAATTTCAAGTTTTTCCCTCACAAACAATTAATGCAACATCTTGTAGAAATTACATCTACAAGGCAAAAGATGGTGACCATTGGTAATATTTCTAAAAATAAGCCTTGTCAAAGTGAAAACCTCAAGTCAGAGTTCAGAATTTTCTCTTTGCAACAGCTTCAAAATCAGCTATTTCTGCCTATCCCAGCTAAGTGGCTGTCACAGATTGTGACTTGACACCAGTCTTACAAGTAGTAATTACTCATTTGTATTAAAATCAGCTGGAGTCAGTCAGAAGGTCACAATTTATTTCAAATTAGCAATTTCCTACTATAGTTTACATGTTGCTGTAGCTGGCAGTGTGTTTTGACTTTATAGTAAGCTGCAATTTCTTTCTTTTGTTCCTAGACATAATTGTTTTAATAACATTTGGAAGGAAAATGAGTATTTCTCATGCATGTCTGGCTGCATCACTTGAGAACTTTGAGGGTGTCTTCAAAGTTTTAGTTGTCAGACAGAAATCTGCTCAGAGTTTACATTAATAGATGTAATGTGTTTAAGATGGCCTTTGTAGGACTGGAGTTCAGTGAGGCAGTCAAGAATGTCCTGCAGCCCATCCCTCTCCAGTGAAGTATTTGAGGGCAAACATGCTTTAGTGACTGATGAGTCAACACCTCAAGTTCCAGGCATCTTTTACATGATTTATTTTTCTGAACTTACTTTCAATTCCCAACTTTTTTTTTTTTCAAATATTGTTTCCTGAAAACTGCAACCTGTCTTTACTCCTTTTGTCAGGTACTGCTCAGTTTTAGCAGCAATGCTAGAAACAGCATTGATGCAGGAATACTCTGCACCTTCTGGTCATAGCAGGTGTCGTAGAAATCAGGGATAAAGTGTCTGATAAAGTGCCCTAAAGACACTTGCAGTATCTCTGCCTCTATAATCTGTGCTTTGGAGATGGGAGTTAGGTCTCTGTGTCCATTTATCAATTCCTCACGCACTGTGGAGGGTAAAACATTAACACAGAAAGCGGGTGGGAAGTGCAAGAAAGCCTTGCAGGAACATCAGTCAGCTGAGAACTGTTATTGTTGGAGGCCTTTGCAGCTGAGTACAAATGTGCCTTTTGTTTTTTTAATGCCGTGGGGCAGCATTTGAAGCTCTACAGGTGTGGGGTTTCTTCATTATTTTACAAAGCATCTTGAATTAATATCTTCTGCTTTTCCTTGGTGTTCAGCAGCTTGGTGAAGACAAGTGTGTATGGGAACACAGCCATGGAAATAACTGGAGGCATACTCAGTGCCCTGATTTCTGCTCTGTTGATGCTTTTGACCAATGGCCTAATAGAAGAATTGGCTGTGCTATTGTTGTTGCATGCTCCTACCCATTATGGAGCAGGGTATCCATGGAGAAGATGCCTTTATAGCAATGAACACCTGGCGCGTGAATCTGCTCGGGAAACATTAGGAGGGGTGGGTCAGATGAGCACTCACAGTGTCTGTAATTGTTTATTCTAATAATGTCCCACTTTCTAAGCTATAAATACTAGGAAGAGAGGAATAAGTAAAGACTGTTCAAATATCTCCCCAGGAGCAGATACTGAATGCTGGAGCATTCATTTTGAAACAGTGCTTTTGGGAATTGAAGGACTGTATTGCTTAGCATTTACTTCTTTAAGAATAGCAGGGTGGGTAACTGGGGTTTATCTGTGAGCACTGCTGTAGCATGAGCTCAGTAATGGAAAATTCACAGAGCTGTTTGATGGACTGTTACATGAATAAATGTGGTTCTTGTTTTATCTTACCGGCTGAAAATGAATGCTTGCCAACTGCTAAAGGTCTGTAAATTGCCTTCCATAAGAACCAGCTCAGGCACGGGCTTAATAATGCTATTGGTCCCCACTGTCGTGGTTTGACCCAACAGGCAGTTAAACACCACACAGCCTCACTCCCTCCCTCCTTCCATACCCTGCAGGAGGAGTAGGAAGTGAATCAGAAGAAATGAAAAAGATTTGTGGGTTGACTTAAAGGTAGTTCACTAGGACAGAAAAGGAAGGGAGAGTAATAATAAGTAATAGGAGGAGAATGATGATGAAAGAATAAAAACATACAAAACAAGTGATGCATGATGCAACTGCTCATTGACCAGAAGTGCCCACTCAGTTCCTGAGCAGCAGCCCCCAGCCAGCTTTCTCCCAAATTTATCACAGAATGTTTGGGGTTGAAAAGGACCTCTGGAAATCCTCTAATCCAGTCCCATGCTAAAGTAGGTTCAGCTGGAGCCAGTTGCACAGGATGATATCCAGGTGAATGATGAGTATTTCCAGAGAAGGAAACTCCACAGCCTCTCTGAGCAGCCTGTTGCAGTGCTCAGTCACCCTCACAGTAAAGTAGTTTTCACTCATATTCACATGGAACTGCCTGTGTTCCGGTTGCCCCTTGTTCTCTCACTGTGCACCACTGGGAAGTCTGGCCTCATCCTCTTGACGGCCATCCTTAGGGTATTTGTATTGGTAAGATTTCCTCTCAGTCATTTCTTTCCCCAGGCTAAAGAGGCAAAGTTCCCTCAGCCTTTCCTCATAAGAGAGGTGCTTCAGTCCCCTCATCATCTTTGTCACCTCTGCTGGACCCTCCCCAGTCCTTCTTTTTCTGTCTTGAGCTGGGGAGCCCAGACCTGGAGCCAGTACTGCAGATGTGGCCGCAGAGGCGGAGGATCACCTCTCATCCTGTTGGCCGCGCTCCTCTGCACGCCGCCCGGGATACCGTTGGCATCCTCAGCCCCCGAGGCACTGTTTGGCCCCCTTGTTGTCCACCCGGACCCGCAGGGCTCTGTCTGCAGAGCTGCTCTCCAGCAGGTCAGCCCCACCCTGTGGAGTGCTCTGAGAAACCGACTTAGTACAAACACTGCTCATAATAGCAGCTAAAACAGCACTGTGGGATCAACATGATTCTTATCCTAAATGCAGAACTTAGCACTGTACCAGCCACTAGGAAGAGAATTATCCTAGCAGAAACCAGGACACCCACTAGTGACTTCAACTTACAAAAATGGTCAGGTCTAAGAACTAGCACTGGGCTGTTTCCAGAGCCCTAATGCTTCATCAGAGGGAGTTAAGAAACTGCATTGGATGCAGTTAGCTTGTGTATAAACCACATTCCTGGACTTAAAGCAAGTGTCTGTTACAGCACTATTCCTATACACAGCATGCCCTTAAATCACAAATATTTACGTTCCACGAGGCCATGGATACTTTGTTGTGTTCTAGACAGTTGTCAGCAAAGTTGACAAAGTCAGGGTGGTGGGAGGGGAAGTTTTTACTCTGTTAAACTGTGCCTTCTGTTGTCAGAATTTCTGCAGTCATTTTCTGACTTCCGTGACAGAATTTAGCAGCATCAAAGTGCTCTGGGCTTGCCATGCTGTCTGAAGAGCCCCTTCCAAGTTCGTACTCCTTGTTTTCTCTTCATTTACCTGTGTAAAGAAAAACATGGAAAATACAAGTGTTGACCTGTGTTGCACAAAGTAGGAATCAGGTTGTAGAGACTATCCTCAAAAAGATAAGCAAGTCATTTGCCAAAACATGCATCACCTCATACTGACTGATAACCTACCCAATCAGTCCTGGGGGGAAAATAAGAAATGGACAGGACAACGTAAGGGACTATGGGAAAATACTTTTATATTGTTTGCTGTGGATTGCAAGCTGTAATAATAAAATAACAAAAAGCAACTACAAAAGTTGCTACAGATACTTGTTAGAAAGATTCTTTGCTTTGGAGGCGTTTGCATTTTAGCTAACTTGTGTTGGTAGGTGTTGAGAGGTGCACATTTCTGCCCTGGTGATAAACTCAGTTTGGGTGGTCATGCAGGATCAGCACTTTGGGTGAAGATCCATGGCACTTTATGCTGAAGACATCAATTAGATGTTTTCGTATATTAAGACATACAATGCATAATTAAAGACATACTTTATATGTCTTTAATTATAAAATTTTATGATGTAATTCAAGAAATGTGTGTAGTCTATGTATATAAGATTTTATAGGAAATCAAATACTGGTACTACTGAAATAATTAGTTATCTTTTCTGCCTACTTAGTAGAAACTCAGTACAGGCAGTCTGATTTTCTGATGCAGGTGTCATAAATTATAATATTTGCTTTTGGTCTATTAGACACCATCATATGAATGAGGACTAGTTCAAGATTTTAAATTTATACAGTCTGTGAGTACTCCCTGTTTTACAGCTATGTTCTATGTATTTCAGGTTTCACAGAATTTCATTAATTACTGTAAAGGCTGAGATTTTCATGGTTCAGTGCATTAAATCTTTTTGTTTTCTTTTTCTTGGCTCCATCTCAGATTAAACTTATTTGTAGGTGACTGCAAGGTTTTTTCCATTAATAAACCTGCATTATTCTCATTGCTGCTTTCCTTTCGATGTTATCAGTGGTTGACAGGCAGTGATCTTTTTCCAATCTTGGCAACAGGCCGTTGCTGTGGTAGAGGCCATTGGTCACTAATGGAGACTTGCTTTCATAACATGATCTAGAATTTGTAGAGCATTCCTTCTTCTGCATTTGCTTTGCTGCTTTTTGAGCTTGTCTTTTTCATTTAATTACAGTTTCTTAAGTAGACAATGTAGGAGACCTGTTTGTAATTTAGTCTAGGTAATTAAAAGAGAGGAAAGGAAACAAGTATATAAATGTACTTCTGTGTTCCCTTTTTATTATCTGTGTGGCTTTCAAGCTTGGCTTCCTGTTCCCGATTATATTTTCCCCTCTTTCATGTTTACCTGACAGGTAAACGCAGTTTTAGCTGGTGAATTATATGCTGTCAAAATTGAGAGGAATGTACTCTTTGATTTCAATAAATAACCTATTATGGCATTAATTTTTTCCAGAACTTTTCCTGTAATACTGTTGTAACATAAACATTTGACACCAGATGCTATTCCAAACTTTCTCGGGGTTTGGGGGAGTTTGTGCCTGCTAGGTAGTTTCCCTGGGTTGTATGGCAGGACCCTTCTTTCCCAGTGGACTCTGCGGTGGCACACCTTACCCTTCAGATGTTTGGGAGCTGAGTGCTCAAAGTATTTCAGTGTGCCCTGCCCTCTGACATTCACCTTTAGCTCCTGAGTACTTGAGCCCTGGCAGGAGGCAGGGTAACACAAATAGCTGCGCGTGGCACAGCAGTTGCAGTTGCAAGTACTTGTAAATAAACCGAGTGGAGAGAGGAAGGAACAGAACTTCCTAAAACTTGCAGAATAAACGTGCAGATTTTGGAGCAGAGTTGCTTTCTTGGATACCACGCAAAGATAAATTTGCATTTGGTCCCACCCCCCAACACTTAGGTACTGCAAACTTACTCTTCTAACAACCCTAAGGAATGCTCTCTTTGGAAGTGCTGCTGTCATCTTCTGGACCTTAATGTCCATTTAAATCCCTGGCTCAGGGAGTATTTAATGCTGCCTCACAGCACAGTGTGCAGGCTGCGAGGTACCTCCAGTCACCCAGCAGGTGTGATAGCAATTACTATGACATCAACAGCTGAAGGAGTTAAATGCACAGAGCTCATTGTTCTAATTTATGTGACAGCAGAGAGTACCTGGTTGGTGTCCATCAATATACTGGTTCAATTTGGAGTAAAAACCTGGGAAAATATAATGCAGTCAATAATAATGACGGTGATGATGATGTAGATGTTACTTTCATATACTGCAATGCATCCAGCAGCATCTCTAAGATGTTCTTACTGTGATTTGAAAAATATTGGGTGTGCTTTTTTAATCAATGCAGTTATAATCAGTAAGTTATATCCATCATATTTAGTGTCAGTTCAGAAGCTGTGATATAGCAGTTGATAGCAAAGAAAAGTCAAATGCTTCTTCTTCGTATTCCAAGTTGGAGATGAAGTTCTTTATTATATCTGTGTTATTCCTGAAGAGTCAACACAGGATGTTTTTAGCACTTCATAGAAGACTATCGGACACCTTCCAGGTTTCTGGCTGTGCTGGCTGATCTGTAAATATAGCTGGAGGTGGTACAGAACAGCCTTTGAAAGTAGAGCTTTCAAAGGCTGTCCTGTGCCAGAGACACAGCTCATACACTAAAAATCCAATAGCCCCTGGATTGTTTCTTTGCTTTTGAGGCAGTGTTCACATTTTCATCTTTGTTCTCACCCCAGCTTAGTTCAGTTTGCCTTGCAGATCATCTCCCTGCTTGCTCTGGGTAATGTGCCAAGTGCTCAGCCCACGATTAAGTTACAGCCAGAGCTGCTGGACATGAAGGTGCTGTAACTGTAGCTGTCTGTGCTTATGTTTCAGCCTTGCTGCAACTGAATTCAAAAATCTTAATGGGAAAACTCAGGGGCAGAGTATAAGTTTAAAAAAAGAGCTTTAGGCTTATCTTGCAGATTTATAATTCTTTTTAATACTTCTGAATTTTTTTTTTTAAATAAACATTAAGGTAAAGAGGGTTAAGCTGACAAATTTTGTCATGAAAGTGGTGGAGGCTCTGGGGCCTCAGAAGGTATGATGAGTCACTTGACAAGTAATGACTAGCTCAAGAACTATCCCAATTCTTAAAAGGATGTGAAAATAATCTGAACTGTTAACATATGTAAAATAATTTCAGTTGTTGTTAGAGTTGACTGCAAATATTAGGAGGTACAAACTGCAGAAAAATTTAACAAGTGTTCCTTCTTGTTCTTTCCTCCAGATTTAAAACGTGTTGTAAGAAACTTGAAGTGTTAAGTATTTTAAAGGTGGTGTTTGCTTTCTCTGTTTCATTTTAAATCTATTGTTATAGTTCCTTTCTAAGAATAATAACATCACGTTATTTCTAATAACAATCTAACTGGACACTTTGCTGTAAGGATTGAACTTTTTTATTTTAACATCTGATGCTAAGTTTTTGACTCT
This sequence comes from Sitta europaea, assembly GCA_013400255.1. NCBI lineage: Eukaryota > Metazoa > Chordata > Aves > Passeriformes > Sittidae > Sitta > Sitta europaea. The sequence continues at coordinate 346,307 of VXBS01002676.1, forward strand.
TTAGAGTTGCCATCCAAAGCAACTTTTTCTACGCTTGTTCATTTCTTAGTATTTTCAAGGTTAAAAGCATATTTTTTACATTTCAAGCAATTCTATTTTCCAGAGTTAGTATTTTGGAATATTTGTGTTGTTTATTGTAGAAAACAGAGCAGTCGTATTTCATCTTTTGAAATGTGGTTAGGGCTCAGTGATATGCAAGTCCAGAACTCCAGCCTCCTGCTCTGCCCGAAGGTTAAAAATAATAATTCAGTATTACAGTTTGGATGAAAATATTAGTGGATCTAAATAAAGATGTTTTGTAAAGATCCCATCAGGTGATGATGATGTGATAATTCTCTAAAGCAAATACACTAAACTATGTTAATCTTCATACTAACAGCAACTGTTTTGCTTTCTTTTGATGCAGATCACCAGAAACTGGAAAGAGAAGCTAGAATCTGTCGCCTCCTGAAGCATCCTAATATCGGTAGGAACATTTCATTGCTTTGTACAGTATTTATCACTTTAGAAAATTTAGGGGAAATGGAAATTAACAAATACAAAGAGCAGCTCAGAAATCAAGTGCAAATATCTCCAGGCAAGACTCTTTTTTTATAGTCAAGAAAGAATCCTTACGAATGCTGCTATGGGATGCAATGATCTGATGGATCACGGAAAGCAGAGTGCAGTGTTCTCATCTTTGAGCCGTTGCTCTGCCATTAGTGAGCTCTCTGTGCAGGTGTTTTTTGGGGGGTTGAGCATTGTGTAGGAGGGGCTGTTTCCAGGATTGTTCATGATTTTTGGAGACCTGCAGAATTTCAGCTGACGGTGTCTGTTGCACATTGAGACAGATCAGTGTCAATAATTGGTGCTGGTTTTAGTGAGATGCTTATTTTATACTGTATTTTGTGTTTGAGATTCTGTCCTTCCAAGATGAAGAAAGCTCTGCTCCTTTTATTTCCAGAGTTGTGTTTTCTAACCATGTAAAGCAATAAATAAAGTTATTTTGGAAGGTTGGGTGTGTCTGTCTTATTGCTTTATAAACAGTGTAAACAGGTAAGTACCTTGATCTTAAGAAAACTGTAGCTGGGTATTTCAGTTTTTCATACACTGATTTATGTGCCAAGGGTATCTTTCACAAGAATATTTGCTGTACCTGAGACTTCTGCAGAAGGGTGGGAATGTCCTGGCTGTTATAGCATTTTTAGACTAATAAAATTGTTTGGTCCCTGGGATGAAATCAGCTCCTTCCTTTTAATGACAAATAGAAAGTGAAAACAAGTGTACCACAGCTCGAACTGACATCTCGAATTTCTGCAGCATCTCTCTTAAGCTTACAGGTTTGACCTAGAAATTTGGTTAAGGAGGAAGAGGGGTGTTATCTGTGCTATTTTATCCCACCAAAGGTTTTGCATTGTAAAGTGGTGAGAGATAAGGGAATGTACCTCCCTTTTAGGGAGGAGGTGCAGCCCTTCTGCAGCTGTGGTAACATGTATGGTGTAGTCAGACTCCAGAGCTGTTCATTCACCTGGGTCCCACTAGATCCAGAACATATTCATGAGCTTCCACAAGCTGGCAAAATTGAACAAAAGACAGCAGTGAACTGATGCAGGGGAAGGGCTGAAATGCACAGAACTCAGCTGAAACAAAAGTCTAAATTGGTTCCATGTGGTCACAAGTCTTCAGCTTGTCGAGTGGCTCGGAGTGGTGTAGGATGGAGTTCAGCTCCCCTGTGGCAGGCGTGCTGTTCGGCATGGATAGTTTGTATCTGTGAGGTTTGGCTCGGAGTGCAAACAGGCAATGACAGCTTTGGTGACAGGCAGGTAGGGCTCTGCAGGTCTGCAAAAATGGTGCATCACCACCTGCACCAAGGTGCACAGTTCAGGGGATAAAGGACAAAGTGTTCTGCTCCTGTTTCAGAAAAACTGCCCTGTTCTAGATCTGTCTGAGAGAAGATTTTCGTGACCTGGAATTACCAGGGTTTGGCAGCAGGCATCGTATTCTGTCATATTCCTTCTCCTGCAGTCATGCCCTCAGCCAGCTAAATAATGACTCTAAAATCATTCCAAGTGCTGCCAGCACCTCACTGGAGCTCTTATGCTTGGGTCACTATCACATCCCCTTTCAAACTGTCATCTCTCGTGAGTAATGGAGCTGCATCACATCAGGAAGCACTAAGAGTGAAAAAAGAAGTGTGCTGGAGTAAGGGAGCTCAGGTCTGACAATAAGTATGTGTAAGTTAAGAAAAATAAGAAAAAAAAGGTAACTGTTTTTTTCTGTGTGATTCCTGTAGGAAAGCAGAGATCTCATTTAATTGATGGTTTCTCAAAGATGCCCCTGTATAGGCAGTTATTTTCGGAAAACTAAATATTGTTGAAGAAAGGCTGAATGTTAAATGATTCTGGTTCTGTGCAATCTTTACTGTTCATGTTCATAGCCAAGAAGTGTCACAGAGATCTTCCTTGAAGTTGTTACACTTCTACAAGTGGGGCTCCAGTACATCTCTGAAAGCTGAGCTTTTCTGTGCAGACACTGCTTTGCACATAACTAATTCGGTTCATTTTTCAGCATCTCTTTCTTTTATTAATCCTTTTAATAAATCTATGATTTCTTCTCTGTTGATGCTCAATAAATGGGGTAGGAAAAACAAGGAAAGTGGAATACAAAGTGTTTTCTGTTCTCCTTTTCAAATCTCCGTTTCTCACTTATGTAATGTATATGTGAAAGTTTAAAACCCACAGAATTTCTTCATCCTTTCCACTTACAGTTACTCCTCACAATACTCATTGTTGTCATTTCTACCTCTTCTTAGCTCAATCCTTTGTATCACTATAGTAGAAAGTGAGCCCTGCTGAATTATGTGTGGGAATTAAAATGATGTAAAAGCCATTAGTGAACTTGCAGGCATTGAGAAGAAACTTTGAGGGGGCTCAGAATCCTTTCCTCCCCATCAGTCTTTGGCAATACTGGTATTTTTGGTATTTTCTCCTCTTCCAGCTATGCTTGAGTAATCTGGCCTCTGTTACACTGCGGTAGGAAATTTCTAAGCAAACATAGCTCATGTTCCTGTGGTAACAGAGCTCCTGGGCTGCAGGAGTTTGTGCATTAGTGCATTGCTGTGTTTCTCAGGTTCTTACTGTGGTGACATGGCCATACATCAGTGTGTAGAGGGTTGCTTTTTTTACAGAGCATTCAAAATGGATGGAAATGTAGGTTAAGCCTTGCCGTGCGGAGAACCTAGTGCCTTTTCTTTGTGAGATTGCACATCAGGTTACATTAAAAGCTTACTTCTTTTGCTGAGCACATACCCACACAGAAGTTGTCATCTTGCATAACTATTACTTTTCCTGCAGTTCCATGTGTACTAATGCTCCCAAAATTTTAATTTAGAAGTTTGAAAAGAAAATTGCTGAGTAACCATCTCTTCACCAAGAAATCCATTGTCATTTTCCCAATTTCTGTCCTTTATCTTCTTTTGGTAAACTTTGATTTCTCGGTCCTCTTTTAACTTTTGGTGAAGTTAGCTTTTAGCACTCTGATTCCTACTCTTGCAATGAACATATTTTTGGTGGTGTAACACTGTTGCACCATCTTGTTATGATGTTTGGCATTGATTTGCAGCTGCTTTGCTGATTTTGGTTTGTGAGATCCCAAATAATGATAAAATCTGTATTAGTCTGACAATACAAGCTCTGACCTATTTTGGAAATCTGCTGATTCAAACCAGGTAAAACCATGGAGTTTTTTTCCCAAGTGGAGTTTACTCCTGTAGGGGTTGTGCTGCATTTGGGTAATATTCTCCTAATGGGAGTTACACAGTCAAGATCTCTCTAACTACTAAAGGGGCTTCTGCTGGCTTTGCATTCCCACTTCCTTATAGCCCATCATTGCCTGCTTCTGCCACCTCCTCCCAGGCCTTGCAGACAGTGTACAAGTTCTGGCAGGCAGGCAGAGTCCATTAGCCAGCAACATCAGGCTCGAGTCTGTCTCTGATCAATCTTCATCCCTTCCCCAAAGGCAGGAGCAGATTTTACTGACATGTGGCAGCCCTTCAGGTGACAAATGAAGTCCTGTTGGCACAAGGCCAGGCTGTCCCTGAATGGCTCTGTAAGTCAGGGTACTTAGAGGTAAGTAGGTCTGCCAGGCAGAGTTGGGGCTGGCTCAGGTAGGCCTGAGCTGTTCCTGCAGATCTGCGGGTCTGGCCTCGTGTGTGCCCTGACAGCCTCTGCTCCCTGAAGAACTGGAGCTGTCCCAGCAGATGGGAACATGGGGCAGCATCTAACCAAGGCAGGCAGGCGTTGCAGCAGGCCAAGAGGCAGCCTAGATGCAAAACAGACTGGGACACAGGGAAAAAACCAAATCCCTAATCTGGTTTTGTGAGTGTGTTGGTGTCCATTTGGAGACTGCTTGTTTCCATGCTTTGAGCTGTGAACATCTTATCAGTGGCTGAGGAAATTAGTAGCACCTAAACTTGTCACTGCTCCTCACCACATTCTGTGCTGGTATGCAGCTTAGTTGCTCCTTTTGCCACAAAAAACTTAGCAAAAGCTTGCATTTTTGGGTTACTTCCTTTCCCCACCAGAACACAAAACATGAGAATTGAACTTGTTAAATTCCTCATGTGGGGGAAAATAAGAAATGTATTGCCTTGCTCTTTTTGAACAGAGGGTAATTAAATATATGTGGGAGGGTACAACAATATGTCCTTTATATTCACCCAATATGTGCATGGCACTTCATGAAGTCCCAAGAACCTCAAGAGAAACACTATTAATATATAGAAAATGCAGTATGGATGCAGTAACTACTTTCTGAATTTCATTTGTCTTACTGTGGCACAGTTGTGAGTAGCTCAGCTGGTATAAGTTATGTTACAGTATGAACCAAACACAGGATAAAAATCAAACCTGTTCACATTGAGTGGATGTAGTTCTTTAGCATAGTTTTTTTTTTTTTTCTGAACTTAATTTAAGGTTTTACTTTATGTCAAAAATGTATCGTTCTTTCCTGATGCAGTGAAAATCAAACCAGTCCCCAGCTATGTAAATTTATGCTCAATAAATATGGTCCTCAGGGATATATTAACTATAGCTATGCAAATAAATAAATAAATATAACTTTATATATAAATATAAAAGTCTAGTTTACATGGGACTGATGCATTAGAGAATCTCACTTCCTTTAATTATTTTTATTGCTTAGATGAACTGATCACTTCAACAATTTTAAATATCATCCACTCTGTTGGATTAATTAAATTTGCAATTTCCGTGATGAATAAGGTGAACCGTAGTCCTTGAGAGAATTAAAATACAATATCAAGAAACCACATAAACCAGTGATATAACATAATTTCATCTTCAATGTAAGAGCCAATTTAATGAGTATTATAAAATAACAGATTGAATGTTTAAAGTCAGCCGTGGCTGCAGCAAGTAACTGACTAGTGAAGTGCAACAACAGAACACAGAAGCTGGTTTTGCAGTTGCTATTTGTGAAATTAAATGTACTGGAACGAGACTGCACCAGGCAAGAGCACACAGGGGGGCATAATGGGGTTTGTTGCAGCTGGATTTTCTGCAGGCTTTCTCCTTCTCAGCAGTTTTTATTACTGCTGTGCATCTGATTCCTTTTAGTTGGCGAAGCTCTTGTGAATGTATGTTGATGTTTAAGAGGAAAAGCCTGAAAGTTTTTGCTTCTGCTGTTGTAAGGATTTGTTGTGGAAGGGCTTTCTGTAGAGCTGTTGGTGGCCCTGAAGTGAGTGGAGTATCAAAACCCCCCAGTAGTTCAAAGACTGTAAGTTATGTAGTGGTAATCAATGTCACTGATTTTCAGCATGAGCCATATGAAGCATCAGATAATGTGGTCTGAGTGTGCCACAAAGTAGGGGGAAGGCAGCTTTATTCCATGTTACAGCTTTTGTCTCTTTTGTTTGCAGCAGAATCCTTTTATTCTGCTGAAAGTGGTATTGCATCTTTAAGTTTTGCTCTTCTGGGTTACTGTAAAGCATAAAAATGTCTTTGAGTGCAGACAATGACACCGCTCTTTGCCATGCTACATTAATTCCCTTTCCTTTTAATGGAGCACAAGGTTATTTTAGCTCAAGTGAAGCATTGCTGGCTGTAGTATTAGCAGTATCCATAATAGACCAAGAAAATGAGGTTTCATTAAGGTTTGCCACCAATTTTGTAATTTTTTGCCTCAGAACGTACATGCCTAATTTGCACCAAAATAGGTAATGATTCAGTATAAATCAAGTGTGAACCAGATCTTGAAGCATTTCCCATCCCTGCTTAAGCCTCTGTTTGTATGTTTCCTTAAATGCATGAAAGTTCTTTTCATAGTGTGTCCAGATTCTCATTAACATTTTTTCTTTCCCTGAAGTCCACTTCACTTTTGCAGCCAGTCATTTTAAATGTAAAATAGAGTAATCCACAGAAACAGGAAGTGGAATTTAAATACCTCTCTTGAGGATCCTGCTGTGGGGGGTGAGGACTGGGGTGGCTGCCACACTTCCCGCTTGTATTTTCATCTCTTGTTCTGCTTTACTTTCTATATGTGTTTCCTGGAATGAAGAGTTTCATAATTGGCTGCGCTGCTGACTTCACGAGACGTGGAAATAAGCTCGACTGAAATGAATTGCTCTCTCTCTGCATACACAAGATGGATCTTTCAGAACTTACATTTTTTTTTGTTGTTTGAAAGCTTTGTTATGAATCTGCAACCACGTGTTATGCATACGGATAGACATCATGACTCCCAGCTAAACCACAAATATGTAATTTTCCTCTGGACTCTTTCCTCCAAAAACAGAGATCTCTACTACTTCAGCTAAACTAAGCTTTTTCTTTCAGTAAAGCTAGCATAGACATTTTTAGAGCATTTTGGGGGATATTGTAAGTTCTGTTCCCTTTGCTTTTACAGCCAATGTTGCTGATGGTCTGATAGGTGAATTCTGCACCAATTCTTGGATTGATACCCAAATATTGGGAATCTTTACTTGATCTGAGGGTGAGGAAGAATCAACCCCCACCTGAAAACAGGTTGCAGTGTATTGGGTGATGTGGATGGGGCATCACTGGATGATGGCATTAGAGCAGCTCCCGCAGGGCTGGGAAAACTGTTGTCGTGTGTTTTCTGTGATAATCCTGCCCCAGCCTTGGCCTTTGTGGGTCTGGGCTGAACCCACCCTGTGGGACACTTTAGTCTTGGCCTGTTCCCTTTCCCTAGAGAAAATAAGGAATTATCATCCAGGCAGCATTTCTTTCCCAGGCATCCTAAATCTGCCCATTTGGATTGTCTAGCATCCTAACCCATGGCAGGTGAGCTGTCACCCAGTGTGTCACCCTGTCTCCTTGCTTTTGGAAAAGGTGCCTCCAAGGAGAAAGTGTTGGGCTGTCTGTGCCACCTGAGAGCTGCATCCCATCATACACCCGCCCCCCCAGCCCTCCATTCCCCTGTGGCAAGCAGAAGAGGATCTGTTCAGACACAGGGGCAGAGAGAAGGAACGGGATGGGGAAACACTGGCCATGTGGGCTGGGAGCAGAAAGAGGCAAAAGGAAGGTCTCCTGACTTTGGACCATGGGTCATGTTTTGACTTTGCAAACATAAATCAGGAGTGGTGCTTTGGGAGTTCACTGTGGAGCTTTGGAATGTCTTTGCTGCTTTTCCAGAGGCAATACCAAGCCAGGAAACTCATTAGGAGAGACAGTCTGTGGGGCTACTCCCATCTGCACAGACATCTTGCTTTACTTACATACCCAGCTCTCTGCAGAAAAGTGTCATGGGTCATGGAATCACCATCATGGGTTCGAAGGGATCTCTGGAAGATATGCAGTCCCAACTCCCTGCTCAAACCACGTCCAGTAAATTTAGGTAGATCAGAGCCCGTCCTGCTGAGTTTGGAGACTCTGCAGAGAAGGAGATTGCCCAGCCACTCCAGGCACCACTCCAGTGTTTGATCACCTTTCTATCCATGTAAATAAGTAAGTAAGTAAGTAAATAAATAAATGTGTCTCTGTGCCCAGCTGGGATTTTCCAGACTCCAGCATGGGGCTGTGGCCTTTTATCTTGCCACTTGCACCCTGGAGAAGTCTTATTTCAGTCTTCCCTGCTGATGAGGAAACCAGGTACAGGAAGGAAAAGTGGATATTCCCCAATACAGCCATTAGGATGTTTTTGTTCTTTTCTTAAAATTGCATTTGCTTTCATTTTTAAATATTGTGACATAAATTCCTAAAGAAAGTGTAATCTGTCTGAAATACTGTAAACACCAACAGACTCTTTGGAATACAGGATTTCCTTGCTTCCAAGGTGTGGATTTGGAACTGTATTTTATAGGCTGAACTTGTCTGTGCCATGTCACATGCAGAAATTCCTTTTCTGCTTGTGTTTTGCATTTTGTGTGCATCTTCTGCATCTTTATTAGTGGAATGCCCATTCAGTAAGAGATTTTGCAATATCTTAGATATATATTGGAAACAATACATGGAAATCAGGACTTGGCCTGCCTGCTTGGCCCTGCATGTCCACAGCTCTGCTGGGATGTCACCCTTGCCTGTCCCTGTGCATAGCAGGGGTGTGGGAAGCTGGTGCCAGCCTGGCTTATCATCCCCTGGTGGCCAAGGGACAGGGACAGCACCAATGAGTTCCAGGCAGACAAACATCCCCCTAACCACCTCTCGCTTGTAGCAAGTGTTTCAAGTGTCCTTTAGAATTTTCCTCATGTCTCCAAAATTTTGCTTTTAAAAAGTCACAAATTCCCTTTTCATCCTGGTTTTGTTGCACTGCTGCTGGGAGTGTCTGTCAAAGCCATGGCATTCCAAAGGATGTAAGCTGGTCTGCTCCTTGGCTTTCTGCTGCATCCTGGCACAGAGTGAATGCTCTGACCCTGCAAATAACACCAACCTCCATCACTGGCAGTGGATAAATAGCTCATAATTGCTCAGTTCAGGTTGGGCTTTTTCATATTTCGGCACAGGAGACTTTCCTACTCCTACAAAACTGCTGATCCAGGCATTTTTTTCAGTTGAGAGGGGTTTAATGATACCTCTCTCCTCCTAGTCACCTTCCAAATTTGGAAGTTCTTTTAATAGTGGCTTCACCAGAGTGTTAGTATTCTCATGGACTGCCCATGGGAATGTGCTTCTAATTTTAGTTTGTCCTCTACGTGTCTGTCTCCTTTAAATGCATCCAGCTTCTCATTCCAGCTACACTGGGCCAAGCATGACATTCTGCTCCTGATACTTGTGCATTGAAGATGTTCTGGTATTGCATTGTAATCAAATCCACAGCTCCTGCCCTTGTGCTGCACAGCAGTGAGTAGCACTCATGTCACAGCCACTGTACTACCCAAGTAGTGCTGTTTAATTAATAGATTTGGTGTGCATTTATTTATTAGGTGACCTTGAGAGTTATCTAATTGTGTTTCAGCATTTATCCTTGGTCTGATGTCAGTGGTGTTAGTGCTGGGATTCTGTTGAATTTGACTGTGCAGTCTTGCTGGGAAGGGCTTGATTGATGATCTAAAACCATAATTGCAGCTGACTGCAGCTTGCAGCTATCTTCTGTAGCATATATGTATTTTTGGAGTTACTGGATGTGCTAAATGAGAAGAATATTTAGAAGGAGATTTCAGCTGCAGCTAGTAGACTGGGATTGTGAAGACAGACTGGCTTCTGCTCTCTCCTGCAGCATTTCCATCCAAGTTTATGTGGGTTGTCAGTGAGCTAATTACAATCTTACAAATGGTCCCACAGAAAAGGACAAGCTCTCTAATTTTCATTTATTGTGTGACTGTGATTAAAAGACAATGGCAGTTTCTCATCATAAGCCTCAAGTTTGTCATCTATTAAGTCAATACGCATTCCCTGCCTTTTGTAAAACAAACACTTTGAATCATTTGGGATCATCATTCACTTGTGAACTTGCATGTTAGGGAAATGACAGTAATTTATAGCTGTCTTCAGCTGTGGTAGCATGACTTACTGTGATAGTTAATTGATAGAGGGGGAAGGCACGTTCACTGGGAAAATAATACAGATGGTTTTGAGCCCAGCCCAGTGGATAGAGATGGAATGGGATCATTATGGGAACGCTCTGTCTGGCCATAGTACTTTGAGTCACTCAGTCTTATGCTCTGTTAACTTACTGAGATCTCCTACTGCTTAAATGTTCTCTTGGGTAATTGTAGAGGCATTTGGTTCTCCAGGTTACAGCAAGGTTTTGTTCACCTTTGATGGGTGCATGTCGGCAGCACTGCACGGATAGAAACAGGAGACCAATTACCTAACCTGACTTTTCTTCTTTGACACTTTTAGACAGTGCTTTTTCACATTTGCTGTGAGTATAAGAAACAGACTAAGTCCCTACATTTCCCTTGTTGCTACCATAAAGAAATTAAGAGGGGATAAACTGCAGTGGTATGGATGGAGCTGCTCTCTGGGGTGCTCCTGCTGCTCCCATTCAGAATATTCAGGAGTCATGGTTGTGAAAGAGGGCACTAAGGACAGAGGTGTCACTATAATCATGCTTTACACCTGTTGCATCCATTTTAGGTCTTTTACCTCAAAGCTGATAACACAAAATTTAGGGACCTAATCCTAGGAAATTTGCTTTAGCCTTCTTCACTTGCACAGATACAAAAAAACCTCATCAGATAAAGGAAGGGAGAATGTGAATGTACAGTGGTACTGTATAACATGATAAATTAATAGTTAATTCCACAAAATATGGAATTTTCCATGAAGTTCACTTTATTGTCCTGAACTAGCTTTATGCTGGAGCAGGTCCATGGCCTGCCAAATGCTGCCATAATTTCAGAATAAACCAATAAACCATTTTCTGATCTCCAAGGGCTGCTGTGCATTAGAATAATATACAGCTTAATCAAGAAGTGATTTGGAGAAGTTGTAAACTCGGTCTGCTTCAAGAAAAGAGCTGGTATCTTAGCACTTCTTTTGGTTTTAAATTAGGTTTTTAATTTGGAAGAATACTCAGCATTTAAATGCCATATTGTGATACTTAGTGTTGCCATCACAGGTGCCTGGAGTCTGTCTTAGTCCCTGGAGTGGAGGATGAGTGATTTGGTTGTCCTGTTACCAAACTAAATAAACAGTCTTTAAAAGGTGGTACCTTCTCTGATTCAGTGAATCGATGGTTGTGCTTCATTGAGTTTTGTATGGGTCTTCAGAAAATGAGCTCAGATCTGTCTGATGTTTATAACCACACATCACTGAGGGGTGTGACTAAATTTATACTGTAATTTATGGGGGTTTGACTTCTTATAGGAAAGATGATGCAATGCGTGATCCTCACTGCAAATCTGGACTATTCAAAGATCCCACTGGTTCCGTTTGCTGTGACACTTCCAGCACAGTGGCAATTAATGTTACGCTTACCTTGTAGGAAGTAGAATTTTAGGTCTGTCTGTATATAAAGGCTCTCCCAACTTAATCAAAAGCTAATTTATTTTTAAACTGAGGTAGCTATTTCTTTGTGGCCACCTACTGCTCTGTTAACTGGGAAATTGTTTCAGTTTAAATTAAATGATGCTTTGTTTTAAGCTGAATTAAGAGAGCATAAACTTTGGGTTTATGCCAACATTATAACATAAACTAGAGCATTTTTCTCTTGTAGACAAAGGTCTTAATAAGTAGTATTTGTAATGCTCCCTCCACAGTCTACAAGAAATAAGAGCAAATAAAGTTCCTTTGTATATTCTTTTGTCATCTTCCCACAGGGAGGGTTGGCAAGAATCCCTAGAGACAACTTTATTTGAAAATGAACTTTCCATTTTAAATGTTATTTCCTCCAGCTTGAGGTAAAATTAACTTTTTAATTTTAAAGTTATTTATTATTTACAAGGCCTTATATGTAGCTTTTGTGAAAAACAAAAGCACAGTAGTAGCTTTTCCTGAACATCTGTGTTTTCAGGAGATCAGCAGGACTGTAATGATAATTTCAACACGTAGGTATGTATATGCTGAAAAACTACATTCAGCCTATTTTATGCAGTGTCTAACATATATTTAAGGGCAAAGCCTACAAGAGAGGGTTTTTCCCTCTGGCTCACATTGCACAGTTGGCACTGGGAGTTGGATGAGGCAATTCCAGTTCACTTGTGTTTTCTGTCCTCCATCACAGCAATGTTTTAGCAGTGAAATTTGCTGGTTTGGTTTTCTCTCCAGATGCATGTTCTTGTTTGGAAACTGTTGTGGGAAATGGAAAGTTTAGCCTCATGGAAATATGGTTTGGGTTCTGTGTTTTAGCTGAAATGAAATGTGATGGGATTCCTTGATCATGAGTGTCAAGGATTTGTTTCTGCCGGCATAATTAGTCTCCCTTATTTACTTTACAATGCTGCTTTGCTGAGCAGTGCTGTGTCTAGGATGAATGATGTGATAAAAGCACATCTGTGTGTGCACCATTACTTACCTGGGAAGCTGCTGTGGCAGATTCTTACAGGCTCATTGACCTACAGGTCCTTGTGATCAGTTTCAGCAGAAATCAGGGCAAAGGGAGTTCCATGGAGACACTGGGTCATGCTGGAATCATGTGCGTGTTCTTCCTAACAGATGCAGTCCATATGGAAAGGACTTCTGCAAATGTTTCCAAGTGTTTATTTGTAGGAGTGTATTTGTTACAGCTTTTTGTTCTGGTCAGGTTCTTAGAGTGGTTAAGTGTCTCGGAACAGCCAAGTGGAATTTTGTCTGTGGCCATTTGCATCACAGCCGGGGGAAAGGAAGTCCTTAATAATTAAAGATTGTATTCCATTAAATAGCAAATGGCCAGCTTGCTCTGTGGCATTACATGATCTTTTATTAAATTCCTCATGAAGGTAGTTTGTTAAAAACATCTTCTTTACCATAATTTATTGATCATTTTCCATCAAAGTGACCAGGACAATCTTCCAAATAGGTTCTAGAAACATCTTCTGTTTCAATTATTTTCTCCATAATATATTTGCAGCAGAAAATTTCTGTTTAGTCACAGATTTGAAAGTACTTCCTTTAACAAAATGAATGTTTGCATTTTAAGTCAGTACTGGGTTGGGGTTTTGACTTACTTTATTCTTTTAACTTTTTAGCCTGAAAATTATTTTTTAGTGTTATTAGTAAAATGAAAAATTCTGTGCATCTTGGGGGGAAGAAGCAGGCAGGAACATCATAATTCCTTCAGCCTTCAAAAGGAGAGGGGGAAAAATGTTTGTTGGTGGTTCGCTGATTGAATGAGGATAAATTTGCATGCAATTTCTGTCAGGAAGAAGAGAATTTACAGGGCATTTAATGCAGTCATCAGACTTGAGAGCTCATTCTTCAGCCCTGCTGCACTTCCATCATGCTACAAAGGTGGTGTAATATAACGATCTGAAGGATAACTGGGGGAGAAGGGCAGAATGCTTTAGGTGCCTCCAGTTGCCAGAAGGACCTGTTCTAGAAGCCCTTGTTCACCTAAAGCAGTGAGAGACCAAAAAGGCATGACTGTGTATACAAGTACTACGTTTTCAGTATTCCCTTGGTTGAAGTTGGGATTAATTACAAATATTTTTTGTTAGGATATTTATATAGCAGTGGTCAGTGGATTCAAATTGCACACAAGAGTTGGATTATTACTCAGTCAGTTTAAAGATGTCGGTATCTGACAAAATATCAATAAAGCTATTTTTTAATATTTACTTATTTCTTTACACAGTTCTTCTAATCAACTTTTTCAAATGAATTTCACTAGGTTACCTTGAATCCACAGTTGTCACCTTTTGGGTTTACTTGATGGTCTTTACTCTGATAAAGTAATCCTTTTAAAACTGAAAACCAAAATGGACTGACAAATTTTAGGAAATTAAGATGTAGTTATTGCTGCTACTGTCTTTAAGATTTAGCCTGGTTTTCTGAAGGTGATTGTTACTAAATAAAGGTACCTTAAATACAGTGGTAATTGCTTTGCAAACATTGTCTAAGGCTGCTTGGGACATATCTGGCTCCTGTGTGAGAGATTTCTTTTCTGTGGTTCCTCTTGAGTCATGCCACAGAATTGCAATTTTCCACTTTCCTTTTTGTTTAAAATATTTAAAGTAGATTGACTTTGTTTTCATAAGCTGATGCTTTTAAATACCTTGGAGCTTGGTCCTCATGAAAGGGGAGCATTTAAAAAATAAACATACATGCTTTTTTGAGTGGTCATTATATAAATTGTTTATATGTCTGTCTTTAATGTATTTTAAGAGAGGAGAGCCAGGAAGGGAGGCTGTGTCTGCCCAATGGTTATGACTCCCCAGTAGCCAGTTTTGTCCATGTGTAGGCCCTCTGTATTATTTGTATAAATCTATTCCCAAGGGTTTTTAGCACTGTAAATATTAAGAGGGATAAAGTCTGATTTTGATAATTGGGCAATTGCATTCCCTCCATTAAAGTACACCGTGTGGTTTCCTGAGCCTCTTAATTTTAATTGATGTAACATCTCTGTATTACAGCTTGTCCTTTTATTAGTTAATGCTCCATGAAATTCTTGTGTCTTTATTCCTCTTCTTACATGTTCTGATGAATGCAAAAATAGTTAAAAAATGTTAGTGCTTAAAGCATCAACACTGGCAGCTAAAACATCAGTTGCTCATAGCAAAAATTTGTGTCAGACTTGCTTTTAATCCATGCAGTTATCCTCATAAGGCTTAATCTGATGACATTTGTAAGGCTTTTTGTTGCTTTGTAAAAAATCCTGTTAAACTTAGAAAAGCAGGCCTTCAGCTGCAGAGAGGTGTTGGCTCACCCTGAAACACAAGATTTCAAGATTTCCAGTAAATGACACCGTTACGTGTTAAATGAAGACATGAAGGTGCAGGTGTACATTTTGGTCCCATGTTCTTTTGTGCAACAGCTCCACCCAGTTTTGCTGTATTTATACATGAATAATTAAAGGTGTGTAGCTCCAGCTGTTCCTTTTACCTTCCTGGATCCAGGATATAATTCCACAGAAGTGTTCTGGGCACATGTGCACTCAGAAATACACACACACCTGTGTTATGGTGCGTTGAAAAGCAACAAAAGCCTGTGGGATAAAGAGATAAGCATCAGTTCTCTCAGCTGCTCTCCCTGGGGACTACCAACACAGAATTACATGTTTTGGAATACCTCTTGGGTTTGTGTTCTTTTTTTTTAATTAGTTAGTTTTATCTGGGAAATTTTATTTTTAAAGACTGTCAGTCTTCACCTAGCAGGATTGAAGCAAGAGTCTCTCCATGACAAAAGAGCTGGTGGTTTGAGGCCATCTGCTTTGACATCAGTACCTGGAGTCACTTAGTCTCCATGTGAAATGTGATCTTTTATCTACTTTGACAAGTAATTTTTCATTTTCTCTGTAGCAAGAATGTTTTGCCAATGTTAACACTTTGGCAAAGTGACTTCCCTGCCTGCATGCAGTAGGCTGGCATTTAATCAGAATACAGTTGTTTATTGTGAGGGCCTGGCTGGGGGTGGGTTTTGCTCACAAAGGAATACTTCTGGAATACATTTTGTTCATAGCACTCAACATTGCTGTTGCAATGCCTTGGGGGAAAAGGCAGTATTTCCAAATATTAAATTTTCTAGTTATTTTCCTCATAATTTCTTATTATACCAAATTTTGAGATGCAGATGAATAGGATTTTTTCTCAAGTTTTTGGCCCTAAATAAATGTGAATTTGCACTGTAATAAAAAAATTACTTTTTGAAGGAATTTGGGAGTTATATAGTTTTGGTTCACTGTTGCTGAATACAGGCCACCTGTTAATGGTGTACACATCACTGCTCACTTGCATAAAGTCATTTAGTGATTGTAAGTATTGCATTTTACTGTTGGTGTGTTTGACAGCATGGGGGAGGATTATTTTCTCAGATATGCAAAGCATTACTCTGTGTTTGGTGTTTTTCAGAAAGCAGCTGCCCTGGAGCATTGCTACTGTACTAATCTTACCAGATTAGCCTCTAAATATTTCAGACTCTTAGGTAACAGCTCTTATTAATATTTGCCAAGTTCTCTTTGCTGTACCTGAAGAGCTTTATTATCAAGGGCCCCAGGTGTCCATGGTCTCAGCAGAACAGTGTTGTGTGAGAGGAACTGTCTCCATTTGCGTGCTGAGTTCCCTGCCTGGGAGCTATAGCTGTGACTCTTATGCACCACTGATTTAAGGGGTTTGGTGGCTCAGCAGAGATTATTCATATTATTTATGCCAGGCATTCAGAAGAGGATGTGGGGACACAGTGGAGCACTGAGGTGCCGAGAATGAGGCTGCAGTGAAGATGTTTTGTCTGAAGGGAGCAGATCAGTGCCAACAGTAGCACTCCTGAGCAGTGGGTTTTGCATTCTCAGTTCTGCTTCCTCATGCAGGTTTATTGTGTTTACCTTGGGATACCAGCACATTTCCATTGGGATGCAGATTGAAAGCTGTAGGATGGATGCTGACTTTGGTCTTCGTTCTTGGTGCTGCTGTAAAGGCTCCTGCACTGGTGTCCACAAGAGTTTCTAATAAAGTTTGAGCAGTAACTTTCTTTTCTGTCCCTTGTCACTTGGCTTTATGCAGTAGAACAGGAAAGGTGGCAAAGGGTGACTTGCAGGAAGATGTGAGTTCTGACAGTGCTAAGCCACAGCAGATCTTCCACTTTTCAGCCAAGCAATTCTGCTGAGCAAAAGCTTTCTTCGTCAGAAACAGGACAGCAGAAAATGCTTATAGGCAGGTGTTTGAAACAGAAAACTGAGTGATTCAAATATGAGTAAAAACATATCTGGTTATGGTCTTTCAGTGACTGAGGGTTTTTTTACAATTTTTATTTTTCATTTTCAAATGGAACAATTTATCCCATTTCTACTGGCAGGTAGGTACCAATTCATCGAACACCCAAAGCTGAACTAAGTCATTTCCTGAAGTTCATTACGTTAAGTTCATTTTTGAAAGTGTATGGGGGTTTTGGTTTGGGGTGTTTGCTTGTTTCAATAAGTGGTCTGTGTAAGGTGTGCATAAATACTGTAATACACTTTTGGAAGTGAACATGGAGGGAAAACATCCTTTTCCCCTCATTGTAGGAAAGCAGAAACTTGAAGAAGTAATTTGCGTATTTCAGCAATTATGATGTGCCTTTTGTGCCTTTCAAACCCATTTTAAACCTCTACTACTGATGAATGTGCTCTGTAACTTCCTAGTGGTGCCCTAATTTGAGACATTAAACCTCACAGAGTTACAGGATTGGTGCCTCTGGGGTGTCCACAGATCTTAATCTTTAGTGCCAAAGGGAAAATGAATGTCTTTACCCTTGACTCTGCTAATCCCTTTCCATGCTCTGCTCATAAACACAGTGAATGGGATTGCATAGAGAGAGTTTTCCCCAAGGAGCATCACTCTGGCAGTTTGGCACCTCGGTGCACATCTGTGCAGCTCCTGTGCTGACCATGCAACTTAACTTTGGTGTGAAGTTCAGTCTTGTCCAATAATTTGTTTTTGTAACAGGAACTAATTCAGATACCAAATTTAGCAAAATTATCACGTGAGCAGTTTCACACATATTTTAGGCAATAGGTTTAGATGTGGTTAAATATCTTTGTCATTGAGAATTTCTCTCTATCTACTGTTTGACTTGACTCCTTGCCTGGAAAAATTTGATTTTCAGTGGAAGTATGTGGGATACTATTATTTTGATTTTTTTTTTCTTTAAAGGTAAAATTTCAAAATGGAGATCATAAAGTTATTTGGCCATTATATCAAGCTGTTTTCTGTGGGATAGACACAAAATAGTGCAGTTCAGCACAAAAAGTCACATAAAGTAGATCATTTTACTTTTCAGTCAGATTGGAACTGGCCAACACTGATGGCTAAATGGAAGCTAATGGAAGCTAATCAAGCTAATAGGAGTTCTCCCTAAAATTATTCTTAGGGTATTTCCAGTGTGATGATTGGAAAGGATTTCAGGTGAAAATTAGTGCTGAAGCCAAAGCAGGGGTATTTGTGACGTTTTGTGGGCTTACAGTATTTCTCCAAAAGGAAGAGCTGTAAGCTCCCCGGGTTCCTGTCAGGCATTCCAAGGGATTTGCTTAGGAGCAAAGACTTTGTCTGAGATGGTTAAGCACCTTCTCTGGGACCCAGTGGAGGAGAGTGACCACGGGGCTACAGCAGGCAGGCAGAAAAAGAGTTACCCTGGTTTTCTTTCTGCCCTCTCATGTGTTTGTTGATAACAGCCTTGATGAAATATCTGCAGTTAATAATTATTTGGTGTAACTGTAATCCTTTCAGAAAAGATAAATGGTACTGTTACTACTGATTAATGCTTTGTGAAATAGGAATTGCAGTGTGAGCTTCTGATGGAGTTATTATATTGGATGAATAATAATCTCAGTAATTGCTGCCTTTTGGTTTGTCGTGCCTGAATCCTGCCTGATAGGTGTGTGTGAAGAACTGTACCTGCCTGCAGTGGCTGGACAAGTGCTTCTAATAGTGCATCTCCTCTTAAACTTAGTATCTTCTCAAAGTGTCATCCCAGCACTCCTTGTCTTTCCCATGGCAGGCTGAGTGCAGGCAGAATGTCTGGGCCATGCTGGATTAGCCTCGGTGCCATCGTGCACCCTTTGCTCTGCACTCAGCCTCATCTGCACCAGAGATTGCTCTCCT
Source organism: Sitta europaea (assembly GCA_013400255.1). NCBI lineage: Eukaryota > Metazoa > Chordata > Aves > Passeriformes > Sittidae > Sitta > Sitta europaea. The sequence continues at coordinate 364,914 of VXBS01002676.1, forward strand.
CTGCCCTGGCATATTTGGCATTTTCACTTCACAGACATAACCATGTGTCTGGATTGACCAAAGATGCCAACATAAGCACTCGCCAAAAGGCAGCTCTCATCTTCCCTGGCTGCCTCAGCCTGTTTTCCTTTTCAGAAACAATCAGGGGCATATGATCCTGATTCAGGGAGGAATTTGTTCCATCTGACTTCTGTGATTCAGGCATTTGGGAGGAAAGGAAAAGAAAGAATGTGATCTTTGAAGAAGATGTCCTTGAAGACATGTCAGATTCGAGTTTGGCTAGCAAGGAATTAGGCTTCCCAGGCTGAGCAAAACATCGTCCATCATCTCAAATAACAGCCTCTTTCTAGTCCAAAGGGACAGATCTGTAGTTCCACAGGCACTTGGAACCAAGTCCTGTTCTAGAGAGGGAAGTGACAAACTCAGAGCAGCTCCTGCTTCAGGCAGACACCAAAGCTTGAGAAGCCCCTTTCCATGGTGCCATCCTGGCCTGCTTGGTAACAGGGATATGACAGAGGAGAATGTTGGTCTGAATTGAAAATGCCATGCTTTGAGTTCTTACTAGTCTATTCCATGAACAGGACTTTTCTATCAATAGGTATCATTTGCTATGTATTAAAACTTAAAGAGTCGTATACTTTTTTGTAGAAGTATTTGCAAAGCAGACCAGCTGTGCTCCAAATTTTACAGGTTTAGGGCTGTGTAGCATCTATGACATACCCAAGGGTCTGCACTAAAGCCCATTTCATGAGCATTGTCTTTGATGCTGTACAAAGCCATGTGCCCAACAGCCAGATGTTTGAGGGGTCTCTGTCCTCAGATAGAAATGTGAGGATGCTCTTCTAAGCTGGTATGTGGTGTCTCATCCCACAATTAGTTCGAGATGAGACATTTGGGGGTATTGAAAGCTCAGCTCAATGCAAGCACACAGAAAGCTGATTTGGCAATGTTTCGGGTTTTTTGGGGAGGGTGGAGGGTGGTGTTGGCTGGCCCTTCATAAAAATATGGAGTAATCTGAAATACAGAACCAGCCAAAACCACAAACTCTGATTTAGACCTACTTGGCTCTTTTGAATCATCACGAGCTCTGCACACTGAGTCAGCCAAGAGCTGGTTTTCTCTTCAGTATTGTGTAAACACAAGATGTTTCTCTGGGCTAAATATTATTGAGTTAAAAAGTCATGTTTATTTGTCATGTATAAAAAATGATTAATACAAAAAGTTACCATCTGGGGAGATCTGAAAATTCTCCTTTTACACTTTTTTTCTCAGCTCAGCTTTGAACACAGATCACTTTTAGGGTACCCTGATTTTTTCAATTGATTCTATAAGTGATAATTATTTGGATCAAAATACTGACAAAGCTTCCTGTATTACCTTTGGAAATTGCAATTTCATTTAAATAATTAAGGAAAACCCCAGGACTTAATTCATGTACCAGTGTACCACAATGTGGTGTGAATTCTTAAAATTCAAAGGGAAGATTCTGCAGCTGAGTAGCACATTTTCAGGGAAATCTTTGGATCTGAACACAGAGAGAGGCCTGTTAACATGGCATGGGGGCTTAATTAGGATGTTCTGTGCTGGCCAGGAGATTTCTCTCTTTGCAGCTCTTCACAGTACGTGTGAGAAATTGTTAACAAGCCCTGGAAGGTTGTTATTTTGCTGAAATTTGTGACTAATTTTGGTGAGATTTTCCTCATCTTACATTATTTACAACTTCTAAGATGTAATGCTGCTGAGAAAAAGGTTGTATGACATTAGGAAAGTAAGAGTTACAGAAACAGCAATTCTGAGGGTAGGGATTTTAAAACGAAGCCCCAGACCCCACAGGTGAGAGCACACAGAGATGCAATACCAGCTCTGCAGTAGAATTATAACCCTCCCTTCTCCCCCAAACCAACAAGAGCCTTCAAAGACATGGAAAAGGTGACTGGTGTTTATCTTTTCTTCCCCCTTTCCATAGTGCGGCTCCATGACAGCATATCAGAAGAAGGATTCCATTACTTAGTCTTTGACTTGTAAGTATTTGTTTTGCATTTGTTTAGCATGTTGGGGATGAGCTGTTCAAACTCGGAGATGCTAGTGCAAACTCATGAGATAAATGCATGGTTCTGGTGCAATGAGCTGGACAAATAGATGGAAACAGCTGGAAGGGCAAAAACATATTTGGTCATTTGCATGTGCAAAAATTCTTCTATAAGTGTCACTTGTAAGGATTCCATATTAAAAACTAGTAAAACTCCACTGGTGAAGTGGATTTTAATGTAACATTAGGTATGTGGTGTGGTACCTGCCAAAATGAAGCAAAGATAAACTCACAAAAAAACATTTGCTGCAAACCACTTGTCTAAAGGAAAGATAAAGAAAAGCATGTGGAACACTAATTTCTCTACGGAAAATCTCCACTGCTGGATTAAAAAGGTAAGCCTGAGTTTAGAGAGGGAAAAATTCTTTTAGTATTTCATTCCTAATTGATATCTTACTGCTTTATAATGATTCATTTTAACGCCACTCAGAATGTAAAGTGCCCAGCATATAGAAAGGAAGTGTTTCCTATTGATATCCTATTTTGCTTCAGGAATTGAAGTCCCATGAGTTGTTCATGTAGTTACTGGGCTTGTGTGGAGCTTGTTTTTTACAGATAAGGCTGTTTAGTGGAAAGAGAGGTGGTGACAGCATATGAAGTGTGTGTCTCAGGCTCTTAACTTGAAAAGAGAAACTGATTTCCTCATTCTTCTCTGGGATGGACAAACTTTTCCACTCACTTGAAAAGTTACTGCTTATGGTTTTGGATATGGACAAACCTGAATGATAGGAATGGTATTGCAAAACAGATTTACTTAAGTAAAATTCTCTCTTCAAACTGTAAATTTTTCCAGAGCAGTTTATGGTTTAACAGACAACCCACCCACCTACCTGAAGAGCTTTCTTAGGCCCCCTGTGGTTTTGCTGGTTAGAATGAGAATACATTATTTCCCCAGAAATGGGAAATAGCTCATTTCTAAGCATACAAACAGAAGTATTTGCATTCAGCATGGCTAAGTTAGAACCTGAATCTTCCTGCAATCCTGGACTTTCATGTTCAGGTTACATTCTAGTTTATTTTCTTACTTAACTTTTTTAAAAAAATCTGTAAAGACTTCTTCAGCACTAGATTTCAGACTAGAAATACACCAATATTAAATAGTCTGTCTGCAGTGAAGGCATTTGGGAATCAGGACTCAAATCCTAACTGGGCTCAACAGAAGCTTGTATGTGATTTGTGCCTATCCCAGGTAAGTGCTGTGACTGTTGGCTTGGAAATGGCTCCAGGGCACAACACACGTATTTGTTCTCTGACATGCACTGGGGTTTGTTTTGCTTTTTTTTCCCTTAAGGGCTACAAAGGAAATCTTTCTATGTGGGATTGGAAAAAGAGAAGTGCAATTGGAAATTGGAGGATTGCATGCAGGAGTCTTAGTTCTAGGGACAATATCCCTTTTAAAAACAAGTGGCTATTTTTTTGTTGTTGTACTGCTGTACTGTGAGAAACTGTGGCATACTATAATTGCAGTTAGTTCACGTCTGCCTCAAATTTAATATGTAATGCCAGACTTATCTCAAGGAGTTATGATTGTGATGTGAACTAGAACATTTGAGCAACTTCATAGTAATAGATAATAGTATCTAGATCTCGATAGTATGGGAGCAAATAGAAGCCTATGTGCTGCAATAAAATGTTAATGCCTAACCCAAAGATACTCCCTTGGCCAAAACACTAGATTCCACAGGAAGTGTTCTGCCTTACCTGGAACTTCCTCCATTCCCTGTCAGTTCCATTCAGAACAAACAGAGGAACAGCCTCAAACATATATAAAAAACTTTTATGTTTTGATCATGTGGTTTGGTGGTTTTGTAAAAATTATTTATTTTGCAAAAAAGAAAACATCTAAACAGCAGAGACAGCGACTATGTTGATGGATTGTTGTCTTTGGAGAAGCAACAGATTGCACTCTTGAGGAACTTCTGCCAAATTACTGAAAATGCCTGTTCACTGTTAATTTTTCACATTCAGATTAAGAAATCATTGCTTTAGTGCTCACTAATTTTACGTAAAAGTGATAGTTCACCTTTTACAAACATGTGGTTGCTGCCCTGTAGACAAGTACATAAAAGAGCTGCCATGATAAAAAAGATACCCTATGCACTTCTTGAACACATAGGCCAAGAACCTGTTTTTCTTTATCTAATTTTTATTCAGCGCGAGCCTGAGTGTGGTGTAACACTGTCACTCCACCCACACATGCCATCATGTCATTTTCTTAATGATTTCTTTCAGACTGTGTGGGATTCAGTACGACTGTTTCCTCAGAAATTTCTCTCAGACTTCATCCCACGTAAGAAAGTGAAGACTGCCCTTTCTGTGGATAGGAAAAAACAATCATTGTTATTTGCTATTTTGAATTTCTAATAATCTCTTTGGATTAAATGCCATAGAGATATGTGCAGCCTGTTGCTTTGCTTGTATACCTCAGGCTTTCTGGAGAAAGGAAAAGTGTTTAATGTACTCTTACAGACGTACATTTGGGTGAACAGTTCTGGTGTCAGATGGGAAGGTGGGAGTCTCTGGAAATCCATGTGGAAAATGGGTATTGAACAATGAACTTCATGAATTTAATAATGGACTTCATGAAGTTTTTGCTCCCCTTTCCTATTGGTTAAGGCGGCTGCAGTCAGGATTTGCGTCTGTCGGCCCATTTCAGTTGCTAAGCACGAATGAGACAGTCTTCAGTGTTAATGATGTTAGATGAGTTCAAATCCAATCAATTCTGTCAGTATTAATTGCTGTATCTGAATGGAAACAGCTGTAGCACTTGAAGACTCTCTTGTGCAAGTCAATGAGATTCTCTATTTTCAGTATCTCCCGTTTTAACGCAACTGATGAGATGCAACAATTGGTACATTAAGAATCCTGGCCTTGCTTTTGGATTCTAAGTGCAGGGACCATATTGTCTAGAATAAACAGAAAATACAAAATATAGCCTAATTTTCAAAACAGTTTTTGCCTCATGTAAATGCCTGGGCCTCTGTTTCAGAAGTAGAAAGGCCACAGATGAATTTAATAATTTAATGGCCACTGTAACATGCTTCCTCCCAGCTCCGTTATGAAGGCAATTGAAGGAATAAATGTAAGCTAGGAGGAAACCACGCCAGTGTCATCATCATCAGAGGCTGGTTTAGCTGTTTGTGCTAATTTGTGTGTTTCTTTTAATTATTCTTGTATATGTGCAAACATTATCCAGCAGTTTTTCTCGAAGTGGTGCAGAGGGCCTTGGTGTTTCTGCATGCTGCTTGTACCTTTTTTATGTAAACAAGCCCATGTGCTTTATTTTTTGCCACTTTAGTATGCTCTTCTGAAAAGTCATGAAAGAACCATAGCAATTTGTACAAACTGGTAGCTTTTAGGTTGTATCCTGGAAGTCACTAGAGCTTTTATAATGAATGGCCTGTCATGAAATGCGACTTCCCCGGATCCAGACACGTGTCTGTGTCAGGCATTGAGATCCATTCCCATCTGCATCCTGCGGGGACATAGTACCTTGGCACCAGCTCATGTGGCTTTGTGGTGAAGGACCAAGGTCGTTTGTGAGTGGCTTCCTGGAACCTGCAGGCTGTGATGCCCGTGACCTTTATTGCTGCAGGGGCACCCTGCTCAGGGACACTGAGTGAGCCAAGGCCACGAGCACAGCTGTCGTGGTTTCCCCAGAGGCTCAGACTGTGCAGGTGGGTTCTGTCCTCTCCTGGTGCCCTGGACTGCGCTGCCTTCCTTCATTGTGGCCATTTAGCTCTTGTGGGAGAGCTGTTCCTGAGGTATCCTTTGGAGTGACAGAGCATGGGAATTGCTGACTGCTGGTTTGGTTGTCTCTGAAATTCACCTGCTCTGTTCCTGCTTTAATCTTTTCATTGTTTAACAATGATTGTGAATACCAAGCAAATGTTTAGTGTCAGCAAGTAAGATTTCATATTTCCTCCCTCCATGTTGGAGAAGAACAAATGTCAATTTTGTATTCTCTTCCACTGAAAGGCACTTTGATAACTAAAGTCTTGTTTTCTTTCTTTGGCTTGGATCAAAAATAAGTGTTTTAGGAAAGAGTAAGATCAAAGGATGCTTTGTTTTTTCATTCATCACAAAGTGAGAATTATTCCTCTTTTCCAGAACAGTGGCAGACAAAAATATATGTGCAAAAAGGAGCTATGAAAGACTGTCAAAATATGCATCAATCAAACATTTTGTGCTACAACAACCAAAGCCAGTCTCTGGGAGGTAGAAGACAAAAAGAAAGAGAATACAAATTAGGCAACAAGCTACTTTACCTCCTCTATATTTTACTGCAGACTTTTGTACAAAATAGCATTCTGTTACCTGGAAGTTTCTACATTGAGACTCAGTAAGGTGTAAACTCAGAAAAATGGTGGTGTAACCCAAATATAAATGAAATAATGAAAATCAAGTTCTTGAACTGGGCTTCTCCAAGAAAGGAGCAAGGCATTTCTGTCATCATTTAATGTGACTGAAAGCTGGGTTCCTCAACAAAGTGTTAGTACAGCAGTTTGTAAGTGAATGTTACAATTCTGAAAATTCCACGTATTCTCACCTTTAATTTTTTAATCCTAATAAACTTAATTTTATCCAGTAGTGATTGTTTTCACTGTAGTATAGATTTTTAAGCATCTTGATCTTTAAGTATCTTGTTTCTCACTCAAGGTTTTTCATTTGGGAATTTATTGGAAATGTAATGTGTTAATATTCACATTCGTAACCAGTAATGAAATACAAACATTGATCTCTCATCTAGGAATTATTTATGTAAGCACTTGTATATGAGAAGAATTGCATTTAGCTCTGGCAGTCTATACCATAGGAGAGAAATGTTACAGGAAGGGTCTTCCTGTGCTACGAGTCCCCTCTTGTGACACAGGCAGACAAGTTTTATGAAATTATTGAAAAGCTCATTAATCTTCATCTTACAAGGATTGCTAGAAAACTTCTCCCGATTTTAACCTTATATTTACTCATAGGTATTGTATACAACACCCCTCTAGGAAGACCCAGGCTTATGCTCGTCTTCAGTTTTTATTTTCATCCCTATTAACCTTTGTTTTGCCCAGCTAAACTGGGTTTGCTTCTCTGAGGAGATCTGATGAGTGAGTGACTGGGTAGCCTGGTAGCAATTTTTCTGTTCATGCTGTGCTTCCAGTTCTTTTTTCTGAGTTTGAGTGACCAGAACTGGTACAATGTGAGGAGGGATTTTACTGCTACACTTGAGGACATTGCTGTCACCCTATTTCAGATGCAATCCAAGATTGTGGCATCATCCTACTCAGGGCTCATTCTGGACTGTGGCCTTTGGGATATAAAAACACAGTTTAATCTCTTTTTAACAACTTTGTACCATTAAACCGCTGGTTTTTCAATGAGCTCCTGAGTATGCAACAATGCACAGCTGCTTCTGTTATTGGCCCCAGGATCATATGGTTCTTCCCTTGTACCTAACTTATTTTCAGTGGCACTTTAAGCTATTCCTGCTTTCTCAATGAAGATAATTGAAAACTTTCTAGAAAAAATCTGCTGTTAAACTGATTAAGGTACCCTGGTTCTATAGATACTTCCCTTGCGACTCAGTAATGCTCTTTCTAGCTATAGCACAAAAAGCCAATCTGGCACCTGGGTACACATCTCTTGTGATTTGACTTACACTGAAAAACCTTTTTACTTTTTTAGCATTGTTGTATTTTAGCATTTATTACCTTTGCCTGATATTGCAGTATTCAAGTTTTCCTGAACTGTACTAAACTTCAGCCACTTTTTTCCTGGCTGGTCAGTTCCCTTTATCCTTGTAGTTTTACTCCTTCCTTTTGACATCCATAACTGATGTCTGGCATCTTGCCCAATACACTGCTGCCCTTGGCTTTTATTTTCTATTTATGATTGCACTTGCACCACATCCATTTTATTCACGTAATGATTTGGATGGACAAACCTTCCACTCACCTTGCTGTAAAACCTTTTACATTATCTGTATGAATATTTCACTTACTCTTCTCTGACTCTTCCCTGTCAAGTTAATTTAAGGTGTACATTTTCCCTTGTAAAATCTCCTTTTCCCCCATCTTGCTTTTTGTAACAGAGTCACTGGAGGTGAATTGTTTGAAGATATAGTTGCAAGAGAGTATTATAGTGAAGCAGATGCCAGGTAAGTAATTTGTTTTTCTAATGCTGCCTTTGATAGTTCTAGGGTAGTTACTTAAATATATTCTGGTGTTTGGCATCAGTTTCCCAGCACAGTCTGTGAGACTCTAGGATTTCTCCGGGAGTTCTCATAGACTTGGAAGGGCAGAGTTTGGCAGTTTGAGCTCACAACCATGTGGTGGAGAGCTCAGGGGAAGTCTTGGTGCCTGCTGATCTGAAAAAGATTAAATTGGACCTCAATTAGTTAAAATTTTACCCATTGTTTCCTCTGCAAACTGGACATAACAGTTCAAGTATCTCATCCATGGATTCTTACATTTGCTGATCAAAGTTGGAAGCATAAGCTGGTCTTAAAAGCATTTTGCATTAAATATGATTTTTTGGTTTTGGTCCAGAAGTGCTAATTTTCTTTTCCAATTTAAAAATTGTTGTTGTTTTTCATCAATAAGCAATTACACTGTTCATCTCATAGTCTGAGCTCAAATATGAAATCTCTGGCAATTTTCTGCAAGTGCTTGTTGAAAAACTTGAATAATAAGTTGACAATTATCAGAATTTGCATGCATAAAGTATCAGGGCCACTTATCTCATGTTTATCCTCATATAATAATAAATCTTAAATATTGTCATAAAATTAAGAATCTTAAACATTGTGGTCAATTACTTTAAAGAAAACATGTTCTACCATCACACTCTTCAGAGAAATTCATCTCAAAGTAAAGAATCCTTATGTTTCTGTGTGTTTACAAGCACACCCTCCCAATAACATGTATTTAGTACATGCAATTTTTAATTGTGCCTTTACATTTGGAGATCACTGGGAGATGACTGGAAATAATTAAGTATTCCTAACAACAGTAGTAGGATAATAATGAACAGACAAGAAGTTACACTGAATATTAGCAAGCTTTCACTTCCAGATCTTACTGCATCTGTAGGAATGGTAGAAAGATCAGTACTTTAGGTATTTAAATAAAGAACAACACATAGAAAAACTCCCTGTAGAAGAGAATATAGCAGTAGGGTTTAGGCTGGGTGCAAGAAGAGAAGCTATGTTTAAAAAATTTTCAAATAATTTTTTATTGCTGTGATTGAAGCAAATTCCTAATATTGATGCCAAAGGCCAGTATATGGTCTCCTTGTGTGTTTTTAAGGTAGCTAGGAATTAAAAGGGAAAATTGCAATGATGATTTCTTCTGTTCTAGAATTATGATATATTGGAAGGGGCTGTGCATATATATGTATATATAGAGAGAATATATATATATATATACGTTTTACATTTTCAGTAAAATTTGACCATATAAGTGAAATATGTAGTTATGATGCATCTCTGTATTTTGTATATTTTATATATATCTATATCTATAGATATATATAAAATATATCTAGTGTGTGTATGTGTGTATCCCTCTAGCAATAGTTCCTGTTCTCTGTGGATGCCTCTCCCAGGACTGTCACACTGGTCTGCTCCTGCAAGCCCTTGCTCACGCCAGTAGTCTGTACTCAGACAAACAGTGCAGTGAGTTGTGAACTACTTGCCTAAGAAAGGGTTTTCAGGCTTGGGCTCCAGTTACTGATTATGAGCATTCCTTCTGAATTCCATGGTCAAAAGGTTTTGGATGAGCAGCATCTTGAGCAGTGTGTATTTCTTACCGTCACTCACTTGTGCCACAATGATGTCTTAAAAAAAAAATTCTAAGTTCTTGCAGTGCCAAAAAAAATCTGAAAAAATTCCAGTGCTCTAAATTATTAATATTTTAGTTGTGCTTTTTGGCACCATAGACTGGCCAAAACTTGCAAACCTGGGTATGGAAAAATAGGTGCTCTAGTTCAGTTACTGAAAGCACCAAACTAAAACATTTGTCTGAATTTTTAATGTGGATTTTCACTCTCTAAGTGACTCCTAATTAAACTAGAGCTGGATGCTATTTTAAATGAAAATGCATGCCACCTTTCTGAATGACTTGGCTTTATTCTACTAATCGTTTTAAAGAAACCATTTAATTCAAAATGAAAAATGTTTTGCTTTTCCTTAGCTTTTGACTTTTTTTGTTTCATTTGTTTTCTGTACTTCATCTCATTTCTGGCCATCTTCTTGTTTCAGCCCTTGTTGTAATGTTAACTTCACCACAAAAAATTAAGAAAACCAAAACATGCCACTAATTGTTTTTACTGCCTCCACTTTATTTTTCCTGTGGCAGCTTTTGGAAACTGGAAAAAGCTTCCATACTGCTGAATGAAAATACAGTCTGATGATTCTGTCTCATAGGTGTCATATGTTCCATGTTAAATGTCTTTTTCGGTTTGGCTTTGGTTTTTTGTTTTTTGGATGTGTTGGAGCTGGAAATATTTCTATATTCAGCAATGTTGTTCCAGTTCAAACTGCGATCAAGACTTGTCAAGAAGTGTAAAATTGTTTTTGTTCTTTACCTTTTTCTTTTAAGTTTTATTTTATTTTGTATTTAATGTGATTATGTGCCTTTAAAATGTTCTCCCTTCCATTCTGCCCTTGTATCTTTGCAGTCATTGTATACAGCAGATTCTAGAAAGTGTTAATCATTGTCATCTAAATGGCATAGTTCACAGAGACCTGAAGGTCAGTATCTGGTGCCCATCAGTTGGAAATAAGATTTTGGGGGTTTTCTTTCTGCTGGGTAGGGGCAGAGGGTGGGATGTCTGCGATGTTCCCTTGCCTCTCCTATTCACCCTCCGAGCAACCGGTCCAACCGATAATGCATGACGCCTCTTTCCAGTTTGCAAGTCTGCAGGCCTCATATACATCATGGCAAAAGGGGGAGCGGTTGCCCGAAAACTGCCTGTTGCCAAGGCGCTGGATTTTGCCCACGCTGTGCCCGGTGCCGGGGCCGTCCCTGGGCGGCTGTGCGGGCACAGGGAGGTGCCCCCTGGCTGTGATGTATGTCAGCTTGCAGACGGGACCGCCGCGGCCGTGCTGAGGCCCGGGGGGCAGCGGCAGAACGGGTGGCCGCTCGGCTGTGACGGGCCCTCCGGCAAGGGCTGCTAATTGCCGGCTAAATTCGGCGGCTAGGCGCTAATTCTTGACCCGGAGCACCTGGCTTGAGAGGGGCTTGGGGACTGCCTCCATGGTCGCTGCCATTTCTAACAATTCTTTCATGCCTCTGGGAAGGCTCTGAGTAAGCGAGGAGGAAAGAGCACAGAGGATGCCAAATATTTAATGCGACCTTAAATTTAGTGACAAAATTTCTTCCTTTTAAAAAACGATCACTAAAAAAGACGTTGGTGCTAATTTCCGCGCAAAGCCAAGGCAGCCGCCCTGCCGCCCGTCCCTGAGGGCCGCCCCGCGGAGCCTGAGGCCGTCGNAGCACAGCCCCCCGGCCTCGCCCTCGGCCGCCGCCCCATCGCCTGGTGCTGGAACTAACGGGCGCCCATGGTGTTTGCATGCAGTCATTGCATTCAGCAGATCCTGGAGGCCGTGCTGCACTGCCATCAGATGGGCGTGGTCCATCGCGACCTCAAGGTGAGTGCTGCTGCCCCGCCGCCCTCCCGGAGCAGCATCCCTGCCCCGCAGGGCCGCCAGCAGCCGAAGTGTAAATGCTTCTCTCTTTTTGTTTATCCCCTTGGTTCATTTATTTTTAACTTGGCTTCACTTACATGCAAGAACAAGCTCATGCTCACCAGAGGGAATCTGCTCGAGGCTGGCCAGTACCTGGCTGTCCAGCGCTGGGCAGTACAGGGAGAAGAAAAGGTGCTTTTCAAGCACTTGGTGTATTCGTCGAATATATGGTCTTCCTCTGTGTCATCCAGAGCTTTTGCGACAGGGTATGAGGGCAACTTCCCATCTCTCATCAGCAGAATTTGGAGTGCTTCTGGGATGTACAGTAGCCTTTGCATGCCATGCATTTTAGTGACAGAAGGTCAGCTGCTCTGGGATCACTGGCACACAGACCTCTCTCTCCTCCAGATGATAGCTGTGCTACAAAACATCTTTAAAAAGCAGGAATTTCTACAGTGTTCTCACCAGGAGGAGTCCAGTTCCTTCCAGAAGAGCTTAACATTGGGATAGAAACCTTTCTAAAGAAAACTCTGTGCTGAGAGAGCATTCCCTCTTTCTTAACTGTGTACATATCCAAATGGCAAGAGGCATCTGGTGCATGAATGCTCTCTGCCTTTAAAATATGCTGGCAAGGAAAGAAGCAAGTCAAGATCATTTTCTTTTACTGTGAGGCTCCAAGAGAGAAGGGTGTCCCAGAGCTCATAGTAAGCTTACCTTTTGGGCACTTGAGCTTCACGATGTTCAAGGAAAAGAAGATGATTTTGAAATCAAATGGAAGTCTGAACTATCAGATCCTTTGTGGGGCAGATAAAAAATGGTGTGTGGGCTAAGGCAGCAAAACACACTAATCGCTTGTGGCATGAATTCTTGGGCTTTAGTTTTTCTTTCTGAATGGGTTCTGGGGAGCAGACATTTCCTCCTAGGATAAAAGTTTCTAGTGGTTATCATGAGTAGTAACATTGGAATCAGATTGCTGTTGCCTTTCTTGCCAGTCTTCACTCCCAAACAAACTGTTCTTGTCTGACTTTATAAGGTCTTTGTTGTCATAAACAAGCACAAAGGGGTTTACTCCAAAAGCTCAGAGAGCAGGATGCATTTCAAAGATGCAGACCCCAAAGTTTCTACCCATTTTGCACTTCTGTGTTTTCCTCTGTCGCAGTTGTACAACCGGAGACTGACAAATCTCTGTCCAGTCTGTAAATCTTGCATGGCAGCTGGGTAACATGGAATGAGTTTAAGTGGAAGAATGTCAAATTTGTCCAGCTGCTCCAGTGGTTCCTGTCCATACCATACGTGCAGTCCTACGCTTCTAGCATCAAAAGGAATTTTGAAAACCAGGAATGTATCTATGCAAGCTGATGGAATAAGGGATGCTTTCTATTACTTTTTATACATTCACACAAAACAGCTTCTTCTTTGGGAAGGCATTAAATCCAGCTGTTACCTGCTCCAGACCATGTGTGGATTTTTTTATTCTGGCAGATCCAGGATGAATTGAAAAAACAGTGTGAGAAAAAGTGTTTCTGCCAAGCTGTAGCGCCCAGTTTCATTTGGAAAAGTGAAAACTTGAGGAAGCAGAAAACCATCCTTCTTCAGTTACAGCTTTGCGGCAAAAGCCAAAAAACCCAAAGAATTAAATGAAAGACTGTGGTGAAATCCGAGTGGAACGCCATGTGCTGAAAAGAAGATGCCAGGAGCAGAACAGCAAAGCTGTGGAAGGTGGTTATGGGCTGGCATAGATCCTTGAATTGCCAAACTTGATGGATTTTTTTCCAGTAACTCAGTCTACAACACTGGCATGCTTTTGAGGGCGGGGAGATTTTGGATGGTCTCGTTTAATTTAACTTTCCTTCTAGGCTGATTTAGTACCAAACACACAGGAGCTTTTGTGGCCTTTTATGACCTGCAGAAGTGCTTGTTGCTGCTCAGTTTGTAATCACTGGCATAAGAATGGCGGTGGGTCCTAGACCCAGAAAAAAATTAACTTATCAGTGGCAACCTGGCTTTACCAGCTAGTAAAAGTGCACTCCCAGGTAGGAATTCCAGTTCTTGTCAGGCTGTAGTGTTCCTACTTTTTGTGAAACTTTTTGTTGTTTTGTGGTTATGACCCTCTTACCTTACCTGTCTGCTTTAAGTATATTCAAGGAAAAATATGCAGAGCCTTAAATACTTGCTATCTTAAGGATGAAACCTTTGGAAAAGTATGGCATAAATCACGTTAATTTATTTGTAAGTAATTTTAGCAGTTAACAGAGCCATTGTGCATGCTTGGCTGCCGCCCATCGCCAGGGAGCACAAGGTGACATCACCGAATCTGGGAATGAGTCCTATGCTGTGCTGTTAATGTTTCCCAAGTAATTGCACTCATTCCCGGCTAATGCATGATAATTACCCACGTGCCCCTGGCCAGCCTCAAATGGCTGCTGCATGTTGGTTAAGCACACAGTCCCACGTGGCATGGCCCAAAAGGCTGTTGTCTTTGTCGCGGGAGTAAGTCAGGAATTCTGGTGGAACATACTCATCTGTTGAAGTGGTACTTCTGCAGAGAAGAGACATGCAAGGGAATAAAAAGACAATCCCAAGAAGAAAACGGAAACTGAAAAAGCCAACAAAAAACCAAACCAGCATCAGAAAACACAAAACCAGTGTTTTGAACAAAATCACTTTTTGGGAAAGCGGTATGTGCTCCGTGGGGTAGTGTTTGTATTTCATCCAAAAGGATGAGCTTTTCACTGCGTTTGGCTTGCCTGAAGGTCACAACCAAATAGGATCATCTGTTGCTTTAAGAGGTTTATACAAGAAAAGCATTCCAGGAATTAATTACTGTGAAATTCTCTCTTTCTGAGAGGAAACCTTGCAGAACTATGTGACTGTGTGTTGAAATTAGTGTTGTTAAGTGGCAAGGAGTGAGACATTACTTAAATCAGTGTTAATGAACCTAGAGAAGAGTCCTCAGCTGTGCACTTAGTGTTTCATAGAATGTGGTTGAGGTGGTTACTGATAATCTAAGTGAATATAAAGATTATATTTTGTTCTGAGGGCCCTTCATCTCAATTTTTAAAACTGTGAAAACAGAAGATTCATCATGTAGCTATGGATGAAAGTTTTTTAACATTATCTAATCTTTGACATAGTGACAAAGGGATGAGTGAACAGTGTTGGTAAATTGCTGAAAAAATGTTGCTTTGATGATGGGGAAAAGCCCACCTTTAGACTAAAGAGTTTGTCGGGGCCCTTTGTGTTTTTAATTAATAGAAGTATCACCGTGACTGAGGTCTTACTTAGGCTCAAGTGTATTTTGCTGGATACCTGACATGTATTAAAGATAGCCTTTGCTGAAAGAGGCTTATGATCTTAATTGTTTCCAACCTCGGTACATGCGTGGGATTAACTGCAATCGCATAAATAGTCCTGTGGAAGTGATACGATTGCTGCTGGGTTGAACCTGGAATACGCGTTGAAGAGTTCGCAGGATTGGGACCCCAGCACCAGCCTGGCTATAGTGAAGTCCTTGGTCACAGACCACTGCAGAAATTGCTTCTGAGGAGTCACAGCAATACCTGTGCAAGTGAGGTTTTGTTATTCTGTAAATGTAGAACAAAACCTTTTACAAAAATCATGGGGATTGGAAAGACAGATATGAGAAGAAAATGCTATGAGAGTCAAAGTTCTCTGAAATAATCAGTTGATTTCTACAGCACTCTTTTAGTTGTATTTTTAAAGCAAACATTCATACAATAAAGTTGTCTTTGGGCAATTTGCATTTGATGTATTTGCTAACTACAGTTAAAAGGGTTCATTATGAACAGTAGAATGAACACAATTGTTACGTTCAAATCCTTTACCTTTAGTCATGTGAGTGTACCATGGCATTTCATTTCAAATGTGACCAACATACCCTATAAAAAAAGCAAAGTGGGAACTTTCACTAACTAACATTGTTGTTTGTGAAGGTTCTCTGAATGCACAAACGTGGGTGTGCTGGTTTTGTTGAAAGATTTGCAATGTAAATACACCTGCCCTCTAAATACAAATACAGTCACAGGACTGTTATTGTTGGGATGTCATGCAAAACATTTCTGTTTGACAGTTGTAGATGCCTGATCCTGCAAACTACATGGGATAGACTAGTCATCAATGAATCCGTGTCTTTTGGGAGTGTAGTGAGCTCTTGGGAATCTCTGACCTGTCCTGTCACACCAGCAGGTGTCACAGCTCCATACGCCCATTCTGGCTCTCCTCTTTCTCTCCACGCTGTCCTTAGTCTTGCTGGCATGAGCTCATGAAGGCTGGTTACAGGCCTGGAGGTTCTTTCCAGCTAGGAATGGGAAGTGCAAGTTTTACAATTTCGTGGAAAAAACTCATGGGTTTCTTCTTTTTCACTCCTAAGGACTTGTTCTTTTCCAGATGACCAGAACATAAAAAAAAAAAAAAAAAAAAGAAANGTAATGAAAAAAAGAGAGAAAGGAGAAAAAAAAAAAAAAAAAAGAAAAAAGTGTCTAAAATTTATTTACTTATCTTTTCATCTCAATTGTTTTCTCTCTCTGAATAAAGCCTGAGAACTTACTTCTTGCTAGCAAATCCAAGGGAGCAGCAGTAAAACTGGCAGACTTTGGATTGGCTATAGAAGTCCAGGGAGAGCAACAGGCTTGGTTTGGTAAGTAAATACCACTTTTTCCTCACCATTTATTCAGCATAGTGGTTAAGCCTTCCCAACTGCCCCACTCTCACCCTAGAGTGAAACAGGCAGCTGTGTGACTCTCTGACCCTAGAAAACCTGGGTTTCCTGAATCCTACCAGGCTTGTGCTAGCTTCTGTCAGCCTGTAAATTTGATTTAGGTGCACACAAGCTCTTTTCTCCCACTTTCTCCTGAGTATCTCAAGGCAGGAAATAAGGGTGTAGAACCTGGGAGGGAGACTGGTGGTTTCCCCTCAGGTGAATGGGGAATAAGACAGTAGCGTAATAATGCTGAGCGTACCTGCTCAGTCATCAGAACATTTTGTCGCAACAGGTCTCTGTCAGCTGGAAACATCTGAAAATTTGATTCTGAAGCACTTTGGAATGTGACTTCAGTAAAAGGGAAAATAGGGGGGATTGAGCACCTGAGGCTGTAGCCAGACACTAATTACAGATTGCTTGTTACAGCTAATAGATGTCCCAAGGAGAATGGTGGAAAATATTTAATACTGGTAATTTTAAACAACAGTGCATGAATAATTGTGATACTTGTGTCTCATGTATCACCCTCTTTGAACAGATGTGAAGCATGGGGAAAAATTTATTGTAAATCCCAGGTGGAAAAAAATACAGAATAAAATATTTATAGCAGCTGCCTCTTCTCCCTTAGAGTAGCTAGAAAGTGCAGTTTGAAATGGAACAAAGTGGTTGTAAGCTTGGAACAGAAGCAGAAAGGTTTTTATGGGCAGTGAGTTGGGAGGTTGAGTGTTCACAGCTATAAGTACGTGTAGATGCACAGGCAGTACCATTGGACATATGTTGGCAGCTTTATAAGCCAGCCTGTTGTTTTAAATCCAGCCTTTTTATAAATGGATTTCAGTAATCCACAAAAGACGGAGGAGATTGCTCTTGCACATCAACAAACAGTCCAGGACAAAAGGAGTGGAACAGAAACAAGGAAAAACACAAGTGGTTTGTTACAATGACAAAAGCATCAGGTGAACAGGAAGCATCTCAAGGGAAAGATCAGCTGATGGAACTTGACCTCAGAAATATTTTCTGTACGTAGTGTACCTGCAGGTGATGCAGAGGAGGTTGCAATGCCCTGGGAAACCTTGCACTTTCTTATTTTATCATTTGGTTCTTGTGAAATGCTTGGTTTAGACTCAAAGCATTATAAGAACTTCGCAGAAGGGAACAGGATGTCTTTGAAATACATATATGTAAGGAGTAGTCAGCAAGGTAATGAAAAGAAGGTAGCCTAATGGGACTCTTTCTTTTAAAAAAAACAACTGTGGTACTCAATAAGATGAGTGGGTACTGTACCTTTTTTGGAACTTGCTCTGCCAAACCTGTCCAGAGTGGTCCAAGTGCCTGCCTTCAGCTTTAGGACTGCATTAACAGGGCAGAACATGAACTCCAATGGACTGAGCATTTTGAACTTTTTCTCATTTTCTTTTAGAATATTTTTCTGCTTTCTATTGGATTCTGCAGCACTTAGTGACTCATGGCCTGCTCTGGTTCTAATTATAGCTCTGCATCAGTACGCTTTTCTTTCTATTTTCTTTTTTTTCCTCCTTTTTCTGGTGTAGTCCTCTGGTGTGATGGTCCCTTTTTGGCTTGAACTATGGCTGTGCCTCAGAAGGAAACTGGCTCAAACTCTGTTTGAGTACCACAGAATATTTTCCTGGTTTTGTGTGTTTGCAAAACAGACTTGTCGTTTGCCTGTTTGTAGAAAGCCTTACAGGGTTTAGTTGAAACCTGCCACCCTCTTTGCAGGTGTTTAATGTACTGGGAAGGTGTCAAGCAGATTGAGCTCAGTAAAGCATGGATTTTGTCTTGGTCCTCTGGACACTTAGAGAAATCGTACAGGGATAAGAGTATAAGGTGATGCAATCTCTTCTAGACATGGCACAGTCACAGTTTCCAGCTTTGCAAGTTGCTTTAGCTAATGGAGTTCCTACAAGCAGCAACAGTTTTCTGAAAAGTACATACTTGTTTGGGGGTCCCTCTGAGCTGTTATAAAATAGCCTGATAAATGACAGTTACCTATATCCATGTGTTCTTGGGTTTTTTTAGTGAAATCAGGGCTGTGTACCCTTCTGTGTTTGCTGCTTTAAGCCACTCAGACTATTGGGGAGAGACTATTTTACTAGAGCATGTAGTGACAGGACAAGTGGGAATAATTTCAAACTGAACGAGAGTAGGTTTAGATTGGGGAATAGGAAAAAATTGTTCCCTGTGGGGCTGGTGAGGCCCTGCCATGGGTTGCCCAGTGAAGCTGTTGCTGCCCCATCCCTGGAAGTGTCCAAGGCCAGGGACAGGGTTTGGACGGTGTCCCTGCCTATGGCAGGGGGTTGGAACAAGATGATTTTTAAAGTCCTTTCAATCCAAACCATTCCATGGTTCTGTGTACTAAAACTGTACCAATTATTTCAGTTTAGATCTATTTTGTATCTTCATTGAGAGATAAGGTTAGATAAGTACTGTATTTAATTTTACTTTAAAGTTTATTTTCAAGTCTTGCATAGTAACGTTCATTGAGCTGTGGTAAGTTTTAACGTAAAGACAACTTTGCTTCCCCTTTAAAATGAGCACTACACCCAAGAAGAGATATGAAATAGCACTCTATTTAAAGCCACTTAGAACATGTATATTTCAGCTTCTCTAAGGAGCTTAAGATGTGTTTCCTGTGTGATAGTCCTCCTTAACAATTCATAGCTTCCATATCAGGAGCCTGCAAAAAACAAGCTTATTTTTCATGACCATATTTTAGCTCTTTTCTCAGTAGAATTTATAGAATGTGTTCCTTCATTTCTTCCTCCTACTCCAAAATAATTGGCAACTGCAGGGCTAAGACTTCTTTTTCTCTGTAGCTGTACACTTTATGTGTTATCACCATCTCTCATGAGTTTTGTGGAATCCAGGGTGGTGTTGCACAAATGGCATGTGGTCCTTCCTGAAAGCCACCAAATTCTCACCTCTCAGGAATTCCCAAGCATTTATTTTAGGCAAAGATGCCTGAAAGAGCAGATGTGCACACCAAAATAGTGCAAACTGTTAGAGGTCATTAAGTTTTTATCCATTACAAAGTCCTAAGAAAAGTAATATTTATACCTACATTTTGCATTTCTGCTCAGAGAAAGAGGCATTGCTGGTAATGAATAAAGGATGAAGAACATATAAATTTTAAAGGCCAGATTGCTTCAGACATGCTTCCTGTAAACTTCTGTAAAGAGGTTTCCAGAAGTGGAATGACTTGGCAGAAATGAGTTCTGCAGTGGAAAGATCGTATTAGATGTAGTTCTCATTTTGTGCATCATATATCTCCTTGTATATAGGATACAGTAGCTACCCCTCTGCTTTGTTAGTTGGTCCCCCATAATGTCAGCATTTCCTCTAGGTCATGTGCTATAAAAAAAAAATGGGCAAATGAAGTAGTTCATGTCCATGGCTTGGGAAATGTCCTGGATCTTGTGGGCCAAGATGAGAATCACTTGCTTTTTGCAGAGCACGTGCATGTTTTGACCAGACTTGTCTTGCCTTTTGACAGGCTTTGCTGGTACTCCAGGATACCTTTCTCCAGAAGTGTTACGAAAAGATCCTTATGGAAAACCTGTGGATATGTGGGCATGTGGTAAGAAGTTATTCTGAAAGTCATATTCAGTCCACTGTAAAGTGTCTTAAGGGTGAGAAATTATATCCAGGGTACATTATATTGTGCATCAAAAAATAGGTATTTGATGATATTCAGTATTAATTTCTAGTAGATTGGATTTTTTGTTACCTTACAAGCTTCTGTTACCTTGGCATTCTTGGCCATGTCTACATAACACACTTTCAAAGAGTATTAAAAGGATAGCTGCAGGTGTATGATGCCTAATTAGTTAGAAAACACACCAGTTCATACTGTGAGCTGGACATTTAATTTTGGTTCACAAGGAGCCTAAAATTTGGTCTCACCAATATCCCCCATCTGCAGGTATAAATGGCAAAAGTAAATGTTTTCTGAACTGGAGTACAGAGCAATTGCTTTATCATCCAATTCTCAAAACTGTATTCTGAGGTACTGACAAGTGGCGGCTCCCCAGCTGAGAACAGGGGCTGGTTTCCTTATTTCACTTGTACCCACACTTTGTATGTGGTTGTATTTATGAAAGCACTTTTCTTCAGTCACAAGGAATCATCTCTATCAGACTAGGTGGACTTTTCAATTTCCTGTTGACTAAATACAGAGAAATTTGAGTTTCCCAAATTTGCTTTGCATGAGTTACAACACAATAATTCAGACACCAGTGTAAACAACAATAAAATCATAAGTAAAAAATGCATTTTCCTAGAACGTCTAGAGTCATGGAATATTATTTCTTCAGTTAGATAAACATTTCCAGTGTTCCTGATCTGATGTTGTGTCAAATGCTCATTATTCCCCGAGGTTTCCATGATAGGTTTCCTTGTCAACTCCACTTCTACTGCTTTCCCCAGTATGAGGGGGCAGTATTTTTCCCATCCCGGTGGCTGGGATGATACTCATGAGCCTTTTGTTTTACGTGGTTGTAGGGTACAAAATCAGTTTCTGGAGTTTGTTCCTTGAAAGCCCTTAACACTGGTGTGAATTTTCTACAGGAGTCATTCTGTACATCCTCCTGGTGGGATATCCTCCCTTCTGGGATGAAGACCAGCACAGGCTTTACCAGCAGATCAAGGCTGGTGCTTATGATGTACGTACCATACTCTGTCTATTCAGTTATTTGTAATTGTACCTCCAAGCAGGAATTTCCTAGAGAGAAAAATTAGAAACTGATGAGATGGTGGCCTATGAATCCTGCCACATCATCTTATCATATTATATTAAACAGACAAGAAGCTGTTGGTCGTCAGATTTAGGTAATTTGTAAATCATGATGAGGTAAAGGCAAAGCCTTAGAATTTTTAAGCTCTTACTTGAATCCAGTACTAGATCCTTATGTAAAATTGTGTAAAGATTGTACAAGACAATATACACATGTGTACTTTTTTCTGAAGTTCCCCTCACCAGAATGGGACACAGTGACTCCTGAAGCAAAAGACCTTATCAATAAAATGCTCACCATCAACCCAGCAAAACGTATCACAGCATCAGAAGCACTAAAGCATCCATGGATCTGTGTAAGTAATTTCCACAGGTTCAACAGGATCACTTGGCAGACAAATCAGCTTATGGTTTGCTTCAGCATATAGTGAATGTATTTAGAGGAGAACTGTTCTTGTTCACACAGCTGTGTAACTGCTATAAATTGTAAAATTATAATTACACATGTATGATCAATAGTGGTCTGTATTGAGATCTCAGCTTGGGGTAAGATTTTTGCAAATCTCTCTCCTTTGCCTTGACTGTGTTGAACAGAAAGTTGTCTGCAAAAATGAGTGTTACTTTAAATTGTCAATGAGAAGAAGGTGCAGGAAAGTAACTTTGAATTAGATAACGCTTTGCATCTTCATTGCCCTGAAATCATTCAAATAAGCATGAAATGTGCAGGCAGGGAGTTAAGGGATTTGTGAAAAGTCAATTTGCAGGAAGCAGAGTTTCCTGGCTGTTCCTGGTTCCAGGACTTTTCTCCTATTCTCAGTATATTCCACACCATGACTTTTCAAGTGGACTTGACACATGGAAAAGGCTGAGTAAAAGGAGCCACAATGGGGTAGTCAGACAAGGTAGAAAGTAAAGGCCCCAGTTGGGGGACCATGGGTTGTAATATGTGTGTTGTAGAGTAAACAAACTGCTAAACTTCTGGCTGGATGCCTTAAAATAATTCTTTTCTTCTTCTCTCAGCAACGTTCTACTGTTGCCTCTATGATGCACAGACAAGAGACTGTAGATTGCTTGAAGAAATTCAATGCAAGAAGAAAACTAAAGGTAAAAATGAAAACTTGTGCTTGTGTTCGGTGCGCAAAACGAATCGTCTCTGAGCAGTTTTTCTAAATATTATTCTTAAACGACCTATTGATAGAAGATCAGCTTTTGGCTTGAAGATCTTAAACTTTTCATAACAGTGAAGAGAATTTAGCTTTGCTTTTTTAATTCAAAACTATAACAGTCCTCTGTACTTTGACACACTAAAAGTGTTTTCTTGAGGGAAAAACTTTAAGGTTATTGTTCTGAATTACTCTTTGTTTTTTCCTGGCCAGATACAATAGTGTTACAGATCTGAACTTATCTAAAACGTACATTACAAATAAGCTCCTATTCCTCTCTAAAAAAGGAATCTAAGAACAGTAGTGAAGTCTCTGTCATATTCAGCTATGTATTTTGCATAATTGCTCTGCCTCTGAACACTCCTGGTTTGTGCATTACATACTGATATTGGAAAATATTTGAGATATCAAGATTGCTGATAGGTGTGTAATTAAGATTAAATTACAGTTTATGCACTCATGACATGGCATATGAGAGGTAGTGCACAGATAATCCATTCTCTCAGGGTTAATTCAGTAATTGGTGTCATTTACTCGTGTATTTTCCTTTTTTGTCGTGTTGTGTGGCATTTGGAGTTTTACACAGGTGTGATGCTAATTTGAGAAAATGTGTGTGTACACAGGGGGCCATTTTGACAACAATGCTGGCTACCAGAAATTTCTCAGGTATGTTCATTGAGCTCCAGATTAATGCAGTCTTTCTTTATATTTTGATGTCCGTGAAGGCTAAGATCTAATTGGGATTCATTCAGGAGCATCTGACTATGATATATGTCGTGTTATTTCCTGTGATGAAGCAAACAAGAATTTAATCTCTTTGGGCCAAAGAAATTCTCTTATAAGTGACAATCTGATTTTTCTGTAGAATTTGAGCTTCTTCTCTGCTTTTTGGTTGTTACCTGTCAAAGACAGGCAGCATTTTCATGCCTATTTAGGTGCAGGCAAATTGAAAGCTATGCATATAGCTCCACATGCACAAGTATCACCAAACAACATTTAGAACTTATATATTTTTATATATGTGAAAAGTCATTCTATGATTCTGTTGCATCCTGTATTAAAAATGACATCAGTACACATTCATTTCTTTATTGCTTTTCTAAGGAGTAAAAAATGTAGTAACATGACTCCCCATTTTCTTTCTAATGCCCAGCAGTGCCTAGCTGGATATAAGAGTTTTTTCCTCTTTATGAAACAGTTTTGTCCTGATGACTCTGGAGATTTAGATCTTACACTAAACAAATTCTAATAGCAGAAGCTAAAATTGCTGTTAGCAGAGTTGAAATTGTTCAAAGTAGTAGAATTGCCAGAATATGAATTCTGTGTTGAATTTTTCATTTTCCACTTGAGATTTCCAATGAATAGTGGAATAAAACACCAGATTTAAAAATCAGTAATTTTACATATCCTCCTACTCTGTGATGTAACTATTGGAGTGTAACATAAATTACTGTACAGACAAAAACATGATAGTGCTCTGGGCATGTTTGGAATAATAATAAGCACTGACTCATCCAAAAAAATTACATAATCATGAATGCAAGAACAACTTGTTCAATTTGCATAGTAGTTGAAATATGATTTCTTTCTTAGTTAAGTTCCCTTCTTTAATACACACCTAAACACAGAAGACTGCATTTATCTAAATTACCTTGAGTTAGTGCCTAATGAATTCCAGTGTCTGCCAATTCATTTAAAAGGTGGGAAGGCTGTAGGCTGCACCTCTTGTAAAAATGAATTACTGTTAAGTGTCAAACAAACAAATCATTCCTCATCCCTTTTCATAACTGTCACTTTCTATACATGTAAGGATCAAATTCAACTTCCATGAACCAAAAAAGCTGAAGTAGGTTTTAAACAGTATTTCAGCATGAAAAGCAAACAGAGGTTTGGGCTTTTTTTTTTGATTTTTTTCACCTGTCATCTCTTGTTTTACGCCATAGCCACCTGTGTTTTTCTTAATGACGTTTTATTCTTTCCGTTTCTTTATTCATAGTATTTCATTGCAAAGCATGTTTATGAAGGTCATTTGTCCATAATGATGTGGTTATAAAAGTGTTTTATTTTCCTTTTTTTTCTTCCTTTTATGTGGAATGTATATTTCTTGTGAGGTAAGACCCTCAGCACGTGAAAGGAACATCTTTTTTCTCCTCTCAATCCAAACTGCTGTTTGTTTTCAATCACTTTAATTTCTCCATGTTGTCACAAACCATTTGTTTCCAGTCTGCTTTCTGGCCTAGTAGCACTGCCTTAGGTTTTATTTATAGCTCTTGCTTGTAGTTGCAAGAAATCTCTCATTGTGAGCTTAATTTAGAATATGCTGATTGCTTTGCTCCTGCAAATTCTTTAAATATTTGATTTGTATGCAATATCTGTGATTAAAGAAAGATGAATCCGAATACTATTAAAACTCCCTTGCAAGCCAAACCCAGCAGAGTGGCAGAATATGTCCTGTAACATGCAGTAGTGCGTAGTCATCCATGCTGGGCACATTCCGAAGGACACGCCGGCAGTGCCGTATGCGCCATAAATATTTGGTGTTAACTGCTTGTGGTGCCCTCATTTTACTGCCTCTCATTCAGTTGTGTCCATAGAACATGTTGTGTCTGTCAAGCATCAAAAGAACTCAGAAGTCTCATGTACAAATTTAGTGGAAGGACCCTACAGCAGTCTATAAGATTTAATTTATGTTTTCTCATATTTTTGTAAGGGCTGAGGCTATAAAGCAAGCTTTGAAAGCTATTAACTTCTGGGGTTTTTTGTCCTTAGATTTCAGAAATATCTCCTTCCATTTGTTTTCCTTAAATAAATTCCTGAAGTTAATGGAGTGCCCACAATATTTGTGGTAATGTAAAATCTAAGGCCCTCTTGCCTCAGGTCTGCACATTGCCACAGGGAGTGTCCGATCTCCAAAGTATGTGGAGAACAATTTGGTTTCAGTATTTACTTACATGTTTCTTTTCATAAAAACATGCAGTGGTACTGCTGCACAATACAGGCAAACTTATTTTTGTTCACTTTAGCTGTAAGACATGGCCGTATGGGAGTTCTAATGGTAGTGTTGGCTGATGTCCATAGTTATTAAACTGCATTTGCAGGATGAAATGTTAGTGAAGTTAGAAACATCAACCTGGCTTCACTTTCCGGGGTTTATTTCATGTAAACAGCACAGTAATGGACATTAGTCATTTCTGTACAGTTGCTGAGGTGATCATACATTTTTATGCTGTAAAATGAGCACTTAATGCAGAGGTAGCTCAAAAATAAGCCACAATTACAAGAATTAGCTTTAAACGTTAAACCACATACTCAGTAACTCCTGTATCCTCAGCCAGTCTGAGCAGCCTTGGGCATGCAAGGTCCAATTGGTTTGGGTTTTTGGCGGGGTTTTAAGATAAGGATGCCAGTAATGATGGGAGCTCCATGTCGGGACCGTCTCCCTTATATATAAAACAGCAATTTCTTACAACCTGAGCTGTGGAACACTTTCTGATGGGAAGATTGGGTCATAAACAACAATAAAACCCCAGTTAATGGCAGGCTCGTTGTGTAATTTATTATTCTTCAAGTCTTTGGCAGTGATTCATGAAGCATTTACGCTTTAGTGAATAGTTTATATGGATTTGGTAGGTCAGCCAGCATCTATTTCTGCTGTGAATGTTTTCAGATTCAGAGCTGTGCTGTGCTTGTTTGCACGTTAGCCTTCCAAATTTAGTAAATTGGGATTATTTGATGCCAGTTTTAAGTGGTGGAATTTAAAGCCTGACACGTGAATAACGTTATGGCAAATGAAAATTTGAAGAAATTTGATCAGCGTGCACCACGATTCAGAAAATAGCATGTTTTCTTCACTAGGAGCTGAAGCAAAGCCTAAAATTTGTTATTGCCTCATGGGCAGCAGCCCTCCAAAACAACCCTTCACTAGCAAATCGTCCTTCCTTTCTTCCTTGCAGCTGTGCTGCCCTTTCACACAAGGAGGCTGATGCTGCCACGGTGGGAAGTCCCCACAGGGGGATTATGCATATTGGTGCCATCATTGAGATACCTGTGGGCTCTGCAGACACCTGGTCCAAGTCCCTGCCATCAAAACAATACCTTTTCATAGTTCTCTCAAACTATCCCTATCATCAAATAGAAATATCTTGCAGTTGAGAAAATGGATCTATCCAAAACTGCTGCTATACTCAACCTCTTCCATTTCCTCTCTGCCACCCAAGGAGCTCTCTCTCTGTAGAAATAGTCAACCTGCAGCTTTAGTCAACAGAAAAAGAGGTGTTTGATAATCCTAAGAATTGGTATTTTCCTAAAAATTTCATTCCCTGTGCTCAGAGAAACAAAATGAGGAAATAAAAGATGAGAACATACCTGGAGCTGGGAGGCACTGGGGGTTTGCTGCACATCTGAGTGACCTCAGGGGAACCACCTGACACTGAAATTATTTGTCTCGTTTTACAGCAGCCAAGAGTTTACTGAAAAAGCCGGATGGAGTTAAGGTAGGTTAAACACCTGCTTTCCATTTCAGAGCTATATTCTTAGTCTCCACCTTTCTGTAACTTCCGCCAGGTTTTAGAATTGATTATTGCTATTTCTTTCCTTCATAGAATCCGTTAGTAAGTGCTTCTCACTAGCTATTTGGAGTGGTTAAAGCTAGTAGGTGAAGCTTAGAAATGAAATAAAACAAATACTTGAAAAGCCAGCATTGAGTAAGCAGAAGATAGAAAACTACTGGAGAAAATTCTTTTTCTTGCTTTTTTAATGAAGAATTATTATGTAATTATGACTTAAAATTATCAATTAACTTGTAAATAATGGTTTGGTGGTGGGCTCTTTAGGCATCAGTGTTTATGTGCGGTTCTGTTGCCTCTGTGCTTCCCCTTGACTTTCCATGAGATTTCGTGGAAGACCAAATGTGTACGGGTAGGCTTGGCTCCACATGAGGTGTATTCAGCCAGATGTACTTGCTATATTTGGCAGAACTTGAGGGGTTTACTGTCTCAGATCAGCTCATCCTGACTAAGAGACCTTGCTAAGAAGGGAACATTTTGGCAGCTTTCGTACATGATTTAGAGCTCCTGTTCTCACGTCACCAGACCCTGCAGGAGGAGAGATGCTTCACAAATGAACGTTCTGCATAAATACTTTGTGGTAAAAAAAAAAACACTCAGCAGAAAATGTATTTTGTTTTTTCTTCTCAGAGGACTCTTAAAAACTGATATAATGCCTCAAGCTTTCATTATAAGATTCAAAAGATATTCTTCTGTGCTCTATGTCTTTACTCAGAAGGGTGTCTTTGACCTGAATTCTAATTTTCTGTTTATTCTTAATGTCTTACTTTAACAAAATATGATAAATACTTGCTTAAATACCAGATTCACAGTATATTTGTGCCTGCTGTCTCACATACGCACACTTTGCCAATCAAAAAAAATCCCGAGCCTGACCTACAAAGAAATGAGTACAGTACCGTTTCAGTGCTTCTCACTGCCAAGCAGTGGAGATGCCAGTCACATGGAGAAGCACACATTTGGAATGATTCTGTCACTGCTGGAAAACCCTGAACATGTTTTATTGTGGAATAGATAAATTTTATGCACTCTCTCTAAACAGTTTTCCTTTTTAAATATCATTCCTCCTACAGGTCTACAATGCTATTTGTTCTATCGCAATCTTTTTTATAATATGGAAAACAATTGTTGCCAAAATTTTGCCTAAATTGCACCTGTTGGGATTCAGTTCGTTGGTTTTTAGCACATGTTATGTGTCTGTTGTTAGTCTGCATGGTTATGTGGAACAAAGGAAGTAAATGTACATCTGGGGAAGTCTGTTTTTGTCATTGCTGTTATCGAGATGCTGTTATTGAGATACTCTATAGCATTTTTCCACCCCTTCCAACAGCTGTAGCTGTCTTTTTCATATTAAAAAAAAAGCCAAAAGAGAAATATACTGTACTCCATGCATTGATACTGCAAATCCAACCAGTCACGTTTTCTTCTTTTCCTTTCTCTCTGACTGGTCAATTCAGAAAAGGAAGTCCAGTTCGAGTGTTCAGATGATGGTGAGGATCTTTATCGACAGATTTTTTTTCCTCCTGTGAAACGTTCACACTCAGAAATCAAACAGTTGCATTTAGCTTTGTTAACATACTGTGAGAACTGCAAGACTTTAAAGTGCAACCTTGTGAATTTTAAGCCTGCAGTTGCTATATGCCATCCACAGTGAATCATTTGGCTGTTCTTTCAAGCAAGTCTTTACTTTTTTTTTTAACTTGGGGATATGCAAAAACAAAACAGTAGACGTAGCATCAGCCAATGCAGCTGTTACAGTAAATAGGAATAGTAACAAAATAGTAATCGCGTAACAGCCTTCTCTTCCTTTTTAAAACCTCCTTATTTTAAAAGCTAATAGTATTAATATCATAAAATGTAACACAAAACACGTTGCACAGTGATACAGTACTGCATTAATTGAGCCACTGTAGCCCAAGAGAAAGCCAATTTCCCAGCCTTCCCACACTAGAGTTTCCCAGCTAGCTTCCTTCACAGCTCAGGTCTGTGTCCCAAGATGTCCCAGCTGACCGTCTCAATAACTTTCTTCCTCCTCAACCTACTCTCCAGTCCTATGTTCTTTTTGCCTCTGTGACCCCCCACAGTAACTTCCTCTGTTGCTGTTTATGGTGGTTTTGAATGTGACCTTTGAGGTGTTCTTGAGGATGGGCTCTGCCGCCTGCTGCTGCTGCTGCCAGCAGAGAGAAGACAAACAGCCTCGTCCACAGCTTTCACTGAGATGCCAGCTCTCCTCGGAAAGCAAAAACTACTGGTTAGGTGTGAGCAGTTATGTAGGTAAATCTTCTGTTCCTTGGCTAAAGACAGAATTCCAGTGACAGGAACCACGGTGTCTGAAGGAGGGGCACCAGGAAGGTGCAGTGTGGTTATTGCCAGGATCCCAAACCTGAAGTGTGCCTTAACTTTTTGTTACAGAAGTAACGTGTGAAAGATAAAGCCCCAAGATACAGGCTTTGTTTGTTAAAATATTTTCATATTCTGTGGGAAAAAGTCCAATAATTATTTCTACAGTCATGTCCAGCTGTTTAGAGTGTGTGTGTGTCTATCACGCACTACTGTCACACCTCACAGAGTGACTTCTGGCAAGAGATGCAGCAATAAAACATTCTCCTTTACAACAAACAGAAGGTCGCTGGTTAAGCACAAATCAACTTTGAAGTAACTGTTTCATATAACAATATTTAATCCTTTTAGAATTATTTCACTTTGCTGTTAAAATATATGCAAGATGCACCATGTGTTCATAGATTAATGTCTCTATTCTATGAGAGAGCAAACATGTACAGCTTATTGCTGTTTTCTCTCAGAGTTTCAAAGGGTTTTACCAAGTTCAGTTTACATGGAAGAAATAAATGTATTTTGAATCACATTCTCTTCCTAGTGAATGCTGGATTCTCGATATCTCACTCAAGAAGTTCTGAATAGATTTCCTGCAGTTTTCAGCAGTAGCTGTAAAATATTGTTTATTTTCATAGGGCTTCCACCAAGAGAGTGTAGACCCAAGCCTGTTCTCCTTACTCATGCAAAATTGGAACTGAACTTTGTCTAACCTGTTTTCCTTATGTATTCAACCAAGAGCACTCATTTGGGATACCACTTGAGTTTTTGTGTTAAGCTGCTACTGAACAGGACTGTATGAAATCTGGTGAAATCTTAATTTCTTTCCTTATGTTTTTCCTTTATGTCTATTTTCTTTTTGCTTGGGTCTTTTTAATCGTAGTCTCTCAATGACTACACTGTCACAAAAGAATGAATTCGTAGTTATGTAACTTGATGTGCAATTTTTGTCTTGCTTGGAAGGTTTAGTCTCCTGTCAGGCAGCCCTGTTTGTGTTCCCATTCTTCTACAGATCTCCAGTAGAACTTTTATTTACTGAAATGGATGGGGGTTTTTTAAAGTTTTTTCCTGAGTAAGGAGTTCAAGGTTCTGCCTGTCTCAGAATCCCATGAATATCAAAGCAAGTAAAGTACTTGCCAGTACTTAGATCACTCCATGAAAGACTTTATGCACAAAGGTATTTGTTCTCTCCCTCTCCTAACTTCAGACAATCCTACAGCTTACAGCTGTAATTGTGCATAGAGAAATGAAATTTATTTTACAATAACTAAGCCAAGTCAGGGCATAATCACTTGCAACTCAATAATCACTCACTTGTATGTTCTCTTAATGACAATTTCTGTAGAAAGACCATTGTTTAAAAAATTGCTGCTCCTCATCCTCCTGCTGTAAAGCATCATGCTTTTAAATCAAAGGAAATTATTTTTATTCTATATGGGAAAATGGTCTCTATTACAAGTATTATTAAATAACATTTAGTGTCGACATAATGTTCCCTGATTAACTAATGAAACTACTTTGTATTCTGCAAAGCCAGTTAAATGCTAGTTAAAAAACAGAGAATTTTCAGTGTGTAATTCATTACTGCAAATCCTGTGGAAATTTCCATAATTTAAATGTATCCTAAGTAAGATTCACTTCAGCTGCAGGCTCAATTCCTGAAATCCACAAGTCAGCTGCCATGTCTGGCCCAAAGTAAAATAATCATCATAAAGTGCTGAGGACATAGAGTCTGTGAATTTAATTTCTTTCCATTCCGTAAAGTTAATTACATTTTTAGGAAAATCCATTAACAAAACAATTTCAGGCATTTCTGGTTTTGCTTTGCACATTTATTACTAAATACTCTGACTAGAAGGTTCAGTAGAACTTGGTTTTTTGGATCAAAGTCTTTTCAGATGATCTGTAACTATATACCTAGTCCTGCATGATGCTTTGGACCACCCTTGTGAAAATTAGACATGACCAAAATGTACATAATATTTTTTCCTCATTATTGTTAGAGAAGAAAAAGTACATCTTTCAAATGAGTTTTACAATACTTGAATCTTACTTCTTAGTTCATGTAAAAAGTGGCTCACTAGATTATTTTTAGTATTTTTGTTCTTCCCATTCCCCATGGTATTGATGAAAGTTAAATCTTAAAAAATGGATTTATAGGATCAGATACTTTGAACCTTCCTCCTGAGCAGTTTAATTTGAATTAATATTTTGTACAGATAGAAGCCAGAAGGTGTAGCACTGTGCTAAGCTCAAGAAGTATCATGAGGACCTATATGTAAAGTTAAACAGAGAGGTGCTGATGGCTGGAGTAAGACTACCATAGTGGGAATCCTCACACATCCAGGTCACAGTACCAACACTGAGAAGCTGCCAATGATTTTCTGCTAAAAATAGCATCAAAAAAAGCTAAAGGGGCACCAGTCTCTTTTTAGCATCAGTCATATTTATTCCAAAGTGGAATCAGAAGCCAGTAGAACAAATTACAGATTCCTGGAGCGCTACAAATAATCAAATATTACATATGGAAGGGATGATTCATTAGAAATAACGAACTATTGGGTGCAATGACCTAACACCATTGCATGTCACGAAATGGCAGTGGCTATTTAGGACTTTGTGGCAACCCCTATTAATTCTTTATTCTTCTTAGATGTGCTTAGCTGGTGCTTAAGGGCTCTCCGCTAAGTGTCTCAGCTCAACTCATCCATCCCTTATCTAGGCCTTGATGCAGGGCTCTGGCAGCCCCTGGGGAGGGAGGAGCTGCCAGCCAGCTCCTGGAGCTAGTGTTAGTGTTCCTGCAAGTTCCTAAGTTCATCTTTCTGTATTCTTTATTTCCATATCTATATCTATCTATAGATACCGATACCTGTCTATAGATGTTGTGTGCAGAGATATAGATACGGTGCCTACCGGGAGTTCTAAGGCCTGTCTGTTTCTGTTTTCTGCATACCTACAGATAAACAACAAAACCAACGTGGTAACCAGCCCCAAGGAAAATATTCCTACCCCGGCGCTGGTATACCTGGAATTTTCCTTCTCATGCTATCTGGAAGTTTTTGACTGTCTTCTGTTTGTTCTTCCTTTTTTTTTTTTTNTTCTTTTTTTTTTTCTTTTTTTTTTTTTTTTCCTTCTTTGCTTTTTCATGCATTTACTCTGTTTGCTTTCTAAAAACAGGTTTTGGAAAACCTTTTTGTTTGAATTATGCTGTCTTTTTTTTGTGAGGAAATCCATTAGAGCGTGTTTATTGACAGAAAATGTTAAATGGAAGCTGGATGCGGTAGAGTCGTAGCATTTGTAACCGTAGCTGAATTTTTTGCATGCTGTGCCAGAAAGTGAGTAGAATGTGCTTGGTGTTGCTCTTAGCTCTTTGCCTGATGACTGTTTCCACCTTTTAATGCTAACCTTTTGCACCAAAAAAAATTTTCAAACCCGGCTCTATTATTTTCTCGGCTTTGTCTTAGTTACTAAGTATTGATATCCAGGAGAGCTAACAGGTTTATTACTAGGCTGCCATAAAACAGACCTTATTCAGATTTTTATTCCATATTTCCTGAAACTCCGCAGGACTTTGCAAGTCTTCTCTGGGATCAAGAGGCATCTAGAGCTAAAGATTTTGTTTGTTTCTCTTCCATTTAAATCAGCAGGAGACATTACTCATTAATAAGCTCTGCTAAGGACATACTACAAATCAAAGTGATGTTCCCAGATGTTTACTGCAGTCTCGCTTTTATTAATAGCCCTATTTCTGAGGAACTTGTGTATCGTGGGGCTCACCAATGTAAATGCCAGTGCCTAAGTACATTGTGTTGTGACCTGTTGTTTCTCATGTGCATATAAAACTTTGAAAATGGAGTACTTCACACACTTCTGGAAGTATTTTTCCTCTGGAATTTTTTCGAGCAGCTGGCACTGAGGCATACAGTAAGTTCTTCATAAGGCCGAGCCAGCAGGTTGCAGGGGTTTATGGCAGTCTGTTCCCAGATAGAGCCCTGCCCGATGGCCCATGCTGAAAGCGTGCTGGCTAGCTGCCATTTCAGAGATTATTGAACTTTTTTTAAGGTTAAAGGATTGGGGAAATTATACTTTTAAATGATACGAAGATCTCTCTCGCTTGCTTTTATGCAGCACTGCTCAGGCAGGAGTTGAGGGCAATCTACACGTTCCAAACCATGGCAATGTCTAGAGGTAGTCATCCTTAATCCTTATCAATTCTGCTGTATTTCGATTTGATCACTTCATGCTAATACAAACAAACATGATTAAAATGAAGAGGTCATTAAAGCTTAAAGATTTGTGGCCACCCTGCCTGTCCAGGTTCAGACAGGAGAGCACATGGAGCATTTGGCCTGCCCTCATCCAGAAGAGCCTCTGCAGGTCCCCAGAGCTTCAAAGCCCTGCACACCCTGGTCCTGAATAAGGTCTCTGCATGCTGCTGCATTAGGTGAGATGGCCTTTTTTGCTGGCTTGCTGTTGAGGAAATCCATGTTAGAGACATCCAGTTTCACCCTCTGGCGACAGTTAACATTTGTTTTAACTCTTGTCAGTGTTCAGCATTTGTGAGCTGGCTCTTCTTGCACTCCCTCACACCAATGAAAATGTATTTACCAATGGGAACTCTTTCTCTCTTTATTTTGTTCTCGCTCAGGAGCCCCAAACTACAGTAATCCACAACCCTGATGGAAATAAGGTATTCAGAAAGAATCAACTCCATCTTGCTTTTCCACACATTCCATCCACTATTCCACAGCACAATAGGGTCGTTCCAAGAATTTGTGAAGGAAAATCTCATTCCTGCGTTTGTTACACCCGGTGTCTCTCAAGCCTGTTTTCATCCGTGTCCATCTGCTGCGAGCGTCCTGCTGCTTCTGAGCTCCTGAAGCTCTTGGGGGAGTCAGTAGCAATGGACAGAGCTCAGTGCCCTGTCCAGCCCAGCTCGGGGAGCAGGGGATCTCTCTCATTTCAGCCAAAAATGCTGCAGTCTAAGGGAAACCTAAGAGTGCTGTTCTCAGAGTGTGGTGAGATGATCCCAGCGAGTTTCACGTGCAGTTGTCACCTCAGACAAAGATTTCATTTGAGTTTATCCCATCTGCTGTTTCTCAGCATGCTTATACACTGTGTCGTGACATGTCTTTTGCATAGGACTTTGGTTTTCTTCCATAACATCACTGGGCAGTTTCCCAAAAAATGTCACGTTTCAAGTGACAAAGAGGTCTTTTGATTTTTACATGTTTTCTTCATGCTCTTTTCTTTTTCTCGTGTATTGTGATGTGATGTTTGCGTCTGGCAGCTGATCCCTAAAATGCGTTTTGTTTTGTTTTTTTCATGCATGGACTTGAAAAGGGCCAGGAAATACCATCATTTGCATATAACACATGTGCCTAGGTTTCCTGAAAAGAATTTACGCTTCAACAAGAATTCCACTGTTTGCAGTGCTGATTTAATTCACATCCCATTTATCTAGTCTTAACTCCCCATGGTTATTTCATAAGAGAAGGAGTGGATCTGAGTGATGAAATAACGCATGCAGCCATTCCTCAAGCATGGAAGTGCTGGTGGTGTGTGTTGTGCTTGTGTGTCCCAATCCTTTATGTCCCCTGCATCCGTCCAACACAGAACTGGTGTTTTCGTGTTGTACTCTTTCAGCTCCCTGAGTTTAAACCCATAGGCCTCGAGCAGCCTGTGTTTGAACAGCAGGCTGATCTTTATTGCTGAAGTCCACTAAAGCCCAGAAAACCCAGATGAAATATTGGCATGACTGCATCTATTTGATTTTATTACATAATCTCAGCAACTAAGATACTGAATGTCCCAAAAGATCACAGCAAACAAACGAACCCCTTAGTGCAGAGCGTTCCTCTTAAATTTATCTGAAAGACTGATCCTTGTAGTATGGCAACTGGATTGGATGCTTCAGTGTTAGACCTACATCTGCCCTGTAAGCTTTGCATGGTGTTTACAACTTGTATCTGTGTGAGGTCTTTGTTCACTTGTAAGTACTTTATCTAATATTTGAAGTGATAGAGCATGATACGTTCATGTAGAGTGGAACATCTAACACAGCCAGGACAGGGACAGCATGGTGGCTCGTTCAGTTTTGTCTGTGTGTGAATTAATTCCTCTCGTTTGACTTATCAATGCACATTTGGGTTTTGAAGGTCTGAGTAATGCATTAGCCTTCTTGAACGTTCCTTTGGCTCAGCCTCGTGAGGACACAGTAAATGAAGTAAATGAAGGGCACTGGCAAATTTACCTTTCATTATTTAATCGTAAAATCTTTTAAAGAATTAAATACAATACCAATCCTGTCTTCTCTCTCAGATAAAAACAGATGAGTTAATCTTTTTTGTTATTGAGCTGCAAATAAAAAAATAAATTAATGTTTTACTTTTCAAGAAAGTATAGAGATTAAAAAAAAATCAAGCTTAAAACTTTCCAGCTCTCTGCAGCTATTAAATTTGACAGTGCCCTGTTGAATTTGCCCATTATATTTCATGTTTCTGGTAATTAAGGAAAGAGTGAGATACAGTATCCTTGCCTTTTTAAGTGCGATGGCTTAAGAATAAACTGTCTGATAGATGAGTCATTCCTCTACATGACTGGTTGGTTGAAGAATACTGCTACAAAGATACTGCCTTGGCTTGTCAAAATTCTTACCATACATTCATCAATTCTCCATCTCCTTAAAATAAACCAAAAGAAAACACCAAAAAAACCAGTATAAAAATAAGATAATCTGATCCAGTACGCTTCAGATCTCTGTGAGACTTCATTTGAATATACATTGCGTAAGTCACATGAGCAGGAAATAGGTTGTAAATTGTAGCTTGCAGAAGCCTGCATATTTAGAAGGTGGAATTGGAATGGAATGACTTATTTTGCACAGTTGGTTTAATCACTAAGCTTAAAATGGCAAGCTCTCCTACTTGGCTGAGGTAATTCATACATTTCAGATGGACTTTGTACAGAAAAAACCTTTCCTGTACATTCCTGTGAAGTAAGAGCATCAGCGTGCAGGAATTGTGTTTCTGTTCCCTCCTGTGGAGAATGGCAATGTTTGACATCCGTTTCAGGTGGAAATGTCTCAATCAGTGTGTGACCATTTGTTTGTGAATGACATCCCACCCCGCTTCAAGGCTTTGCATGATTCCTGTAACTAATCCTGTCATTTTCCAAGGCACGCAAATAAGGCTTGGCTTGTTTTATACATTCGACTCACATTTGCTTCTCAACAGGAATCAACAGAGAGTTCCAACACGACCATCGAAGATGAGGATGTGAAAGGTATGATTTCACGCTTGAAATGTTTGGAGAAGCAGTAACATGAGTCTCGTGGTTGTATTTCAGTAGGCCATTAAACACAGAAACCCCTAATGAATCTTACGAGGGAATAGTGTTTTTCCTTTTTTAGAAGAAATCGCTTTTGATGTGTTTCAGACTTAACTTTAATTTTTCACTTCCCAAAACACTGTTTCCCATGATGTTTTGGGATTAAGAGTATAAAGTTACTGCTTTTTAACTAAGATATTAGTTCCAGTAATAATAGAAGTAGATTACAAGAGTTTAAGTCAGTGCTTTGTAGCTTTTACTTAGTTTATGTTTAGCATGCATTTGTGTTTTGGGTTTGGTTTGGTGTTTTTTCATGTCACCATTTTTATTTTTAATTCTGTTCAGATGCCAGTGTATTTCTTTGGTTTCCTTTTGTTCTGTTCACGCATATTTTAATCTTCTTTTATTCTTCAAAAAACTGTCATCAAAACTTTTTTTATAACCTTAGTTTTGTAGTTTCACAGATAATATTTTTGTTTCCATTTTTACCCCTCTAAACACTAAGCTGTGATGTAACACATGCCTCCTTTAATAGTATTATGTTTTAAAGTGCAAAGGGTTTGAAAAAGGGAGGGTTTGGTTTGTGTATCTCTGATTCACAAAAAGAATTGGCTTTTGGCCTCAACAGTGGTCTATGTACAGGTGGAACATGACAATAAGATAAAACAGGGAGAATGGATGCAACGAAGTGGTGGTGGTTTGAGTTAATGTGAAAGAAGAGAACAATTATAGGGATCTGCAGCTGATGCGTTGGAAAATACAGTGTAATTTACCTTTAATCATAATGCTTTGTATTTCTTCCTTCAAACTATTTAGTGCAGTTTAACAACTAAGCTTATGAAATGAATAATTTAATTACAGGGCCTCTGTGTGATGATGTAATGTCATTTTATTACAGTAGGAAATTTAGAAAATTCTGTTTGAAGCTTAGCACACAGAATTGTACCTCAGGGGGATACAATTATATGAAAAAACAACAATGAAAATAATTTGCCTAATTCTTTTATATGATTCCACAGTATCACAGTTTACGGCAAGTTGGATGGCCACAATATACGATATTCTCAAACCAGAGAACGGGATCTTGCAGTAAGCACAGGTCTGAGGAACAAGATCCTGTTTGTCTTTCCTTGCACAGTGTACAGCAATTTCATTTTCTGTTTATTCGAAAGACAAATATAATCTCCCTCTTATTAATTGCTCATGAACTTGCTTGTTTTTCACTTTTTAGAATTCCTCTCACACTTCCCATCTTTCCTCTGGAGGCTGTTGTTCATACTGTTCTATTATAAATTAAAGCAAACAGTGCCCCCAGGGTCTAATTTGTAGAATGATTCAGGGAATAGGCAGTCCTGCAACCCTGACACCTATTATAAGCTCAAGCTTCCTGTGCTAGCAAGGCACTTAGGCAAAATAATTCCCCACATACACCAGGCTTGATTCCTGGATGTATATTTTGTAGGAGAACAGTGAGTAAGCTGTTCTCTTGTCAGCCACTGGAGATAAAATGTTGGTAGGGACAAATGGATTTCAGAGGAAGGAAAGAGAATTCTCCAGGTCCTTACACACATGCTCAGGATGAGTCAAGATGCTTGTCAGCACATTTGAGACCTAGAAGGAATGTTTTGCACCTTAGATGATGAAGAACGTTTAGAACCTTTTGGCTTTCCTTTGTGGTGTGGAGTACAGCATGGGAAGAGGCTCTGTCCTTCCCAGGAAGGAGCAGGGGACTGTGGCTGTAACTGAGCTGTAGTATTAGTGTGTGTTTTATGGCATTGCCATGTGACCCACACCTCCCAGGGAACGGCTCTGCAGAGGCCTGCGGGCTGTGCGCCTTCTTCCTGCTCCCGCTATCCCAACGCCTTGCCTGCACTGCACAGACAGGGCCAGGGCCCCCTCCTTCGTGCAGCCCACACAGGCTGAAAACATCCAGTTCTGCATCAAGGCCTTTGTTCTTTGGTGTTGTTTTGCCTCTTTGCAGAGGAGGGGCTCCCACGGGTCTGTTATGGGGTACAGCATCCCCAGCACACTCCTGTCTTGTGCGCGCTGTGGGAGTGGTTGCACATGCGTGTCTGTGCCAAGTGTTCCGAATGTTTGGATTCATCAAGATAGGGAGCAATTAAAAATGTTTTTCATCTCCTATCACTTATGTATCCTCAGGATCAAATTCTCCTCCTGTCTGTCAGGGATGCATAGAGCATTCTCTCATGTCAGGATCTTGCCCTGTTTTCACTTTTGGAGGAAGGTATTTAACTTGAAGACAGTAAAATCAGGCTTAGTTTTAATTTTTTATGTACTGGAAATCTTAGTGTCTGTAACTTTACCTTGTTTATGTATACACTTACCTCTTTTAGGACTGGAACATTTCTTTTACTAGAAACAGTGCTTCCCAAACAACAGTGAGCTGTAATAACTCAAGCAAAAAGCTAGTTATATCATTTGAGACTGTAATGACTTGAAGCTGTAGTTCAGGTTCCTTGCTAAGATAAATTTCTGACATTAACCATCGATTGTGGGCTTATTTACACAACAGTGATCCCTCCTAAATATGACAGGAGTGGACAGGAAGAAAATGCTGAGAACTGGACTGTAGGCAATGCCACCTTCTGGGTTTGCTTGTGGAATTTTTCTTCCTGTAGTAATGAGACGTGGAAGCATTGGGCAGCATCTCTGTGATATGGGTTTGATTTTTCAAGTAATGCTATGGAATAGCACCATTATTTTTGTCCACAGATTTTCAGAAAGGTGAATTGTTAAATTTACCATGGACAGGAGACCATGATTTCTCATGGTGTCTTTTTGCCCCCAGAGACAAATTAACAAAAGCATTAGTATAAGTGATGCTTGGCAGTGGGGAAAATTGCCGAGTTGTAAGGCACTTACAGATTTGACAAATTGTGACTTACCTGTGCTACTTCGGAAGGTACGTTGCTTGGAAATATTTAATATATTTCTAATTCATTTTATACCCGTTGGCCTAATTTTACTTAACATTACTTTTACTTAGAAAGAAAGCAGTTTAAACTATTTCTTTTGGAATATACATTCCTTAAAAATCATTCAAATTTCTAAGCTCTTTCAAAGCCCTTTGTATCTGAGTACAGGATACAGGGGTAAATCTGCACTGGCATCTGAACAGAGTCACTCACACCTACGACCTTTACAACTGTTCTTTGGCACCCACACTGCCCCTGAAAGTACATCATTTACATTGTTTGTGTGCTCAAAGGTTTTCTGAGTTCTTGCTGCTTCTAATGAAATTATCGTTATTTTTCTTTTGGCCTTCTTTTTTTCTTCCTTCACATTTCTTCCTTGACCCTCACACAGCTTTCACAAAGGAGGAGGACTTGGAGAGGTTGAGTTCCACCCACCACTCCTCCTCTTCCATTGCTTCTTCATCCCACTGGTCACCATCCTTGCCGTGCCCCAGAGGCCGCTCCTGCTGCCAGTGCCTGCTGAGGAGTCTGATCACACTCTACCTCTTCATCTTTGTTTGTTCATATGTTGTGTTTCTTTCCATCAATTCAGCGGGCAAGTCCATGAGAAATGCAAATTCAGAGAGTCAATCGCTTGAGTCTGAGCTCTCCCACTCCACTCCTTCCTCTGTGCTATGTAAGTTGAGAGACTCATCTGTCAGATGACTTCCTTTGTCTCTCCTCTTCCCTCCCTACCATCTGACAGAAGCTCAGAAAAGGTCAGTGCTGTGATCTGCCTGATCGAGGAATGACCTGTGCTTAGCCTTTACAAAAGTAAAATTTTTTAGGTATTTTTTTCTTGTTTTTAATCGTAAAAATATTTTCATCAGCTGTAACAGCAGGATAAATATGTCTGTGTTTCAGAAAGCTGTATCTTGCAGGAGTAATCTTTGCAGTAGTTTTCAGCTTAGGGAGAGAGATTTGCCTCACCTCTTGCTTGGATCCTGGATAGGGCCTCAGCATTAATTACCTGTTACATTTATTATATCAAGTTCCTTTCTTGAGCATCCCCATTGATAAACCAGCCTTGAAGCTGCTGTGGCAGGTGTTAACTTGTAGCGTTGATGAGACAACTGGGAAATGTCCTCCTCTGCCCAGGAGGAGATTTGTGATGGTCAGTGACCAACTGACTGCAAAATATGAGAGGGAAAAGGCACACTGTTGGTAGAATGTAAAAGACCTGGGTAGAGCATTTCTTCTTTGTAAATAAACTCATAAATTCCTCAGAGGGGTGGGACCTTGTGAGTTGAAACAGGCAGTGACTTCCTGGGAAGGGGAATGAGTGTTCCACTTGCCGGATTCTGATCCTGCAGCCAGTCTGTGTCAGGGCAATTGCACTGCTGGTAAGAGTGGGCATTTGCACAGGTGTAAGTGAGATCCAGGCAGACCCTTGGGAACATGGGCTGTGTATTATTGGCCTGAACCTTATTCTAAACACGAAAGGAATTTTTGGTGGGGTCATCTAATGCAGGTGAGAGGAGGCAGTCCCAGAGAGGATGGGCTGTCTCCAGTCACAGCTGCTGCCCGGGAATGCTGGAAGAGTAGCTTCATTCTGAGGGAGGAGTGGGATAGGCTCTATCAATATATGGGTGAGGGTGTATCAAACTAGAAATACAAATACTGCCAGCACAAATTGCCCAGAGCCTGGGAAAAGAGTGGAATTATTAGGGGAGATCTGGGCTGTGTAACATGGGGGGTTGACACGGGAGTAACATGTGCCATAAGGCTTTGTTCCATCCACAGTGCATATCCACACAATATCCTTTAGCCTAGCATTTTCAGATCTGGATGCTGGCGGCCTCACATGTCCTGTTTCTCTGAACTAGTTGAGTGATTAGGCAGGAGCACAATTTAAATAAAAATATACACAGCAGCAAAGCTTGTTAATGTCTCACTCATCAAGACTTCAGACACCATTTCTGGAGACAGTAGCCAGATTCCAGGATTAAAGCAACCTTTTGGGAAACCATAGTGCAGTGTCTTGTAAGTGCAGTGACCGTGATGCAGCTTTGATCTGACACTGTAGGTGTTTTGTCATTAAAAATAAACATTTTACAACATCTGCTATGTTGTATAAATATTAGCATAATTTTTGAGTACAATCACATGAAGAGAGAGCATTTTTAGACGTAATTGATTCCATATAAATAAAAATATACTATGTATGGCATGTGACAAGTTGGTTACCATTAATTGAAATAAACATATTAATTCTGTTGGATCTGTTTTGTCAGTATGGGGCGGAAAAGCTCTGGGATAATTTTTCAGATATTTGTCTACATAGCTTAAGAATTTAAAATTTTTTAGGGCAGTAGCAGGCTTACCAGTTTTCAGATAGGTGAGAGGTACCAAATAACCCTAATAAAATTCTGCAGATCATTCATCCGTTTCATAATTTGATGAATCAGAGCAAGTCTTTGGAATCAGCAGGCTCTAGGAAAAAGATATACATGTGAGATGACAACTCAGATGTTTTAGGCCCTATGAAAGTTTAAGTGTGGGCTAAGAGATAAGCGCTGGTGTTCTGTACACTGAATCTTGATAAACTTCTTTAATGAGAAGTCCCCTGGAGCATGCATTGTCATCTGGCAGACTAGGTGGGTTTTATGTAGATCTGAGATCCGGTCAGTCATTTATTCATGCGGCTCGTTCTTTTATTTCCCTTTCGGAAATTATTTAATTGGATTATTTGTGGCAGAAATGGTAAGAAAAAATATCAGCAGAGAATTTTCAAATATTTGGGTCATGAGAATCATTTGGAAGAACATTGTGTGATGTTTAACAGTCTGTGCTGTAAAGCTGAATGAAATCTGGTACATCCACACAGCCAGAACTTGTTATACAATATGAGATAAAATTTCTAGTACCTTCCCCTTTCTTTTCAGACTTTGGTTATTACCAGAACATAGAAGTAACTTGACTGGCTATGTGCCTTCCATCTTACTGGAGTTTATTGGGACAATGTTCAGATGGGAAGTGAAGCCGGGTTCCCCTTGCTGTGCCATTCCATTTTAGCAGACCGCTGTCACCTCAATACCAACTGTCCTGTTGTAAAACAACAGCACAGTGGAGAGGATTTGTCCCCCTGGATTTAACCCTCTCCCACAGTGTAGAGATCTGTGTTTGAGCTGGTTGTCTAGACTCTCTTTAGCCAATGCAAATAGGTCAGATGAGTCAGGCTTGTCTTAAAAATCTATTTTAGGGTATGATGAATTGTGCCCTGAAAACGCTGATTTCTCTCCCTTGACTGTAAGGGCAGGGAGCTGAGAGAGCAAACTCACTTGTCTGTACTTATAAGTGTCCAAATTGTTGTGAGATTAATCCAATCTGAGGTGTACCAAAATACATTGTTAAAGAGTAGCCAGTTGAAAAGTTTTAAGGGTTTTTGCCTTGAGAAACAACATGTGAGCAAGTCAGAAGCAAAATCATTTTAATCATCTCCATGTGATGTGGACATGCACATGCAAATCTGGAACAAGGTTACTTGTTCTTCTGAGAAGGTGCTTCTCTGCTTAGCCATTGCAGGACAGTGGTGGCATAGTCGGGCATCTGAAGGATTGATGGCAGGACAAAGATGTTCCAATATCTGCGTGAAGCATAAAGTGGTTTAAATTATTGTTTTCACTGGTGTCAGTTTTGAAAAAAAATATAGGGAATGGGTGGTCAGTGAGGAACAAGGGCTATTGTGTGTCAGAAAAGTGAAGTTTCAGGTACAGATATTTCTGAAGGTTTCACTTTCAGATATCTACAGCTCATTTTTATGCTGCACATTCTCTCTGCAATCAAAATACCAAAATATCTGTCATTTCTGTGTGATTCTTGTAGATTGAGTTTATAAATATTTCTCGGGCTAACAGGAAAGGAAGACAAGCCACAGAGTTCCCTGCTGGAAAACAGCTTTTGCTGCTGTTCTGTACTTTTGTTTTTCTGTGAGATTTGATTTCACTACCTGGGCAACTGGTCCTTGTAGATTGAAAGTATTGATAGTGTTAGATGCTTTTTGCTTAAATGGTGTTTCTCCTCATTTTGTGTTGTTTAGATCTTAGTGTTAATGGTGGTTTTTAATTTTGAAAGATTATCTGTCACCCTGCAGCTGAGCAAGGAAAAGAGGTAGTGAAATATAGCTAGAGATTAATGACTCACTTTAAGTTAACATATGTGCTACAGCAGTACTGAAGAAAACATTTTAACCAGTGATTGGAAATGTTCTTGTTTGTTCTTTTTCTTATTATTTGGTCTTTTTATAGCTCTTCTTCATATTATTTTTGTTTGAATTGCCTTTGTATTAGTCATATACCTACTCAGTTGCCAAAGCAGGGGGGTTATTTTTTTTTAGCTGCCAAACCCATATCAAT
This sequence comes from Sitta europaea, assembly GCA_013400255.1. Taxonomy (NCBI): domain Eukaryota; kingdom Metazoa; phylum Chordata; class Aves; order Passeriformes; family Sittidae; genus Sitta; species Sitta europaea. Next base: position 408,873 of record VXBS01002676.1, read on the forward strand.
TACCTTAACTCCTTCACCCTACAGGGGTGCTGTTTAAGGAAGAGGTCCGTGGTCTTTGCTGTAATGCAAACTTCTCTTGTACTCCAAGCAGAGAATGTCAAAGCCACTATAGCAAGTTTGCTATGTCTGCTGTCTGTTTCCTTAATGGTTTTCAGGAAAATGGCTCAGCACCTTCTACTTGTCAACAGTGCTCTTCCCTCATGCCTCAGTTGTTTTAAAGGCACCAGGTGTATTTTTGTTCACTTATCCTTTGTGTATTGAGTATATAATTTTATTCTGTGGAAAGCCATTGTCATATTCTAAAAAATTACAGCTGGATCAGACTTTACTTTTTGAACTGACTTTCACCACACTGTAGAAAAAGTTGCTGAACCAGTTTTACCAGAATCTCATTACAGTTGTCAGTTTTGTTTAGGAAGTTTAGTTTCTTAGTTTTATTTAGGGAGTCCTGACTGCACATCAAATGAAAAGTATAATAGCATGAAATTGCCACTGTACATCAAACAGCATAATTGTCCTAGAATTCAATACAAGCCAAGTTGACTATTGGATATAAAAATAAATAATGAAAAAGTCAAATGCAAATGGTGATAGTAAGTGACAGTTATCTGGCAGATGGGAACTGGCCAGATGCCTCTTCCCTAATGCCTAATGTATAGTTTGGAGCATGTATTTAGATGGAAAAAACATTGGAGTTATCAAAGAGCACATGCTATGTGGTGTCCATCAAACTCAGAAGGAAAATTTGGTAGTTTCTTTACCTGCCAGTTATTTCTGTCAGATGCTGTCTGCAGTAGCAGGACACTGTTCCTACCAATACCATTTGACCTTAGTTTATCTCCAGCACCCTCCTTATTTTGTCCTTTGCTCTAAGGGTAAGTGCAAGAATTTCACTGGGTGCACATGGCCACCAAGTCACAGCTTTAATTTCCTGTTGCTGATTTCCAGTCTCCTTCCAATTTTCTACTTGTTGTGTTTCAGTTTTCTCCTCTCCTTTCTCTTCCTTACTTCCATTCAGGTTAAACCTCTGCTTCAATGACAATGAAGCAGAAACACTTCTGGTCTCTGTAGTCTGGCTCCCTGCACCCCCACAAAAACCCACAGGAGAAGGCCTGAAAGCTAAAAACAATGAGGAGGAGGTTTGTGTAAAATCACAGTGGCTCCTGAGTATTTGAATTAGTCTTTGATGTCTTCTGTTATTTCACACTGCCTTGTTCTTGTATTGAGTAAGGGCTAGGAAGGAGGCAAAGAGTTTTGCACAATAGGATAAATCAGTTTTGGAGCTTCACTCTCTAAATTGTGTTCCGTTTCTCCCTTTGGCTCACTGCCAGTGAAACTGCACATCAGATCACTAAATAGGAAGAAAAGTAGTTTTCTGATATGTGTGTAATTTTCTCACACTGAAAGGTGAGAGTAGCGTGGTGGCTTTCATAGTTTCATATAGAGCTTGTAATTTTGTAGAAAAATTGAGGACTGAGTTAAAAGGCAGATGATTTGGCAACATCTTCCTGTTCCTGACAGTCTGCATTGGGAACTGTGAAGTCTTTCCACAAGTGCTGACACCAGTGCTGGGGTTGGATGGTGATTGATTTGAGCCAGCAATAAGTGCTGCAATCTCCTTTGCTGGCTTTGCTGGCCTCTAGAGCTTCCTGATGGATGTGTTTCACATCCCATGGATACGTCTGCAGACACAGCTCTCCTGGATGTTAGTACAGCCCAGAGAAACTTTGCTGGATTTTATGTGGCTTTTGTCAGAAAGCCTTGTGAAAACACGCGTTCCACTGCAATTTCATTTTGGAACTAAAACCAGGAAAATCAGCAGTCTGACAACACGCTTCAATTTCTCCCTTCTGGGGTTGATGTGGAATTGTATCTTGTGTGTCTCAACATCAAAGGTTAGCATGGTAAAACTTGGCAAAGGCATGACTGATGTTAGTGAAAAAGGGAATATTGCCAATTATCTTGAGCCAAGTGATAATAAATTATGTGTCCATGTGGTTTTGTGCCACTCGTGTGGAAACTACAGTACCATTGTAGACATATTAATTGCTTATATCGTTAACCACTAACATGAGCTCATGATTATGTAGCAACTGATCAGAGATTCTTACCTCATTTCCCACTGTCTGATTTAATGGTCTGTAATTTCCTCGTCTCTGATTGAGATGTGTTACTGGGTTATTTAATCAAATCCTTTAGCTCAGATATATGTATGTGAGAATGTTGCATGCAGAACTGGTAATTTTCTCACTGCACGAGGTCTGCTTGTTCTGGATTTCTTTTTGCCAGCCTTCTGTAATACTTCATCATTATTTCTGACTCAGCCATCCCACCACTTGGCTGGTGCTGCCAATGCCATGCAGTGTCCACACAGTCCATGTTATTTATACCGATGGTAATGGAGGCATTGCTTCTCTCTTCATTAAAAGTCTTTGTTCTTTCCAGAGTCCTTGTGAAAAACAAGGCAATTCATACTTCAAATGCTCTTACCCATAGTGCTAACAGTCAAGAGCTGCTCACAAAAAGCCTTGCTAGACCTTTATATCCATTTTTTTCACCATCACGTTTTTTTCTTGCTGGTTTCTTTTTGGTCCTTTTCACCTGAATGCTTTAGACATGCACTCAGGAAAAGGTTAACACCACGGTGCCAGTTTTGAGCACAGCACTGGAAAGTTACTTTCTCTGTGTGCTCCTCAGCGTTTTGTTTTGGAGAACAATGTGATCTCTCTGGGTACTTTCGGTTTTACCGTTCCAGGCATGTGTATGTTAATGGTCAAATCCATGTGCCAGAGTGTTCTGGGAAATTACAACTGTTTCTTGCACAAGAGAGTTACTACAGCCACACTGGCTGTGAGACAATAACCAGCTTCCTTGAGTTTGAAGTTTAGAGCTGGGGCTTGGTTTGTTTTGCTTTTTAGACAGCAGATCCTCCTGTGCGGGAAAGATAATTAAAAGTGTGATAGGGAAGTGGATTGACCTTGACATGTGTTTCATTTCCTTGTGGATACAGGAGAGCACTGAAGGCAAATCAGCATAAAGCAGCAATGTAACATCATGTCCTTTGGTCATAGAAAGGAGGAAAGATGGCTGTTGGGCCAGCAGGGGAGTGACAGAATACCTGTCAGCTGTCACCTTGCACTTTGCCTTCCTCTGTAAGATTGGGTTTGTGTCTCTCCCCAGCTCGTAAGCAGGAGATTATCAAGGTGACCGAGCAGTTGATTGAAGCCATCAACAACGGGGACTTCGAAGCTTACACGTAAGCTCCTCCTTTTGGAGGGAGTGAGGAGAGCTGGGGTATTTGACACTGTCTGTGTAAATATGCATGTTTATATGTGTGTGCCTGTGCTTGGAGTTAGGTACTCCATATGTGCTGTGTGTGTATATGAAATGCCTTCCCAGATGCCCCCACAAAACACAAGATATGTGCATGGCTGCTTTGCCCTGTCTTCCCACATTGCCAGTTTCAGAAGACCTGCTAGTATAACACCAGTGTAGTTAGAAGAAAATACTTAAATCTTACTTAAACAATGATGTGAGGCATGAAAAATACCCCTTTCATTGCACAGCTGCAGTTTTCATCATCACAAGTAAAAATTCCTTCTTGTAATACCACGGACTTGTGGGTCTTTTTTTGGTCAAAGCATGATTATATGAAATGCAGTCCACTTAAAGTAAGCTCCCAAAATTACTAATTGAGCTGAAACCAGACCTCCATGGCTTCTCCTCATATTAAATTCTGTTGTTCTGTTCTTTTCCAGTGATGGCATGAGTAGGTGAAATGTTCAATAGGAATGAAAGAAGCAATTAAAAATTATCTCTCCAAAGTTGTAATCCCTATCCACATGCGCTCATTGCAGAATTTCCTCTTTTCCATAGAAAAATCTGTGATCCAGGCCTTACGTCTTTTGAACCTGAAGCTTTGGGTAATCTGGTAGAAGGGATGGACTTCCATCGGTTTTACTTCGAAAATGGTAAATATTCCCTTTTCATCTCCAAGTCTCCATCTGTTCATTGTGACTGTATGTCTCTCATCTAATGAGCTTTTTGTTATGGGAGTTAATTGACTTGGGCAGGGGAAGAGAGTAGAATATTTTTTCAGAGTTCTGCTATAGGTGTTTCTCGGTCTGCTTCTTCTCTGCTTTTTCACACATCACAGGGCACCTCAGAGAGCAGAGGAGAGTTTCAGGTATTTGGAACTAGAAAATCAAGATAAAGAATGACTTAAGAGCTGAATTATTTTAACTGAAAATACGAGGTACAAATGTCATTAGACATAACAGTGAAACTGAAATGTTGGGAAACTCCAGGTGGTGCCCTCCACTTTTCTTAATCCATATATGTACATGGATTAAACATATTTACCTATTAAATAGTGTATAATAAGTGATTGTGCTCATGCTACAAAGTATTTTAGTTGTCAGGCATGATTATCATTACACCCTAATTATGAGTTTGTATCTGCTAAGCCTGAGATTTTTGTGTATAAAACGGGTTGGCATGACTTCTTTCAGCTTACCCAGAGCAAATGTGATTTCTCGTGTGTGTACCCCTGTATGTGTGTGTGTGTGTGTGTCTTGTAGCTCTGTCCAAAAGCAACAAGCCGATCCACACGATCATCCTGAACCCACACGTGCACCTGGTGGGCGAGGACGCGGCGTGCATCGCGTACATCCGCCTGACGCAGTACATGGACGGCAGCGGCATGCCAAAGACTATGCAGTCCGAGGAGACACGCGTGTGGCACCGGCGCGACGGCAAGTGGCAGAACGTGCACTTCCACCGCTCGGGCTCACCCACCGTACCCATCAAGTAAGGAACAGCCCCACCACCAGCTCACACTCCTAGGCACACCACATAGTCCAATAGCTGCTTTGGGCCTTAAAAACCGCGAGCCGTCCTCTGGTGGTATCATTTTTTTGTGGTTGTTTATCATGTATTATACCCACTGGTGTGCATAGTGTTGGTGTGAAGATTTTTAAAATACTGTGCTTTTTTGATTGTTGTTTTCTACTGTGATGCCCACCGCTCCAGCTCGGTCCTTGAACTGACAACTTGAAAGTGTTTTAATGTAGAGAAAGCTTGATAGAAGTCAAAAACAAAACAGGATTAGAAAACCTGGAATAGAATTGCTGGAAAACCTGGAAAAATAAAAAGCAATAGGACACATGGAGCTGTGAGAGGTGACCAGAAAGTTTCAAGTAAAAAAGTGTCACTATTGGGAAAAACTGAAGTTTGACTAAGATTTAGTGTGATTTCCAGCCACCTCTACTTTCTCAGGCCTAGGTATGTTCACTGCAAGTTGGGTTTGAGCCAGTTTACACATTTACCTTGTAAATGGAGCCATCCAAGTACCTCTCACGTTCTTATCTTTTTCCCCACACTCTCTGTGTGACTGCTGAGTATTCCCTGTCGGAAGGTTCTGACATCCCCATGGGAAATCTCTCCCATCAGCATTTCCCTCTGCTGTTCATCCAGGCCCTGCCACGCCCTCAGGGTCAGGCAGTGACCAAGTGCCTTGAGCCATGTTGTCACCGGGATTAATGACAGCACACTCGGGGTTACTCGGGCAATAACAAGATAAAGAGTCACAGCTTGCTTGGGAGGTTCTGCTCAGGCCGTTGGCTTCCCTTCTTATTCAACAGTCTCTGCTAATGAGCCCAAACCTCACTGACTTGTGGTTTCCCACATAGGCAGCTCTGGTCCAGGCCTGGCTTTGCTAAGTTCTGAGCCCTCTGTATAGGATACAATTCCATTTGTGTCAGGTGTCTTAATGTGAAGAGTGGCTACATTTCCTGGCCTGGATGGTAAGGGCTTAGATTTCATCCTTTGAACTTCATCATGTCTCGTATTTTACTTCTTGCAACACTCTTCTCCTATATGAAATAATACTTGATGAAGTAAGAAATAAGATAAAATGAAGTGTTAAACTTCCATGGTGATGATCTTGTATTATTTTTTAATTAAGGAAAAAAGAAAATTTATTAGTGGTACTTAGTTTCATTTCAAAATGTGAAACCAGTGGGAACAGGAGCCACATTGTCCTTTGTTTCTCACATTCCAGTTGCACTGCCAGTGTTTCAACAGATGATATTCAAAGAGCAGTTACACTTTCTTGAAATGCAGTGTTAGTTAAATCTTTGATGTTTTTCATTCCAGGAGTATTTGTCAAGGGATCTGAGCAGGGTGTGTGTAGAGCCAGAAAGCCCAAGTGAAGCAGGCTCACCTAGCCCACTGCACCCTGACCAGTCAGTGTTTACAGCACAATGACATGAACTGGACTAGAGAATCACTTAATCTTTTCCTCTGATATTTTTTTTCATCTCTGTCTTTTTGGAAGGTTCTGCTGGAGGTTCTTTGCAGCTGTTTGTGCTCTCTAATAAAGATAAAGATTTCTGGGACTGCAAAGGGTGGAAGGAGAAGAAAAATCACCATTGAGTAATTTTTTGAGGTTGCAGGGCAGTTTCTGTACTGGTGAATGTTTTGAGCCTATGGAGTCAGACAGAGGAGATTTCAGGATTGTGAGGGGTGTCCAAGCTTAAGGGGTCACAGAGGAGAGCCGGACTGAGGCTTAAGGAGAGATTCTCTGAGTTAGCAACATAGCCCGACATGTGTAACACTGGCAACAATATCACATAAATCCCATAACCAGCTCTCATCTTGAATTCAGAGGAGGTTTTTGGACTTACTCCTAGCATTGTTCCAAACTGTCATTGGTGTGATGGTTAGGAGCCTTTCTTGCCAGTGTAAAATTTAGTCATCTTGAGTGTATCCTTGGTTCTTCTATGTCATTGTTGTTCTCCTGCGTGGATTAGGTGTGCAGACATGAGCTGGTTTGTAGGAAGGCTGATCAGAGCATTCCCACCTCTACCTCTGTAGGGTAAACAGCCAGCACTACCTCAGGTGGCTGTCTCATAGGTTCTCCATTCTCCTACTACCTTATCTCCTTACTATCTTTTTTTGTTTGAGGTTTACCTTTCCATTAGCTTGGCTTCTTCTGAAATGCTTGTCCAATTGTGGTCAGGGCTTTATTTAATTCCCCAATGTCTTTCTTTTCCCTGCTGTGTTCTGGCACGATTTTTGCACTTTGCTCAACTGCAGCACTTCTGAGACAGCCACCTGTTTATCCTCAACTCTCATTTCCAACCAGTGAATACATAGAAACTTTTACAGAATTTTGTACTTCCTATTATTCCATGTAATATTTTTGGATTACTCAACCCTCCAGGTCATTTGGTTGTCCTTGCACAATGCTCCTGTTTTCTTTTATTTTTATAGTGCCTTCCACCTAAGTGTCAATATGCTACGTGAGATCAGTCCTACTGCTTGTGCTCAGGACTAGTGAGTCTCCTCTAGGCTGATAGCTCCCCTTTCAGCACAAACATTGCCATTCTTTCGTTATTCCCCATCTTCTTAAGTCTGACTGGGAGATTCCCGTGTAACACCGAGCTAGAATCACTTTCTCTAACCTGTCCTGAACATTTTTACACTGTCTCAAATTTCACCTTTGCTTTTCCCAGTCAGAGCAGCAATAACTCCATTTCAGAAATCTAGAGAAGAAACTAAATTAACATATTGCTCTAGTTTTATCCTTCCTTTGTTTGAAATGTATGCACTATATAGCTACTTATTTAATTATTACCAATGCATAGTAGATAATAATGGCATTTCCATAATAAAAAAGTATTTTACACATCATGTCTGAAGATGAATTTCAAACCTAATAAAGTTGCAGAAACGATTATAGCTGCGATCTGCTTCTGCAGACCCAATATCCTAGATGATGTTAAATCGGTTGGTGCAAGCACAGTAGCTTCCTTGTTTTCAGGACTACAGGAAGGGAGTGTGCATAAATTTAAGGATAGAACGGAGCTCTATGGTAGCTATAGGTATAGGGAGATGTTTCCTTGTGGCAGAGAACTTAATTGAAAAAGGATATGAGCACAAATTTGTATTTAGTTTATAAATAATTTTTTGTAGTTTTTCTGTGAGTGAGATGAGGCAAACTTGGGTTTCTGTCTCATCCATTGTTTCTCTCTGAGTGATAGGAGTGAAGGTAGGAAATTGTTCTCTGTATCCATGTTCTTAGGGATCTGTGCTAATGTGTTCCTGCAGAACTGTGTCTGCTTTTCCTCAAGAGTGCACCTGCCCACTATGGGCAGTTAAAGGGCTGCTGGGCCTGAAAGTGACTCCCTAACCTAACTTCAGCCTCAGTGAGGCTTATGTTCCCTCTCTAATCACAGCTCACACCTTCTTGTACTTTGATAAGCGCAGTGCCAGAGAACAGGAATGCTGAGTAAAGAGTTTGTTCTGTGTTTGTGCAGTGCCTAGCGCAGAGGGATCCCACCACAGCTCCAGCCTAGATGCTACGGTAATACAAATGATGCTACAAGCTCCATTAGCTACATACTTGCTTCCAGCTCCTTTCCCTTCCTTCTCTCTCTGCATTAGGCCCTGGCATGTCTTGCATGTGAATGACACCTGATTCTCCCTTGTCACTTGGTCCAATCTTAGTTCAAGAGCCTCAGTCCATGGCGGTGCCTGCAGTATCCATGCTGAGGAAGTTAAGTTACACACAGAGATTTGTGGCTGAATTCCACCCTCCCTCCCTTAAGGCACTCTGGCTTCTTGCCTCAGTTTCCTTTTTTAATTTAACAGCCTCTCTGGCATCTTGTAAAGATGGAAAATGTCTGTAAAGTGGTTTGAAAAGTAAAAGAATGCCTTGCCTGAGTGGAGGGTCTTTACCTTGTTTTTTCCCCAGTATCGCGTTAAGTGATCTCGACAAGGTGGTTTTTTTTCAATAGCATTGGCTAACACTTGAGCATGTGTTGTTATCTGGTGGTGATGTTACCTCAGTAATGGAAATCTATTTTTTTTTCTCCTTCCTCCTAGCTAAAAATATCAGCGGTGCCGCTCTTGCATTTTCTGTACCCAACGCACCTGGTTGATTACCATCTTGGCCATCCCGTTCTCTTCATGCATGTTTCTGAGTGCATGAAGTTGTGAAGGTTCTTCATGTAACACATTTGTGATGCACCACGTTGCTGTATATTCCATCTGTACACTGTTAACATTTCAATGAAGGCGATGTTCCATGCAAATAGAGAATAACAAGGCGTAAAAGACAAAAAGAGATATTGGATGGACAGCAGTAGACACACAATACATTTGTCACTTGCTCCATTTATGCCAAGTTTTGACAGAAAACTTTAAAATCTATCATGTTTATTAAAAAAAAAAAAGGAAAAAAAAGAAAAAGTATATTTTACCTTCTTTTTTTAAGAACTGTTTTTTGACTCCTCCTTTTCTCCTGAGTCCCAGGATTTTGCTTTGGTTCTGGTAGGAACAGTTAGGATTTCTGCTGGCAGCTCTGTTACTGTAAAACAGATTTTTATCATAGATGGACAAAATCACTGATAAATGTGGAAGTGTTAATATCTTGGCTTTGGACCAGCTGCAGCTTTCTTAGTCTATTAGTCTATGTAAACTGGAAAAATCTCCTTGTTTGCTGGCTTGGCCACTCCAGAATTAATTGTCAGTGTTCTGGTGAGTCAGCAGCTTCTATTTTCCTTTTGAGTCCTTTTCGCTTTCTTATTTTGCATAACTGAAAGGTTCTGTTGGATGATTAAACAAAATTAAAAATTGTAAGGAACTAAGTGATAATTGCGAGGCAGTTTCTGAGGATTAAAATGGAAGGAAAGAGAAAGATTTTTATCGCTTTTAGGATGTACTGTAAATTTTTTAAGGAGGCTTTAAAAAATATAATATGTGGGTTAATGTATAGACCAGTTGTGTGGATAATATACTCGAGAAATATTAGGCCTTAAAGCTAAGTATGAAGAGTTTACTTACATTACACTGCTGCTGTTGCTTCTCTGGAAATGAATTACGGAGACACCGGTTTTCCGTGGGACCCTAACACTTTACCACAGGTTTGTGTCTCCCCTCTTCCCCTCAATGCGCTCTTGGTTTCTCAAGCTCCCCTGGCAGCGATCGGTGTCGAGGCCGGCGGTTCCCGCGGCGATCCCGACAGGTTCATGCCGGCTCTGGGCTGAGGGAGGAGCTGCTGTTGTGGCAGTGCCGAACGCAAACTTTGCGATGGGGACTAGTTCTCCTTCCCTCACGATGCTGTAAAAATACACCCTTGCAAGAATTTCGGTTTCTTCCCTTTCACTGTTCCAGGAAAGCCCAGGCTGGGTTGCTCCTGTTCTCCCCGTGGTTCTGTTAGTAGCAGGCTCCTGCTCCCCGCAGCGCTGTACAGTGCATGGTATCTCAGTCAGTGTCCTTTTTAGCCGTCCAAAATTTACAACTCGGCAGCCGGAACTTTTTAAAATGGGAAAGCTTCCTAATTTGTATCATTTCATCTTTTCTGTGTTGATTACTAATCAGAAGCAGTTCTTAAACATGTTGATGTTGTTACTAGTGGATGTATGGTAGATGGACTTAAGCTTCTCTGATAATTACTACATGATTTTAAACAATATATATTTAAAATAAGCATCTACAATAAATGTGTTGAGCCATATTAACCTGCCAATGGGATCTGTGAAAAAAAAAAA
>VXBS01002676.1:419466-574599 GCA_013400255.1 Sitta europaea
TTTTTTTCTTTTTTTTTTTTTTTTTTTTTTTTTTTTTTTTTTTTTTTTTTTTTTGTGAAACGGCTATAAGTGGCATAACTGTATTTAAAATTAACAAATTAGGTGTAGGGTGGTTTTTTTATACTTCTAACATAGCATGTGGTGTTGACGTATTACTGTAGACCAAGTTTGTCTTCCACACCAAGACGTGAGGAAATTGTGATTTGTTTTCTCCACCACAACTGAATTATACACTTCTGTCATTTTGGAACACTGCAGTTTACCATGGGACACAGTGTACATATTTCTTGCCATAATGGTAAATGATTGATATATTTAAGGATTAATAAATTTGTGATTTCTGCTGACATCATGCTTGTGTTTTAATTTTCCAATTAATTGTGATATTTGCAGTGGAGAATGTGTGGTGTCTATTTGAATTAAGACACCAGAGGCACAAATGGACTTTCTTAGGAGGTGAATTTTGGGTTTGAAAATACAAGTGTTGTGATTTGTCTTTGGGTTGGTTCTGAAGTGCCTTTCCTGGGGCCAATTGCACACTGCTCATGCTCTGCTTAGTTGGTGGACTGTGCACATACCTTGTGCTCGTAGGGCCATATTTAGAAATGTTTTAGGTAGTTCCAACATTTCTATTGCTGCCTTGCTGTGTTTCTTATATATGCTCAGCCTGTAACACAAGATTCTGTTAGAGCAGTTCTTGTATGCTATATAATACCGTAAAATATATGTAGCAATAAAAAAAATACATATAGAAATATAAAATGCATTTATGTCTAAAATTTATTAGGATTTAAAATAACGTGCCAGTTTAAGAGCTTACATATATGTCTGTAGTGATTTCAGGTTGTCAAACTGTGCTGAGTCGCAGCTGAGGACAGTCTTTTATACCAGCAGAAAAGAAGGACGAAGGAGAGGAAACCACTTGCATCTTTTCCTGGGTCAGGGAGTGCAGAGCTGGACCAGGGCCAGGGCAGCGTAGCTGGAGCAGCAGCATTGGTGTGGCAGGGAGCCAGAGCCTGTCCTGGGTTGGTCACAATTCCTGTGTTTCTTCTTGGGTGGCATTTTGTAAACAAAAAAAGGTAGTCAGGAGAGAGCTCAGGGGGTTGGAATTTTTCAGTAAACCCCAGAATGAGCAGAAGCGGTTTAGTCTGTTGGGAGGAATTATATTTTGTCATATCACTTTTACCTACATTTTTTTGCTCGTTTTTTTCCAGTGAGTGTTATTCCAGAAATCAGTTTGATTTCCATTTTAACCATGCTCCTGCATAAAGCCATTTGACAGCAGCGGAATGGCTACTGATTTCAGGTATGCAGAGAAGAGAGATCAGTGATAAAGCAGAATGCTCAGCAGGGGCTGGGACAACACATTTCCTCCATATCAGATTGGAGATGTGGGAGAGGTGCAGAGTTTGGGGGCTGGTTTGGGGGTTTTTAATGGTGGTTCTTTTATAGCACAAATATTTTATTCTGCTGCCTCCTGGTGGCTTTGTAATGCTGTTTTCTATTTGGGAGTGCACAAGAAGAGGCTGTTTGTTCTGAGCAGAAGGGAACCCAGTGCTTTCGTTTATTCACTTTTTAATGTGAGTAAGGAATACAGTATTTCAGGGCCTGAAAATTACCATTTCCTGGGTCTTCAATATGCCCTATACATATACCTGAAGTAATCAGATTGATTCTATTTTCTATAAAGGGCCTCCCAGGACACATTGAAAAAAAGTAACATTTCCTAGGGCTGTATATTAAATCCAGAGTTCCTTGTGTCTCGGATTAACTTTACTGTTTCTTCAGGGAGTTAATAATCCTTGGTAATTTATCATCTCTTTGGGCTATTCTCTCAGAAAACAGAATTACTTCATGCTTCTTGGGGCTTTTCTTTCTTCTTAAATTTGTGCAGTCATACTTTATACATATCCCATCATAAGTAAACACCATTAGTCAAAAAATTAACTGTATTCGTTGAGGAATTGATCCAAATTGCTTCAGGAGTTTCAGTTTTTTCTTCCTTACAGATTATTGGTAAAAGACAGATGTGGGTGAACTGGAGTTCAGTGCTGTGAGGTCCAACTGCTAGAGCTCTGGTTCCTGCCAGGGAGAGCTGTGGGCTGACACCCCTGTACAGCAGTATAGGGAGGTTTGGATCTTCGCAAAAGGGGAGATAGTGATTCAGCAGCCTGTCTAGGCCTCACAGGAAGGGAAAGCTACACAGAGTAGACTGGAAGCCTTCCCTCCGTTCCCCTCCCTCTCTAGCACAGATCCCTGTGGCTGAGCAGGACAGGTTGCAGGATCCGCTTCCAAGGCAGCGTGCATGTGGAAGGAGGAGGAGGAGGAGGCAGGAATTCTGCAGAACAGCAGTGCCAGGTCTGCCTGTTCCAGCATGTTCTTGTCCAGACCCAGCCCAGGCCAAAGGCACTGCAGACAGTAAGTTTGGGAAACAGAACGTGTCAGCAGAATGTGGGGGGAAGAAAATCAGTGCAAAAACAAGACAAGCTGATAGAAAACAGGATTTCCAAGGCAAAGAGATGGAAGAGCAGTATTTCTGTGTTACAGAAATGTCACATTCTTTATTTGAAGCTGTTGCCAGAACCCAGCTACAGGGCTGGACCGTCTTAGGAACTAATTGGGAATCAGGTCCATATAACCTTTTTCACCACAGTGCCCTCTAAGTAGTTAACAAAGTTAAATGGCTAAATGTGACAAGTGGTTGAGTCAGGGTTGCTTTCTTAAAATAGCAAGGGCTGAGCATGCATAGCCACCCTCTGAAAAGTTGTGTTAAATTGCAGCACAGCATTTATCAGGAATCTGACACACCTTACAACAGCCGAGGGCCTTGCTCTTACTTCTGCTATCCTCTGGAGTCAGCCCATAATAGAAAGGTGCTGTTTCATGTCAGGGCAGGACTGTCAGCAGTGTCTGTCACTGAGTCCCCTGCTCACTGTCAGGTAATTCCCAGGAACTGGCAGGTGCAGGGGAGAGGGCAGTATTAATTCATTAATGCACAGCCCACTGCACTGGGAGAGAGCTCATGGCAAACAGAATGACCCTGAGGAAGAAGAGATTGCTCGGCTCTCTCGCCACTCCTTTTCCCACCCTGCTGAGGCATTCAGGGCTGGCTCTCAGGAAGGACAGCTGCCCAGGATGGTGACACTCACAGGACCTTAAGTAACACCAAGGGACCCTGCTAGCAACAGCCAGCCTAAGAGTAGAGGTAAGAGCCTGCCATTGGGTGCACACAGCTCATTTGGTAAAGATATTGCTAAACATTGGTACAAATCAAGCACCCTAGCAGGAATGGAGGAGAGAGTGCTCCCAAGCACCCACCTCTATCATGTTAGAGCAAGACATCAACTGAATTGAACATCATACAGAACTGTTGCTGTGTCCTGTGCGCCAAGGAGAGGTAAGTGCCAGAGCAAGAAGCAAGAGTTCAGTTTAAGGTATTTGGTTAACAAAACGGGCACCTGAAGTTCAAGTGGTGATTTCTGGGGTGTTTTCCGGAGCAAAACTTCCTAGAGAGTAAAGCACAAAAGCAGGGCCATGCCAAAATTTGCCTGTCTTGTTCATTGTAGCAAAGAGAGTTATGGAGAACCTTCATCAATGAATGAAGTTTCTCAAGTGGATACCTCAACTCCAAGCAAGTCTTTACAAAGCAAAAAATCCCAAACAAACAAGAGTAAGTATGTTTGAAAAGTCTTGGTTTTATATCCCACCATGTTATCAAAATTCTAAATCATCAAGCCACTGGATCACCCAGCCAAGATAGAGACAATCAGAAGTTGTAAAGGTGCACATTTCTTTTTCCAGTAGTTAAAATTAATTCTCCACCAACATAGGAAGGCTTATGGACATTTGCACTGTAATATGGGTATTCTTTTGGCTTTGATCGAAAGTAGATACTTTTAAGTAATGTAATGTAGTAAATGAGAAAGATGGTTTATTAAAGTAATTTGGAAATTGTCACTAATAAGGAGATTAGTGACAGGTAATACATGTTCTAGGTGAGTAACTGACAGCTCAGCATTCTTCTGTCATAGCAGCCTCTGTGTGAAACCCCCACAGACAGCACTCCTTAAATCACAAAGTAACAGAACGTTTGGGGTTGGAAGAGACTTCTGGGCATCATCTAGTCCAACCCTCTGCTAAAAGCAGGCTCACCCAGAGCAGGTTGCACAGGGTGATGTCCAGGCAGAGTTGAACATCTCTGGAGGAGTCTCCACAGCCTCTCTGTACAGCTCCTGCCAGTGCACTGTCCTCCACAGAGCCCCTTTCAAGCCGGTCAGGCCCTCACCTGCATGGGTGTATGGGGTTATTCTGTCTGAGCTGCAGGACTTGATTTAGTTGAGCTTCCTTGAGTTCTTCTCCAGCCTGTCCAGGTCTGGCTGAATGGCAGCACAGCCTGCTGGCCTGGCCTGCCCTTTTGGAAGACTGGGGTGACACTGGTTTTCCTCCATTCCTCCTCCATGACCTTTCAAAGACACACCTAATCAAAAATAAATCTAATCTTACTGAAAAGTTATTCTAAACAGGATTTTGGATACAGTAGAGCACCTTTGTACACAGTAAGAGGGTTTGGTAGCATGGCCAGCAGGCTTTGTTTCTGATCCTCTGGGTGGCCTTGAGCTGCCTGGAGGATATGGTGTACATCTGTGCACTTGTGGCTGATGTGACTGTTCCCATTTCCAGCCCTTTATTGCTGTTCTTTGTGTTGGTAATGTTCACACCGTCCCTTTAAAACCTGGAGAACCTGTGGATTCAAGTTTTCTGTGACAATGAACAAAATTGCCTTCTCTTAAAGACTTAAATATGCTCCTTGTAAGTATTGTAAAGAACCTGGGAATATTAACTAGTTCCCAGCATCTGAGAGGGTGTTGTCACATCATTGTGGGGTCTGGTTTTTGAGGCACTGTTTCAAGTGGTTGGGACAAAAGTACTGTCTATAAATAGTTAAATTCTCTGTGATGGAGCCAGATAAGCACAGCAGTAGTAGGCTGATTTCAGGGCTTGGATTTAGATCCACTGACAGGGATCTGGGAGATGCAAGTAGGAGGTTTTGCTCTTTTGCATTCCAGCCACTAATCTGAGCATGCACAGTGCACAGTCAGTGCCATAACTACTAAATAAATACCTGAGAGAGTTTTTGTCCATTTGAAAAAGAAGTAGGGAAGGATCTAATTTTTGTTTGGATGCAGTTTTTTAAAAATTGTCAAAATCTGCCTGACAACAGCAGAAAGGATCCCTTTCTCTGCACATCTGTCAAGTGAAGGTGCCCCAAAGGCTAAAAAATGCCAAGGATTAATTAACACAAAGCAGAGAGCAAGAAACATTACAAGTCTCTTTTCATAAATAAATAGATGTGTTTGAGGATTTTGATATGTGAACAGATAGAAAAATTGAGGCTTTAAAGGCCCTGGTGTTTTGCTGATCCCTCTTTGCAGTGGGTTTCCAAGGTTGGGACCATGAGGGGCACTGAGAATGTTCATTCTCTCCTCTGTAGCTGAATGGGGATCTCAATATTTGTTATTTGTATCTCACCACATTCACACCCTTCTATAAGCAGGCTCCCAGTTAAGACCAGCTTTTCACACATGACAAAGCAGAGCTACTTTACATCCCACGAGTCTTACACTGCCTGTCAAAAGGATGTAAGTGGGATATCTGGGAGAGTGGAAGTGCTGGGGGACAAGGAGTACAGTTTTCATTAAGAGGTTTCAGCAGCTCTCACTACTCATCTCTGAGGAGTAGCTGGCACAAAGATCCAAACATTTTGGTGGCAAGAGGAGACAGCAGGTGGAGGCTTCTCTTCTGTTAGATCCTTCCACTGCTCCATCAAAACGCCCCTCCATTCAGATGCTCGCCTACTGCTCCTGCCCTACCTTTCCTTCTCTTCCTGACCTTCTCATCTTCCTCCCACATGAAACCCTGGGGTTCTTACTTCATGGCATTTATCTCATTGAAAACGTGTGCCACTCCTTGGAATGAATCATTTAGTTGTATGTCTGAAACTCTACTCCCCCGTCTTCCTTAATTTTTTTTCCACTTCTCTATTGTATCTCGCTTTTATGTGAGACCCGTTCCCAAGATGCAGGCAGCAGCTGGAACAGGCAGTGTTCCTGGGAGCAGTTGTTGCTGTGCCCTGGTGTTTGACTGGAAGCCTTTTAAAAGCATTAGCTAATGACTCCTCAACGGTGTCACTGCATCGCCTCCCTCTTTTCAGCCTAAAATCCTGGCAGTGTGTAATTTGCCCAAGGCCACAAAGTTATTGGATTGCAGGGGTTTCTAGGTCCAAGGGTGAGTTTCCTTCCCTGAATGACAGTGATTGCAGGCTGCCTGTGAAGGATTTATGGCCAGAATTATAAAGAGAGCTCAGAGAGTCTCGTGCTCACTTGCTGCCCAGCACTAGCCCCATGTGAGCTCCCTCTGAAAAGCCATGTTCACATCCACTCTGGCAGCTGGAACTCTGCAGCACATCCTAAGTCTGATAAAAGGCACATCACACTGTTTTGAGGGCAATACTCAAACTGAGGGCAGCAGCCACACACTGCTGTCCTCACAGAGCAGGAATATCCTGGGAGTTCTGAATGTCACACTAGTTAATTATATTAGCTAAACCAGACTTCCTGCATCTGTCAGCAGTTCAAAGGTAAGACAGCCGCAGAATATTAGCACTATATTGTCTTTGTACATCCAGAAAAAAAAACAAAGAAAAAAAACTACCAAAAATTCTTCCCAGGAGAAAACCCAACCCCAGAGTTTCTAGGGCTTGTTTTTATTTTTGCCACTGATACTGACCTAGAAAAGGAGAAAGAACCTGATCTGATGTTTAGATGCTAAAGGAGTCTTTCTGAGCTGGCAGTTAGACAAAGGGAGATTCAAGATATGGTGATGAGTGATGGAGAAGATGTAGCTACAAGGTTTTGGTTTTACAGTAACTGCATTTGATTGTGATGCTTACACATACATACACACACAGCCTGGAACACAACAAAAGGTCCCATTATATACCTTTGCAGAGGTGACTTTTTTGAACCTAAGTGCTGATAAAGGGGTAAGAGAAATTTAATGGCCAGCCCAAGATAGTTCCATTACCTGTACTAACAGATGATACCAAAATTTCTGGGAGCTACTCCAGTTCCATGAGCACAAAAAAAAAATCTATGTTCATAGAAGAAGAGAATCCCAGAAGGGTTCTAGTTGGAAGGGATCTAAGAGTTCCAACCCCATACCATCATCAGGGACACCTTCTGCTAGACCAGGTTGCTCAGGGCCCCACCCACCCTGGCCTTGAACACCTTCAGGGATGTCCACAGCTTCTCAGGACAATCTGTTCACAGGTCGTTGCTGTGAGATCTTGTCCTTTGGCCCTGGTTACAGAGAGATCCTGCTCTGTTCCAAGGGCTGAAAACACTTGGTGTCCTGATACAAGAGAGGTGATTAGTCAGGTAAAGCCTCAGCTTGTAAAGAACTGTGATGGAAAAGGGGAGTTGGAGACTGTAAAAACTTCTATCCTTCACCCTTTCATTAGCATCTGCTTGTAGAGGTCAGTGCTGGGGGTTTATTACCTTTCAGAACAGAGGGCAGGATAGCAGAGAGTCTGTTCTTACTTTTCAGAGTCAGTTCCCTCCACTTACATCCTTCTTCCAGGAGGCAGAATTTACCTACACACAATATGAAATAAATCTCTCTAGTTTAGGCTTTCCATCACATTTCAGGGAGCACATGCTCTTGCAGGAGCTATGGAAGAAAATCAAGACTTACTTAATTCCTGGTGCTCCTCAAAGCAAATTTAAAGATGCCAATGGGAAATAAGCTAAACCAGGTTTGGATTTACAAAGCAGATGTTATTAGGGTCTAAGTCCCTTTGAGATGATTGACAGTTTGAGACGTGCAGCACAGCTTGTGCAGCCACAGTGAGGTCATTTGGGCTATGCACAAATGGGTTTGACCATAACTGCTCATTTTCATAAAATAATACAGACTTCATGTTAAACTGTGGCAAGACTCTGATGTGATCAAGTGTCCCACCATCACACAGAAATAACCCGAGAGGTCATTTGTCATTTCTCTGACAATTTATTAGAGCACCCACTTGTTATTGTCAGCAGTGACAATGATGATGATGATGAAGAATCTGAGCACAACCTAGAAAAATGCATATTTGTATTTATGAGAAACATTGATTTTGCTTCACTGCTGCCAGCCAGTCTGACTCCCCTCAGGAGTCAGCGTAGGTCAGATGAGTGAGATGCTTTTGATTCATAACTCAAGATAACATTTGAGAAGTTTCTGGAATATTTTTTATGCATGAGCTGCAACTTCTCATAAGAGTTTGGTTTCAGGGAATGAAACAGTAGTTATGGAGAGAGGAAAAGGGAGCTTGAGGGAGAGAAATATTGTGTACATATCTTCCATTTCCTCTTTAGACTGTAATTTTCCCCTTCTTTCCCCTTTGCAGTCAAAAAATAAAATGTGAATTTAGTGGTATGATACAGACATAGCATAGGCTTAGTCATCCTCTTCTGCTGCACATACCTTCTTTGAACTGCACTTAACCATGTGAAGGATCTTATATCCTGACAAGCAGAGGAAAGCTCCAGAAAACACAATCATTTTATGGGCATTGTAAATAAAATAAACCCAGCTTGCATTTGGCAAAAGAAGGCCATTTTCAAACAGGTATTATGATACTAGAAGCATTTCTAGCGAAAGTACAGTCTCTTAAGTTGGTGTGAAAGTCTGACCATTTTTCTCACTCACATATCCTAAAAATACCACCTGGTTGTTTTTCATCTCTATTCCCAATTTAAGGGTCAGGGGTTTTTTGTGACTTGGGCAATGCTTCAAGGTGCGCACGGAATACGTCACGTACAGGCAAATAGCAACTTACAGGGGAAGAATTCTCCTAATGACAGATTCAACCGTTCAGGCAACATCAGGAATCATAGCAAGCAGATAAAATGCTTGCTGTAATCAGTGGAATGGGGAGGTTAAAGAAGTGCTGGACGTGAGTGTTGTAAACCCTTGGCACAGGCTTCGTACATTAAGGGACTTGGGTTCTGATGTAGTCCTTGGTATAAATTTGGAGTTGTACTTGGTGATTTGTAATGAGAAAAAAATTCTGTTGAATATAATTCCAGTCTGATAGCAAAATGATGATGAAGATAGTTGCAGACATAGGCTAGAGCTTAAAAGCTGTCAGGGATATAGAGGTCCTGTCGCTATCAAAGCAGGTCTGAATTCCCATGTGCATTTTTACCCATCTCCTCCTACAGAAGTATTTCTGCATCCTTTGGGTTGAGGCACTTTGCTGTTTCTGCAGCATATTTACTTGTAGGTTTTGTCCACGCACAGGGCTTTCTCTTCAACACTGAAATACTCTCCCTCCAGGACACCAGCCAAGAACCAACCAGGACCATTTAATATTCCAGTGACTTAATGTCAGAATCTGCAACAGCTTTTCTGGTACCTTTCAATTGTCAGGCAAGGCCATAAATGCCACCCTCTAAAAAGCGTAATTCAGAGTCTCTGTTGCAAAGACCTCAGAGAAATGGCAATTTCTTTTTCAGCATGTTGGGAGTAAATGAACAAAACCTGCTCTATGCTATTCAGTCGTGATACTTGGATAATAAAATAAGCGAGCCAGGGAAATTTAGTGCAGAAGCAAAGACCTCTAGGCAACCATGTAATATAATACAGGAAAGATATAACTCAATTGGAAATAGCCAGCTGGCACTAATGGCACTCATTCGTTTAGACTCATATTTCTGGGCTGTCTGGCTTTTGGTGAGATGGGAGCAAGGAAAATCACGTCTGCCTGCCAACAGCTATCAATAAAAGCACTATTAAACAGAGCCCTGCAGCTCAGGGGCCACTTCAAACCACCTCGATAACTGGAAATGGTTTGAGGAGACAGTCAAGGACCCAAGCTTTGTCTTCTTTTCAGTTTCCTGTGGTACTGAGAAGATTTGGGTAGTGGGCCACTCCTGGTGCTGGGAATACACCACATCTCACTATACACAGCCATGACAGAGCACTCTGTTCTGCACATGGGGGAAGCCTCATCTGAGGCCAGCCTAAACCAACTAAACTGCCTTTTAGGCCCCTTGCTGGGCCTGACAACACAGCTTAAAATGACAAGCCTGAATCCTGAGCCTTTAGATGTGTTGGAGGACGGGTGAGAGCAGTGGGAAGCAGTGGGCACTTACCATCTGGCTGGGAATGGGCTCCAGCACAGGATAATGTGACCCATCTGTCTGGGCGTTGCCATTTTGGGATGGAATGATTCCTGCCTGCCCACCTCCCTCCCCTCTAGGCCTCCTGGACACAGAAACTGGTTTGACTCCTTGGTCAGGAACACAGGTTTTGTTTCACTGTCCCGCTCCACCTGCTGTGATTGAGCCCAGGCCCCTTCTCTGTTTTATCCCCTGTGTTATCCCTTCTGCCATTGTTTGGCCCTCCATTTTGCCATCCTTCTGCCTCACTTGCTGTGCCTCAGTCCCCTCCTGAAGTAATAACCTGATGACTTTTTCCTGGATGATAGTACATCATGATAGTAGCTGTAGGTACATCCATGGCCACACTTGGTATTTCTAATACTCTCCTCTCCTAGAGGAAATAATAATAACAATAATAATAATAATAGCAACAGCAGTAACAAGGTTGTTGTTATTATGGGATGCCTAGAAAAAGGAGACTGACTGTTTTTGCTGGAAGGTCTCTGTAGCGCAGTGGTTGCAGCTGTACACAGAGAGCAGCTGGGCCGCAAACTTCCTGTCCAAGAGTAATTAAGGCACTGAATGATGGAGTGAATGACCCAAAGCTTTTAGAAGCAAAACACAGAGAGTAATATGTCCTGTGGCACCAGTTAGAAATTACTCATAAAGAGCCATATACCATACATGAATTTTGGGTTGGAAAGGACCTTAGAGTTCATCTAGTCTAACTCCTCTGCTATGTCCAGGGACACCACCCACTATCTCAGATTGCACCAAGCTTTGTCTGACCTGACCTTGGACACTTGCAGGGATGGGGCAGCCACAGCTGCTCTGGGAAACCTGTGCCAGGGCCCCCCCACCCTTGCAGGGAACAATTTCTTCCTAATATACAAACAAAATCTCTCTGTCCATTTGAAGCCATTCCCCCTTGTCCTGTCCCTATGCCCCTGCCAGAAGCCCTTCTCCAGCTTTCTTATAGCTCTTTAACTGCAGCGACTTCACATGTATGTCCATTTGGTGGGGATTTTTCATTATTTTTTATTATTCTCCTTTACCATTCCAAAGAGTGAACATAGCTACACCTGGATCTGAGTTATCACAGAAGGGTTTGGATTTGCTCTCTAAACGTGGCTTAGCCCTGACCCTCGTTTAGAGGATTGGCTTCACCTGGGTGTGGGAGTGTTGGGTAAGGTGCCAGGGGTTCCTCGTTTCCCATCAGGAGGGAGCACAACGGCCTCATTTCTCTGAGGGCAGCTGGAGGGAGGTGGTCACCTGTTTTGTGGCATTTGCTTTGTACTCCTCTGAGGGGAAATTTTCTGGAGTTTGCTCTGGAGTTTGGGGTGCTTGGTGGGAAGGAGCAGATTTTCCTGTGGGTGGTCTACAAACTATGAGCCTTGGCCGTGTACATAGGGGATACTGTGTGGCAAAGAGCATATTTGGGGGAGTGGGGTGAGGGGGAAAGGCTGCCAGAAGCTGGTGAAGTGCCATGGATGCTTTTTTAAGAGTTCATGTTCTGCTGATCTGAGCTTCTGGTAGGAAAGCAAGGGTCTGATCCTGTTGTGCAGGGATTACTCTATTATAAAAACTTGGATAAAAGTAGGGGGATTTAACGGTTTTACTTTTTTGGGAGGGCCTTATTGTGGGAGGAGGTTGGGGCCCTCGCGTGTGAGGGGGCTGAAGGGGGGTCCCTTGTGCGTGAGGGGGCTGAGGGGGGCATCGCAGGTGAGGGGGTTTGGGGACTCATGTTTCAGGGGGACTTGGCCCTTCATGCATGGGGCTTAGGTTCTTGTGTGCTGTTTTGGAGCCTCGTATCTTACACAGCAAAGAACTTGGAGGTGATCTGCCAGTGAATGTGGTTTGGTTTGTTTTGCTTCTTGTGCTGTGAGGAAGAGGCTTTAATTTTAAAAGTGTGTTTTATGCCTGGAAAGTGGAGTATCTGTTTGTCAGGTGAGCTTCCACCTGTGTTGGCACACAGCTGCTCTTGATACTCAATTGGAGTACATGGGCCTTTGTTTAAATGTTGTGTTTCGTATTTTGGGAACTTTGAAGTATGTGCAAGTTATAGTGTGAGAGCAGCTTAATTAAACGTGCTGGTTTATTTTCACAGACTTGTAGTTAGGTGTCCTTTTCTGACAAAGGTTATTTCTGCTCACGTTCCTTTTTTATGAAAGTATAGTCTATGAGGGTAATGGGGTTTAGTGTTGCTGGGAATTTTACTGGGTATGGGTCAAGAGTTTAATGTTGATGAGTTTTTAGCACATTTGGAATTGTCCACACCTTGATAACAGTAACAGCTGTTGGAGGTTTTTGTGGTTCTTAAAAGGTGCTGATTAGAGTAAGGGTTTGTAGAGCTTAAAGAAATGATGTAAATGCTCTGGTTGCTGTTGATTATTTCTACATGTTCTTGCTCATCCTGGTCACACTAGAAGCAAACAAGACTGTGAAACTCTTTCTTTGTTATCTGACCAACAGCAGTGACTTACTCTTTCTGGAAAGTAACTTTTTATGTTAACTTTTGTTTTCTCACAGTTTTTTCATGGATTGATAAATGCTGAAATACTTAATTGTATTGGAATGATTATAAAAGTATGCTGTTTTATGTTGAGGTTCACTTAAAACATCTCTATCAGCAATGACATGTCAGTCACTGCTATTCTGGTACCACTGTGGAGAGATTGAGGTACAATTTAGCTCTGATTGAAGTTTTTAACTCGTTTTCTCAGAAGAGCATGTGCCTGACATGTGCTTATGTGGATTTCATTGTTTGAACAAATAATTGCTTTGCCAATAAACTTGAAATGCTGGACTGTGGCCTGTTAAAATCCTCGTGCAAGAAGCAGATGAACCATGTTGCAGTTTCCACCACTCAAATGCTGTGAGAGTCATGGTTCTCCCTCCATCTGATAAGTAAGTAAAAATATGTTGTGGTTTGGATTATGTTTGCCTAATTTCAGCCTTGTAACTGAGAAGAATCTGATATTGTTAAATGATTCATAGACTGCAAGAAAAATAATGAAAAGTTATTTGCTAGAAATGAATGTTAACCTGTAATCATGGAGTTTTCACATGTTGGGGGGAATAGGGGTGGGGAAAATGATGTTGGGGGTTGTATCCCTTCCCTTTTCTGATTTATGTTCAAACAGTTTGTTTGATAAGAGTCTTGAAATACCGATTGAAAAAAATATGATACAGTTTTTAGTTGTCTTGATTAGTTAACTGTTGTGACCTTGTTCTAACAAACTCAAGGAAACTAAAAATGTTATTAAAATGGTTGTGATGTCATGGTACTGGAGATGTGAATGTCATGTACTGCAGAGGTGTATGAGGAAAAAGGCTTTTGAGGGAGTATCAGCTGAATTTGTACCAACAAAGGATGTAATTGTGTAATGCTTGATTTTGCTGGGTTATTTTACTAATCTATTTCCCTGAAAGATAGTTTTGTGGAAAATGAAATCAAGAATTGTATCCTTAGTGTCCACTGACAACTATCCTATTGATTTGTATCACAAAGGGAAAAGTATGAAATGTG
Source organism: Sitta europaea (assembly GCA_013400255.1). NCBI lineage: Eukaryota > Metazoa > Chordata > Aves > Passeriformes > Sittidae > Sitta > Sitta europaea. Next base: position 433,204 of record VXBS01002676.1, read on the forward strand.
TGGAATCATAACCTTTTATGCAAGTGATCCTCTGTGTGTTTTAACTGCAAGTGGTCTCTCTGTGTATTTCTCAGTTTATGTAACTCTATATAAGCACTGTTGCTCTGGTAGAAAGCCGCAGAAATGTATTTTAATTTTACAGTCAATGATGATTTTCAATACAGAGATGGTTCTTTCAAGACAGAACCTCTAAGTCCTATTTCCCAGGGTGATTGGTGAAACACTGAATAGTTTAACTGCAGCAGTTTTGGTTTGGTATAAAACTTTCTGAAAAGTCATGTTGGGCTGAACCCCAGGTGGTCCAGCCTGTGCTTTACCTTTACAACCTTCTCTGGGTTTAGTCAGCTAAGGTAAGAATAGGAGGGCAGAAAATGCTCATTTTTTCCCTTTTTTATATTTATTTTAAATGTTCTTCGTTGACCAGAGAACATGTTTATGTGACTATAAATGAATTTAAAGAGGGGAAAATGTTTGAAGAGCTTTACAGACTAGGAAGAAAATATTAGAAATTAAAACCAAAAAAAAAACAACACAAAACTGTTCCACAAAAACCCAAACCCCAGAGGGTTTTCAGCCAGTGGTTCTAGACAGATCATATCACAAAGTCCTCATGTTGTGTGGCTGCAATCCTTAGAATCAGGTGAAAGGTGGGAACATGGGAGAACTCTAAGTAACTACGTATGTTCTTTAAATTGTAAAATCTGGAATAAGGGATGGGAAGTTTTGTGCCAGTAATGGAGTATTTGTAAGAAAAAGAACTTGTGGGAGTATTACTCTGTTTTTTTCTATGAAATACTGATGGTTTGCTGCACTCTAGTGGTGCTCAATAGGAGTCTTGTGTGAGTCAAGTTCTGCTCAGAGAAAGGTGGGAGGTTATTTCTGTCTGACCTCACAAATGTTCAGCCAGCTCTTTTAAGGTTTATGTTGGTGTTTTCCTTGTGGCACTGGAGATAGTAATAGAAATAGGTTCTTTCAGATGCTTCTTGTGTATCCTTTGTGTGTTTGGGGTGACTGGATGAGAAGGGGTTGGGGAATTTGTCCTTACTGCTAGGTCTGACTTTGATTAATCCTCAATATTATCAGCTCAGTCCTGCTGATTAGCACTGGTGGCTTTTTGTTTTACAGCTTAGACTATTGGTGCACGATAAAAAGGCTGGGACTGACTCACTACTTTACACTATTTCAAGGAATGGTCCTTTAGATGTGTGGGATTTGTGTTTCTTGAGGTCTCTTTCCCTTCACCCTGATATTGTGCAACTCGGAGCTAAGGCAGCATCGCATGGAGGAAGGGAGGATGGGGTACAGCCTGTGTGGTTACCTGGGATGAACAGCTGGAAAGATTCAACTGTCTTGCCAGCAACTCACCAGCTGAAGTCACAGGGGTTCTGCAGATACAGCAGTTGTTTCTGTGTACCTTGAAAAAGAACAGTCTGTCTCCAAGGTAGCTGTCCCCAGGTCTGCTCCAGAACTTAGGTTAATGTTGGAGTAAATGTTGGAATTGACATCTTTTGGAGTTCATGGACAGCTGTCCCGGGCAGAGTGGGAGCTGCAGGCTGAGGCTCGTGGAGAATGGTCCCCAGGCTTTCTGAACCTCTCCTCAGAGAAGGGTCTGGGTGCAGGCACATCCGGGCTTTGTCCATGGTTTGTGTCTAAGGGCTTATACAGGTGTAATTGAAGCTTTACCCTGCAGGATTAAGGACAGTGAGCCATATTTGCCCATATAAAACAGGAAATGGTTTATTTTGGTAATAAATAGACTGAAAGGCCTTAATAAAATGATTTAGTGTGCAGTGACAGTAGCTAGAACTGTTAGTATTTCACTGTTTCAGAAGGAATATTGAAGTGATGATGTTTAAGCTAGTAAAACCAATTAGTAGGTAGAGGTGGATATTGCTCATCTGTTCCAACAACTGTGGGCCTGTCTTATTTCTCAGCCTTGAGGAATAACCTTGAGGGGAGATCGCACTCAAGGGGAGGCATCTCTGCATGCTCTGGGAAGGGGCATTTTAGGACACCCCACTATTTTACTCATGACATAAATCTGATATTTCCTTCTGGGGTTCATGAAGTGAGGGGGTGTTGTGGGGAGCACAAGAGTTTCAGACAGATTTGTAGCACTTCTGCAGGCTTTCACACCCACTTTTAATTTTTATTTTTTTTTTTACTTTAATCCCATTATTCTGACAGCTCCCCTGGAGTCCTATCTGGACACAGATTTGAAATGATATGAGAAAGGGGAAAAGATAATCCTCACAGTCAGGCAGCTGCTGGAACAATTGAAGCAGAGGAAACACCAGTTAATTAATTTGGTTGAGACATTTCTGTGTGTTTATTTGCTCTTTTTAATTTATTTTTAATGTAATTGTAGGGGAGCAAAGTGACAGGTGAGCACACTCTTAGCCTTAAGCTCAGCAACAGCTGTGTTGGGCCTCACATGGTGATCACTTAGGTATTGATTTAGTCAATGGACAAAGGAGGTGTTGGATTTATTTAAAAAAAAACAAACATGCACACAAAACTGTTCCCCCACAAAACACCACTCCCTAAATTTGGTCAAAAGGGACATTGATTTGATGGAGCAGATCTAGAAAGCAGGAGAAAAAAGGGAGTCAGTTGGTTTTTGGAAGTAAATGGGTGCCCTCACTAGACATTCAGTGCTCAGGACATGTCCTGTTGGCTCAATGGGATAAATGGCTTCAGGTCTGCGGTGGGGCATGAGCAGGTTTCCTGTCTGTGGGCGGTTGTGTGGCTGCATGTCCTTGTTTGGGCTGTTACTGTAACAGCTGAAGGAAGGAGTTGTGGGTTCTGTGTTGTGTCTTTATAGCCCTGCAGTGTGCACGTAGAATGAGGGTTACTCCTCACACCCTTCCAGTACATCAGAAATGTATTTTCTCAGAGCTCACCTTACTCCCTTTACCTGCAGAGACCCAAGTAACTCCCCTCATGCTTGCTAGGCTCTTTCTTCGATGTATAATCTTCTCCTGATGGCAGAGGAGGGAACCAGAGCTGGCAGGGGAAGCAGAGCGGGATTGTCCCTACGGCTGATGCCACAGCTGAGGACTACGTTAGGCCTGGCAAGAAAATCCAGCTCTGTGTAGGGGTCTGGAAAACATGGCAAAGGCTGAGGATACAGCTGCTCTTTCTGGCATTGTCACTGCACTGACAAGAATTGCAGCCAGTGACCTCTTTACCAGATATTTTGAGACCTGACAACTGTTGTAGCTTTGGGCTGTTCTCAAATGCTGCTTCCTGTGCCAAGCACTTGCAGCAATTGCAGAGTCAGACCTGGGATATGGTGAATGTTTTAAGGTGCAGGGGAAGCCATTTGGGTTTATTTCCTTAGGGAAAGATACTGGATTTGGAAGTTGCCCACTATTCAAGGCCTGAAGTTATAGGCTACAAGGCTACAGTGTGTGTGGAGTATATGGTTTATAGTTAGAAAATCCACTGATTATCCATGGCATAACCTGTCAGCAGAGAATTCAGTCTGTCCATGTTTTCCAGCTCACTGAATTCTGCATCATGAATCCATGTGTTCTAGGAAGCACCCACAGGATGCTCCACCACTTGTAGTCCAGCTTTCTGGAATGTTAAGTAAAACTATAAAGTCATCAATAGGAGACTGCTCCCACCCTTTGGTGGTGCCTACCACTAAGATTGTCAGGGATGGTGGAATTTAGTAAATGCCAATGGGGCTCTATAACTCTGCTGGTCATAGAGCCCCACTGGCATCTTACAGGGTTTGCTGAGAAGAGAGGCAGGACGTAACAGACTCTGCTAATAAAACCCATTGTTGAGCTGTGTTATGTTCAGACCAGAAAAAAGCTTAGCTGGTTTTGGTTCATATAATTTGTAGTCAGAAATAAAAATAGAATGCCTTTTTCTTCTCAAGGTGGAAAGCGAGAGTAACTTAGTACTGGAATTATGGCTGCTACTTGTGAGGGCATAGCAAGTGCAATGTCAGTCCCTGGATTTAATGGCTTGTTTGCTAAAAAAAAAAATAAAAATTAATGTGACTCGAGGAAAAGTGCTTACTTTAGGTATTAAGGAAAAGTGATCAGTGTCTTTCAGCAAAATAGTGTTTGTTTTGGACTAACTGAACTTGTTGGGTGAAACTGATCAGGCTGGGGTTTAAAAACATATACAAACCAGTACTAGCCTACCTCTGTTGTGTCTCCCATTTCCCCAATGCTGCCATGCTCTCCAGCACAGACAGTGAGGCTCACCCAGGCACATGCATCTCTCTGTAATTCCCCATTAGTTTTCCCCATCTGTTTTTCCCCACTTGTCCTCAGGCCAGTGTGATGGTTTTGTGCTGGAGGGGTGTGCGGTTTCTTTTAAGGTGGGGTTGTTGGCTTGCTGTGTGCGGATTTAAGTTGGATTTGTCTGATTGTTTTTACACAGTTGTCTGTCATTGGGAAAGGAAGAGGCAGAAAGGGAAGAGTAGCTTTTGGCTGAGGTTGTGCCCTTGACAAGACGTTGTGTTTGTGACGAGCAAGCAAGCTGGGTACAGAGGAACTGTGACTGATAACACAGCTGAGGTCCCTGTGCGGGCTCAGTCCCCGGTCCCACCACGCTAGCAGTAAAAGTGAGCAAGCCACCATTGCTACATTTAACACTTGTACATTTTTATTTAGTTAAATCAGCCATTGTACACATTGCAGCTATGTATTGTTAGTGTTGTATCTTTTTAATTTTAAACTAATACATGCCCTCATAGATATATTCAATTAGTGTTATCACCATGGGAACAAGATGCTGATTCGTCAACTTAAAATTCACTTCTTCTCACAGTATTCAAGTTCTCTGATAACACAGCAAAAAATCAAAATAAGAGGTGAATAACCATTATGCTGTTACACAGAACATCATCTGCACCGCAAATAACACAACAGAAATGCATTTCTTGAGAGCCTCATCCTTGAAGACCCTCCTGTGCTGTCTCAGACAGTCAGGAAGCCACAATGCGCTGTGAGATGTTTCATCACGGGTCTCATTCAGTTTGGCTGCCAAAACACTTTTAGTTTCCTTTCTTTGCCTGCCCAAAAAGTGTCAGCATGGCACCTCAGGTGGTTCTGCCCACAAGAAGCCAGAACTCCAGAGATGTTTCCATGCTTTTGGCATCATTACTTTAATGAGGAAGTGCCCTTGTTCTGAGCACTGAGTGAGTTGTTAAAAAAACCAAAAAAAACCCAAAGAACAGTATAATTGTAGAAGGCCAGATAAGCTTGGACAAAGGATTGCTCCTAGAGGGAAGGGTTGGTTTTACTTTGCTATTGAGTCTACTATTAAAAAAAATTTAGTAGCTGTTTAAAAGCATTAAGTTGGTGCGTTTGTATGTTGTGCTAAAACCCTACAGAGCTCCCTCCATTAAATATTAAGGTATAGAACACCCAAAACGTCAGATCCCTACGTTCCCCTTTCGGAAAATAAAAGTGCAGACATGCTAATGTGGTTTTCAGAGGGTCGGTTTAGAAATATATATAATATATAGTTACATAACAAAATATTAACAGAAACTGGCTGCTGAGGATTGTGAGCACTTGTTCTTTAAAAAACACTTGATCAGAAGATAAAAACTGCTCGCTCAGTGCTAAGAGGGCCAAGAAGCTGACATGGTTCTAGGAGGGTTTGGTTTTGACCTTCAAATGCCGCATGCGTGTATCGGCTAAGAGGCAATCTCGATAAAACACGGTGAATTAATTCTTCTCCTTGTACAGTGGGTAAGTCTTCGTCATGTAGTTATCTACAGTGCAGTGGCCAGCAGGAAGCATCCCCAGCCAGTCAGTGAGGTCGGCTAAGTGGTGATGGAAACAGGAAACTACCAGAGTTAGGATTGTTTAATACACCCTGCCACAGGTCTGAATCTATAGGCTTTAATACCCATATGCGAACGTGTCGCAGGTAGAGCTGCTAGCAACTTAGGTACCTAGTGGGGAAATTGTTCTTTCTTGTTCTTTTGGAAATGTTTCAGTGGCTGTCTGAAGGTGTCTGCACTATTAATGGCCACAGTCAGCTGTGATTCATGTGAACAGCTGCCTTTTGCCTGACTCTCGCAGCCTTTGCCTAGACCAGATCTCTAAACAGTTAGTCTCAGTACTCAGTAGCTCTGCAGCGCTTCCTCCTGGGTCAGTCAGCGTTTGCAGTGCGGGTGGTGCCGTTCCGTGATCCGTCGCCTTTCCGCAGGGTCACCACACCTCGTAACCCACGATGCCAACGGGCAGTGAGTGTTCTGCGGTCTCGTGAGTTCAAATACTCTGCTATTTACAGTTTACACGTCAACTCCTTTCTACGATGCATGTACACAGTCAGTGGAAGAGGCCTGTCGATGAAGTCTGCTTGGCAAGGGCCGTGCCAGTAAGCGAGCACCAGAGCGAAGGGACAGGGACAAGTGGCGACGCTGACAGGGTGCCAGTGTGGCGGATAAATCATCCTGCCTGAAGGATGCTGTCTTTGGTCACAAATTAGCTTACAGGGTGAAAAATCATAACAGCACAAAATGAAACTCAGGATGAAGAGAAATGAATTCACTGCAGCTGCACAGGTAGGAGTGGCAGTGACAACTCTGCTACCCAGGGGTGGTGACGGCTGCATACGGGAAGGGTCACGTGGCGCTGTGCAGGGGCGGCAGCTTCTCACTTGGCCTCCTGTGTCCAGTCCTCTTGGCAGAAGTGCCTAAGAAGCTGCTGGAGGTCATGCTGGAGGTCATCCCTGGGGAGTGCTTCTGGGGTGTCCTCCAGCTCTTCTATGTGAACATGTTTTCCATAGCGGTCCTTCATCACAGTCCTCTTCTGTGTGCTGGCTTTACTTAGTATTGTCCTGCAACCAAAAGAAAGGAGAGACCTGATTCAGGCCACAGTTCTGGAGGTTTGCGAGAACTGTGGTTTTCAGGCTTTTCCAAGGCAAAGTTACACATGCTGGAGAGAAGGCACAGCAAGCTGTAAGTACGATGCAATAGTCAACTCCTGTGGATTTTTACCCTTTTTCTTTTATATATTCTCTGTATTCTTTACACATATATTTGTAACCTATAATCGTAACTTAGCTTCAGTACTTTCTTAGGCAGAAAGACAATGCAAATTCCAGGACCGTTAGGCTATCTTGGATTTGTATTCCTTAGAAACCAAGGTTGAAATCAGCTCTTTGAGACAATTTTTTATCAACAGAGCTGAGTTCTCATCCAAGGAGGGGTGCATTTAAAAGGTACTAGAGCTGGGGGCATTACTTCACTGGGTGTGCTTTTAACTGGGGGCTCTTGTCAGATATGCTAATCTGCAAAATCAATAAAAATTTTACATGCATCATGCAAGGTATGCATCCTCAACGTCTATATAAGGATCCACCTGAGGATCCTTATATACAGCTACTCCTGTTTACCACCCTGTGTCTGCCTCTTATTTCTAGAAACAGAGAGAAAGCTACCAGAATGGTTGGAGAACGGATGAGGGATGGATGCATGAAGACTGGATGATGAATGACTGGAGAAGGAGAATGGAGACTGAAGGATGGGTGTATGGAGAGTGGATGATGAATGATGGGGAATGGAGGATGGATGGAGACTGTAGGATAGGTGAATGGATGCATTAGAGATGATTCTTGGAGAATGGATAACAAAAGGCTGATGAATGAATGCACAAAATCAATACAGGTTATAGATGTGTCATGATGTTCATCCTCAGCTTTTCCACATGAGGAAATGTGCACCTGAGGATCCTTACGTAAAGCTACCCCTGTTTACTACCCTGTGTCTGCCTCTTATTTCTAGAAACAGAGAGGAAGGTCCAAAGTGGATGGGTGTATAGAGACAGGATAATGAATGGATAATGACTGGAACCTGGCTAGAGATGACTGATTAATGAATTGTCGTTGTTGGATGACAGATGGAGGACTGGAGCATGTGTGGGTCATGGATGACTTGGGCATGGGTGTTGGATGGCTGAGGGATGACTGGAGCGTGGGTGAGGGATGACTGGAGTGTGGGTGAGGGATGACTGGAGCGTGGGTGAGGGATGACTGGAGTGTGGGTGAGGGATGACTGGGAAGAGGAGGACGAGATGATTGATAGAGGACAAGGAGATGATGGTAGAATAGGAGGATATGTGTGATAGAATAGGTGATGATTGACAGATTAGAGAGAGGAGGAGATGATTGGTAGAGGATGATGAGGAGTTGATTGATTTATTGATAGAGTATGAGGAAGTAGAGTATAGACAGAGGGAAGATGACTGACAGAGGACAAGATGATTGATAGAATGAGCAGAGGAGTGATTGAGAGAGGAGGAGGAGATAATGGGCAGATTAGAGAGTGGGAGGTGGTTGAAAGATGAGAAAGAGGTGATTACAGATAGAGGAAAAGGAATAGATGACTGACAGCTAGAGGAGGAGAGGAAATGAGGTCTGTAGAAAGACAAAATAAAAAGGAGGAGGAGAAGATGGACAGAGAGAGGACAAGGTGATTATTGATAGAATAGCGAGAGAAGGTGATTGATTTATTGATTGAGGAGGAGGTTGATAGAGGAGGAGGAGATGATTTAGTTATAGGCAGAATAGGAGGAGGAGAGATGGATAGAGGAAGAGATGCTTGATAGAGGAGAAAGAGATGATTGACAGATTAGAGAGAGGAGGAGGAGATAATTGATAGAGGAGGAAAAGATGATTGACAGAGGAGGAAGAGATGAGAGAATAGGAGAAGATGATTGACAGAGGACAAGATGATGATTGATAGAATAAGAGGAGGAGACAGAGAGAGATAGAGAAGAGATGATTGACAGATTAGAGAGAGGAGAAGGATATGATTGATTTATTGATAGAGGAGGACAAGATGACCGATAGAGGAGGAGGAGATGATTGATAGAGGAGGAGATGATAGATTAAATAGAGGAGGAGGAGACAATTTATTAATAGGTAGAATATGAGAAGATGATGGATAGAGGAAAAGATGATTGATAGATAGAGGAGGAGGAGATACATAGTCATATTGAAAGGATAGGAGATGATTGATTGATAGATAAATAGAAGAGGAGGAGGTGATTGACAGATCAGAGAGAGGAGGAGGAGAGAATTGACAGATTAGAGGAAGAGGAGATGATTGATAGAGGAGGAGGAGATTATTGACAGAGGAAGAGGAGGCGACGACTGATAGAATAGGAGGAGGAGACAGAGAGAGAGATAGACCTAGGTGGAAGAGATGATTGAAAGGTTAGAGAGAGAGGAGAAGGAGATGACTGATAGACAGACGAGATAGACAGATGAGAAGAAGATTATAGATAGAGGAGGAAAAGATAGTTGATAGGTAGTGGAGAAGGAGGAGACGATTGATAGAGGAGGAGATAACTGACAGACAGGGCACAAGGTGAAGATTGATTGATTGATTGATTGATAGAGGAGGAGATGATTGATAGACTAGGAGGAGCCAGATAGAGATAGAGTAATAGAGAGAAAAGGATGATTGCCAGATTAGAGACAGGAGGAGGAGATGATTGACAGATAGAGGAGGAAAAGGAGATGACAGAGGAGAAGGAGATAATTGATGGAGCAGGAGGAGATGGTTGATAGGAATAGGAGGGGGTGATGATTAATTGATAAACAGAGGAGGAGATGATGATTGATAGATTCAATAGAGGAGGAGGAGACGATTGATAGAGGAGAGGATGATAGAGGAAAAGATGATTGATAGAGGAGAAGGAGCTATACAGACAGACAGATAAATAGTTAGATAGAAAGGAGGAGGAGATGATAGAGGTAGGAGGCGAAAGATGAAGAAGATGACAGCTGAAGATGACCTACCTAGATTGTCCAAGGGGGCATATATGATGATGGAAGTACGTGCAGCCATGGGCCCTTGTCCATCTATTACCCATTCATCTCATTCATTCTCCATCACTCCATCTGTTCATTCCCAGACATTCAGTCACTGTCTTTCATCTGTTCATTTATCAACCATTCTTCGTCATCCCTTTCAGTCATCCATCTCTTCAATCATTCTCCATCATCCAGTCATTCATCTCATCCATTCCTTCATGCATTCTCTATCATCCAGTCATTTACCAATCATCCATTAATTCTCTGTTATTCACCACTCCCCATCATCCATCCATTACCTATTTATTAATCCATTCATTCCCCATCATTCATCCATCCTACACTCCTCTATTCATGCATTCATTTAGTCTCCATTCAATTAGAACTATGCTACTTCACTAAACTCATAAAACTGTATTTGCCCCATATGCTAGTGGGCATTTGCCCATACCTGGCCCTGGAGACCTGCAATAAAGACCAGCTTTTGTATTAACTCCTGTACCTGTTGTGTGGACAGTGTTTTATTTCACTGCTCTTTACGCCATCACTGCTGCCAGGTTAGTCATTGCTTTAGTACCACTGCAACTAAAGCTTTGCAGGCACTTACTGCAATCCACTCCTGTGACTGTGTTAATTCCTTTGCAGTAACACTGCCAAGCCAAACCTTTTAATTACTGATCCATCGTCTTTCTTGATTTCTTTCTCTACCAAAGCAGGGACTTGCACTGTCACGTGGTGACCTGTATAGCTCAAAGCCTCCAATGAAAACATAAACTTCAAATTACAACACACACAAAACAGCTGGAGCTTTTCCTTCCTTAGTCCTCTGTATTCACACAGCCCAGTGCTGAGAAAACACAGAACTGGCACCTGAAAGAAGCAACTGCACCCCTTAAAGCTTCCCTCCCTCCTGCAGACACATCACATACAGTTTCTCCTATGGGCCAGTTTCATTTGAGTAATGATTGTACCAAAACATGTCGCAGTAGTGGCTCCAGAATTCTGGATTTACTGAGGCAGTAGCTAGGAGCTACGTGTGCCTTCCCAAGCCATCTCTTTGAACCTTTATCAGACAGTTCATCCCCCTTGTTTGGCCTCTGTGAGAAAAGGGGGACCAGGCTGCTGGTCTGGATTCCTGATGACAAAACCCAAACCATATACCTACGTCACCTACTGCTGCACAGCTTTTATCTATTTTTAGGTATTTATTTCACCCTCTAAGACATGCTAATCAAGGGGACAAAAGACTGGATTCAGGGAAGGAACATTTACCCAGGGTGGGGGCTTAGCTGCAGCCACTTGTACAATTACCTGCATGAACTTCACCTGCATTCACACCCAAGACTTCTAAACTTCACACAAAGATATTTTCTTTTAGTCAGAGCAAGTTTCTTAGCTAACTCTGCAGTGTCAGCTTTCACTACATGTTCTTTACATATGCCTCTTTTTGTAACATGGCTGACTATAAGAACAGCTTGGGACTCACTCACAGTTGAGACTGCTGGGCCACCAGCAAAGTCTTTCAGGAGAACAGACTTTGTCCCTGGGGTTGTGGTGACACTTCCTGTAGTGCTGTAATATACAAAAGTTATTTTTACCTCTTCAAAGTCCTCTTTGGCTGACGGAAGATCAGAAGCCAGGCTGGCATCCCCCAGGTGTTTCTCCATCCTCTCTCCATGCACTAGCGTGGTCTTTATGACCTTGCTGACTTTCCGGCCCTCCACTGGTTCGGACTGAAATTTGGAGGCACTAGAGAGAACAGCAGGTTCAGACAGGGTCACCTGCAAGGTTAGAAAGCACAAGTAAGCTGGAGATGAATTCCACACTTCAGAATGTGCACTGGCCAAATTCACTTCTGGGTCTATGGACTCCACAGGGTAAAGTGTAGCTCTGTTAGGGTCAGATTACTGGAAAGAAAAGAAAAAAGAAAAAAAAAAAAAGGAAAAAAAAGAGGGGGGGGAATAAAAGGGGGGGAAAAAGAGGAAAAAAAAGAAAAAAGAGGGAAAAAAAGAAAACAGAAAAAAGGAAAGGAAAAAAAAAAGGAAAGGAAAAAAGAAAAAAGAAGAAAAAAATGGAAGAAAAAAAGAAAAAGGAAAGAGAGGAGAAAAATGGGAAAAACAAAAAAGGAAAAGAGAAAAAAAAAGAAAATAGAAAATAGGAAAAAGGGGGAAAAAAGAAAAAAAAAATTAGTCTTCTTTCCTGTTACTTTACTCCTAAAGAATTAATTCTGATGAGTAATTCCAGCAAGCAAAAGTATCAGTGATGTTTTTCACAATTCCAACTGCTTGCTACACACCTTGCTTTTGGCCCAGCACACCGCACTGCCAGCTTCTCAGTTGCACTGATCCAAATGCCTGTAGGGCCAGACAGTGACGTGTGGCAGGAAGGTACTTACCTTTTCAGGGTGTTTTCATTTTAATTACCTGGCTCTGAAACAGTTTTTAAGTCAGACGTTTTGAGCCTCTTCAAATCAAGAACAGACCAGCAAGGTAAACTCACTGTAACTGCGGGGTTCTAGGTCTGAGTGGCAGAATGAGCATGCTAAGCTGCAGTGACCAAGAGTCCTGCTGGGGTGCTGCTGCTCTGTGCCATGGCAGGCAAAGCACACCCTACCTCTGAGTGCTCACTGTCACTCTTGAGCACGACTCGCTTCACCACTTTGGAATAAGCATCTCCCTCTTCCACAGTGACGGGGGCTTGCGGTGTTCCCTGCATTAGCACTTCCTCTTTTTCCATGCCGTCTGCAGCAACATATCGCCGGATGATCTTCCGAGTCACCTGAAGGAATGGAGTTTAGGCCCCAAAGAAGTAGCAGTCAAAAGACTACTCTCAAAAGAGTAGAACTCTTTGTTCTCTATCTAGTACTTGCTATTCAAAGGGCATTTTGTCCTCCAAGAAAGAGCCTGCATAGATGGTTCCGTGGTCTATTCCTCAACACCTACTCAGAAGACTCATCTGGGGCTGAAGCTCTCAAGGCACTGGCTGACCAAAGCAAGAAGAGAATTACAGGGTTCAAGATATGGAACTGCTCAGGAGGATGGGTGTGCATCCTTCTGTGGATGACCCAAACCTTTGCATGGCACTGTTCAAGTCACCTTGTGTGGTAGGTTCAAGACCTACCCTACCCGTAAGAACCATCACGCTTGCCCCTGTGCACTGAGACCCAGGAATGGTTTACTCTGCCAGGAATTCAAACAGGTTTCAGAGACAGCCTGTCCAGCTGAGGGGGTGTGATATCTTCTCAGAAGACAGAAGATGGGGTTTGCCACTGGCCCAGCTCAGCAAAGTCCTAGACCAAATCGCTGAGCACCGAGCTGTCACATAAAGAAAGGAGCACAGAAGTTCCCCTTTCACTTCCATGCTGTGCAGAATTTGCTTTTCTAAGCATGATCTGATTTTGAAGATCTAAACTTTGGGTTTATCTGATTCTTACAGACCCAGCCTTCCATGGCTTTCATTAGGGCAATCAAACAAACAAACATCTCAGATAACACTGTGGTGGAGTGAGTTTTTTAGTGGGTTTTTTTTTTTAAAGAAATAAACAACTTCCTTCTAAAACATGTGGATCTATACAGAATTTTCCTTGGCTTTAAACAAAAGTTTAAAAATATATCCTGTTAGCTTATACACTGTAACACAGAATGATTTTGAGAATCTAAATTATTGTTCAAACTTGGGTATCTCTCATGAGCTGAAATTCTCATTCCCTCCACTCTCTACTCTTCAAATCAGGCCACTCCATAGCAGAAAGTCTGGCATTTCTGTCGATGATTTTTTCCTTCCTTTTACAGGAGATAAAGAAGGTAGCAAGGGGCAGAACTGACAATACCTTCTTTACCACTGTGTGGCCATGTTCATCTGTGTACTGCTCTTCTGTGACTGTTTCTGGTGGCATTTCAGGCATACTATCAGCCTGTATGACAAAGAACAAAGTTGTGTGAAGCGAGGCCTCCATGTGGGTCTTGAAATAAGCCATTTTAAAATTGGTTAATTGGTTACAGAATGGAAAAAAAATCAGCAATGTTAGGGAAGAAACCTGTTCTGCAAATAAATCCTTAGAAAGGCATGCAAAGGAAAGTGATGCCACAGCACATAGGCAAAGATAGGTTAGTTGACCTTGTTGTATATGGGGCTGACAAGCCTTCATCTTCCTCCTACCAAGACATCCATGAAATTTATAGCAGGGTTAGCAGTGTTACTGTATTCCTAAGGTATTGGAACAGCTTATCCAATGGAGATGCATTATCTGGGAACATCCCAGCTTGAGGTGCAACACCAAATCAGGGCCTAAGGCAGCACAGGCTCGTGCAGTCACTCGGTACCTGAATGATCACCCGGCGCCGAATGACCCTGGTAGTGACCATCTCGTCCTCGTCCGAGCTGAGCTCCAACCTGCCTAACTCCTCTGCTAACTCCTAGGGGAAACACGGAAGCAGGACTCTGAGAGGGTACTAGCAGTAGCTACAGCTTCTCTCTTCCTACCCCAGCTCTGCAATTCCTACATTTTGCGTATGCTTTCTGGATTAATTACACCAAATTCCACAGGGGGAAGTACAGAGCACAGGGTACAGACAGTAGGACAGAACAGTTTTAACTAGAGGACAGTGTAGCAGTTGCCTCAGAAAGATCAGGTAAAATTAGTAACAAGTGCTGAACTTGTCTATAATGCATAAGGAAAATTAAAAATATAAACCAACACCTCAGAAGGCAGAGAGGCTGAAAATAATCACTTGGGAAATAGCTCTAGTATAAAAAACATAAAGGCATAAATAAAGTGTGTGAGGGAGGGTTGGTGGTCCCAGTTGCTGTTGTTGTTTCACTTCAGTAAAAGAACTGGAGGGAAAAAGCAGTTCATTATTTCATAGCCCATCCTCCAGCATACCTGGTACTGAGCCCTGCTGTAGATATTCTTTCAATCATCTGATACACTTTAAATTCCACCTTTCCCAGAGATCCCAGAGGCAGAGCTCTGAAACCCCTCCTTCTAGAGGTGATACCTTTGGCCACATAGGAGCAAAGAGAGAAAGGTTTGTTTCTAATGAATACAAAGGTGAAACAATTTCTAATGAATACAAAGGTAAAACAATTGCTGTGCCTTCTCCACTCTAACTTGACTTACAAAGCTAATTTCCTGCCCAAAGATGCCTTCTCCTTTTCTTCCACTTAGAACAGGCAAAGCAAGCTTTATTCTTAAAACTTCATCTGCCAGGAATCTTTAATTCTCCACTAAAAGCCATATGGTTGCTCTCTTTCCTTGCTGGCAGATGTCCTCCCCTCTCTGAATGCTGCAATGAAGTCTCTCTGTCTCACATAACCCAAGACCTACCTTGTACAGTTTTGATATCCTCTTCCCTTTCCTGTGTCTCTATCTCTATCTACCTGTGTGCTACATAAACACCATTCTTCCAGTACATCTATCCTTAGTACTCTGCAATGCACAGCTGCTGTCTCTTTTCCGTCTCACTGACTTTACAGATCTTTCACACCATTTCTCATGCTGCTCTGGGCTAGCCTTGACTTTCTTTATGAGCTTTACTGTTATTACTCTGTTTGAGTTTGCTTCTGTCCCTGTTACTGACTCTCTCTCTCTGGGGCACAGATGTAACTGTCACAGGCAAAATGACAAAGAGGGGTAGAGGAGTACCAGAATTAAAACTTTGGGATCTGGAGTTTGCTTCAACTTTGAAAACCTCAGGAGAAAAGCCTTTATTTGACCCTTCTAATCACAGAGGGAAGGAGGAAAAACTCAGTGTCAGATCAAATTAATTACAAATATTCTTATCTTAAGGAATGAGTGAGACATAAAAATTGGTTTATTGTGTCAATTAAACTGAGGCAAAGTTGTTCATTTACCTTTTCTAAAGGTTCCTCTTCATAACCCCTTCCAGACTTCTCCATCTGCTCCTCAGTGGACTCCACTATCACGAGACTAGATCTCCTTGGAGAGAGGCTCTCCTGGTGGAGCTGGGGGTCCTCAGGCTCTTGGATGATGGGGGAGTCCCCTCTCTGTGTGGAGGCTGGAGGCTGCAGGGGCGCTCTCTGCGTGCTTGAGTGCACAGATTTGCTGCTCGCCGCTTTCCCAGCTCCCGCGGACTGCTCCATTCCGGGAGTCGTGACGCTGTCAATTACAGGGCCAAGAGAGTTACCCCTGGGCAGCGCTTCCCAATTTCCAGCAATGGAACATTAGGCACTGACTTCATATTGTTATGTTGTCTGTTGTGGGGCAAAGTCTAGAAATGACTGATAGTCCTTGACAGAACTACAGAGTAGTCTGGCTGGGAATCCCACCCATCTTCCCGAGCAAATCTCCAAATGGATATCCAACCCTTCCATGCTGTTCTGCAAAACTCTGTAAAGTATTTCAGAGAGCTTTGCTGTCACTTGTGCCCTCACATCTCCACATACTATGATTTATTTTTTTAGTGGGAGAGAGCCTTGGTCGCTATAGAAGGATGTGAGGCACCTACAACACTGAGTGGAAAAAACAATTTTCATGGAGAATTCTGAAGCTCTAGCAAACAGAAATTTAGTAAAGGTTCAGGTTTTGTTTGAAATGGTATTTTCATGGTTGAACCCTGCAATGATTAATCACTGCCCCAAGTTAGTTAAAACTATTATTATATATGTTACTATGTAACTCATACATAAAGGAAATACATCTAATTCAAGCATATGTACATTCAATATTGTTGGAGCATGTTCCTTACAAGCTATTTAAATCTAGCCTGATTTTCTGCCTAGTTCAAATTAAACCTGCAGTGTAGTGATAATTCCCCTGTTGTCATTACTCTTGTGCAGTGTTAGCACTACTGTCTAAAAGTATTCTCTGATCCTTAAAGACATTCATTTCCTGATGCAAATCCTTAGGGAGCATTAGTATTTTTGCCTAACACTGCAACAGAAGCTTTCCTAGATGTTATTTTCTGTCCTGGCATATCCTGAGCAAAAGAATCCTTCACTTGCTGGACTCAGCTGCCCTTTGACTGCTGGGAGCTCCGTCTCCTCATCAAAGCTAATTACCTTCTTTGGATAGGGATTCTTGATATTTTGCTGGCTTATTAATACCTGACTCTACCCTGCAGTGAGGTCTCAGCATGGGCACATAATCAGGGAAGCTGTGGAGAAATAAACATGATCTCTTTCAAATTCCTTTTCAAATGACACCACCCCACTGAAAATCCCACCTCAAAATTCAAGTATTTGCTGCACAGGTCTTCTAAATGTGAACTCTATCAAACTCTATCACATGTTACTCCTGGAAGTGCTTGTGTTTTGCCTCTGAAAAACCCCGTTTCTGTTCCTTTGGCCATCAGAAATGCACTTTTAAAAGACCAGTTCCTAATAGGTAGTTATGAGTTTTGTAAGTAATGATTAAATGATTAATGATTGAAAAAATTTTGCCTCCATTGAAAAAGCCATCCTGAATCTGAAGAAAGGGTCCTTCAGGATTACTTCCATTAAGATGTCATCACTTGTCATCCAAAACATGAAAAATATACAAAAAAACCTCTCCGCTTCTCTAATAACCCTCTTTTTTTTCCTGTCTACTAGACAGTTATTGCCTTGGGTTCACAGTGACAAACTGACTTTCTCTCCTCAGCCTTAAGACTTCCTCCACATGGACTAAGAAGTGAAAACTACAATTGGAGGAAAATTCTAGTGCATTCACAAGTTTCAAAGGCAGCTGTAAAGTCCTCTTATTACACAGAGAAAAAGGAATCTGTTCCCTATGGCTTCATCCTGGTCTTTTGGCACTTACAAACGTTCCTGTTGTGAAGCAGATGGTTTCCCTGGCACGTCTTGGGGTTTCCCTGAGAATTCTTCTTCTACTTGTTCCTTGTGTGCTTGCCTCAGAAGCTCAGCCATGGACACTTCTGCCTCGCTCCTGGGAGTACTGTCCTGGAATGGGGAATAACTGACAGACACATCTTCCTCGGAGACCAGAGGGGGGTGCTCGGTAGGCTCACTGTCCTTAGATATTCTCTGCTGTTCTTGCTTGTGTCTCGAGCTGTACACTTCCTCTTGCAGTGCTGAAAAGCCTTGCCAAGACAGAGAGATGAGAAATACCATTACAAGTCTGACCAGAATGCACAAGTCCTTCCCATTGCTCCGTGTGCATTGAAAATCCCTGGGCACAACACATGACCTGCAGTGCTTCAACCCCTTGAATGGGAGGGCACCTGGCCTCCAGGAGTAGCCCAAGGCATGTCAAATTGCCACTACTATGGCCAGATTTGGACAGTAACAGGCAAAATAACATTTACTCAGAAATTTACCTCAAGTAATTATGCTTAAAACCCTACAAATATGGAAGATTCACAACAGATTTTTTTTCCAGCTGCTCAAGATAGATTTTAGTGACTTGTCCCCCCCATATCCATTATTTATCTGCTTCTGGACAAATTAACTGTACAAAAAAGACAAAAACACTTCATAGAGGGCTAGGTGCAAGAAGTAGCTCATTTATGTGCCATATTCACTGGAAACCTAGTGAACTCTGAAAGAGGGGAAACATAGATGCTTACACTGAATTTGAGCTGGACAGCAAGGTTAACATTCTAAAACTACTTCGCTGTGATATGAGAATGCTAATTGCAACAAACAGCCATCTATTCCTACATTCTCTTCAATACTGGGACCTTTGCAGCTGTCTAATGCACTTCAATATTGAGACAGGCACACAAAAGTATCACTTCTGGAAAAGAGGATTTTATGCCAAATAATTTGGAGGTGTTTCTTCAGTTTGCAACCACCGGATCTATTCCACTGACCTTTCAAACTTAAGAAATGCAATAGAATCCTAACCAAATTACAATATCCTGGATACTCAAATCCAAAGGGGTTCTCTGTCAAAGCATGATGTACTTTTCCTTTTTAATATCTTGGTCAAATTCTAAGACAACCTTCTGAACTTTCACGAAAATGCTTGCACAAGCAAAATAAAACAAACCCTGAGGTAAACCGGGCAAGCATTGCTGGCCAGTGTTTGCTTCTGAAGAATCAGCTAAAATGCAGGCAGATCTTCTATCTGGTGAAATGTGACTCTTGTGATGCCATGCTTGCATGCATCCACATTGTCTGTGCTTTCAAAATGGGACTCCTGTGCTCTGTCACGAGAGCTGACAGATGAGCCTGAGCCAACACTTCAGAGCACAGTGATGCTTAGAGAGGTATCCTGGGCAGTTTGGAGCCACTTACCTTCACTGTGGTCCAATGCCAAGGACTGCTCCGTGTCCGTGTAGGCACGCGTGCCATGGCCCTGCACGGGGTCTATGCCGCTGGTCTCCATCAGGTGAACGATGTCCATGCGGTTGATTTTTGTGAGACACTGGGTCAGATTGGTATCTGTGCCATTGGAACAACACCGTGCAGCTCAGTTAAGAATCAAGCACACTCCCTCCCTGCTCCATAGGAAGGGCATCTACAGGAGGCTGACCGATATCATATATAAACTACAGATACATTTAGAAGCAGTAAAATCTAAACTGAACAAATGGCTGCCTATAAAAACTAGCACTCTCGGGTTTTTTTCCTTTTAACAAATTAGTTGAGTTGCTGTGTTATACAGGCAGGATTAGAAATTTCATTGAGTACAGTCCACAGACATCTTTTCTGCAACCTAAATTTTGCTGAAGTTTTCTTCGTGATTACAACGCACATGTTACCTCAGCTAGCAGATTAGAGACAGTTACATACAATAACTGGAGACAAACCTGTTGCATGTTTCCCATCCCTTTCAAGCCAGTATTTGAGGAGTGCGTGGCTCTGGTCTTGAAGCGAATTGGGATTTTCAATTCGGATCTGGTGAATTTGC
Organism: Sitta europaea; assembly: GCA_013400255.1. Classification (NCBI taxonomy): domain Eukaryota; kingdom Metazoa; phylum Chordata; class Aves; order Passeriformes; family Sittidae; genus Sitta; species Sitta europaea. The sequence goes on from VXBS01002676.1 coordinate 452,819, forward strand.
TCCTCTGTGAAGTCCAGTTCTCTTGCTAGCTCTGAAAAAGAAATCCATCTCTGTAAAGAGGTCTACTACTACTACTCCCCTGGTCTAATTTCATTCAAAGAAAAGTAAATGTCTGTGAATTACAGTTTAACCCCAAAACCTGAGAAAACATTTGCATTTCATTCCATGTTACTTTCACTTGTCTCCACTACCATTCACTGCCTCAAGTCTACTAAATCCACAATATTTAAGTGATTGTTTAGAACAGGTTCCTTTGTGAACCCATTTAGGACTCTCAGTATCCCAAAGACAATAAGCTTCTGAAATATATTTGTACATCTTTAGATAATCACAATGTCATCCAAAATAAACATGAGATGAATACGGACCATTCCCCTCCTTTCTCTCTGGAGCAGACAATGTGCACGTTACCTGTCCAGCTGAATCCAAGATGATCTGCGATGTGGGCAAGTCTTTCCTCTGTCCTTTCCTGATCATCCTGTTGATCTAAAGGTCAAAGAGAGCTACAAGTTGCCTTTTGCAAGTTAAAAGCCATTTCCATAGGAGAGAAAGCCCAAGAAGGGAAAGCTCTGTTTTTTCCTAACTGCTGTGTCTAAATGTAGACAGGCTGTGAAACTCAAGTGAGGCCTGCAAATCCCTAGGTTCAAAATGAAACCAAAAAGCTTGGTTTTTCAAAAAGCACAGGACTATCTAGTTTTTCTATTTGAAAATCAGGCATTCATGTCAAAATGTAATCTAGGACTGAAGCACCTACTACGTCTATTTTGGCCAGGCGTTTTACTCTAAAACCTCATTCTAAAGTTCAGTTGAAGACTTTGACTAAGTCAAGAGCCGTAGTTTTCCATGCCTCCTTAGTAAATGCCAGGGTTGAAGAATTCATCAGGACCAGTGCTTCTGATCACGTTCTTTCTGTTGCAGGACAAGTTTTGTTCAAACAGTCCATACAGCACTTGAGATTATGGTCTGTATTTGAGATACTGTTAATTTCAGTGTCATTGACCCTTTGGACAGGGAGTGAGACAAAATACTGACAACAAAGGCAAGGAAAAATCAGATAGTCATTTGTCAGTCCTCATTCACTTCACTGAGACTGACAGCTCCTCACATCCCCAGAGCTAATTTGAGGATGGTGGAATTTGAGTTTTGATTTTCCCTGAATGCACACGTGGACTGTGACACCTCTGAATCAGGAAATTGCTTAGGGCTTATGATATGCACATGTCACTGCGGCTCCTGATTTCCATTAGGGCTACTCAGTACTAGCACACAAATAGGCGAGAGGAAAACCAAGCACCAGAAAATGTGCACTAAAGTTACTGGTGACTCAGTGTTCTTCAGACACAGAGTGCCAGAAAAAAAGGAACATAAAAATCTTCATTCTTTAAAACTCCTGCAGATCTCTTTGCATATCAAAAGTCTATAAATTTGCCTGTTTTGCTTTCAACTGATGCCCAAGCATTTTATTATTAGTAGAAGTTAATAGCTAGTAATAGGGCCAGGGAAAGTCAAAAGCCAAAACATGCATGACCTAAGCAATCAGTTTAATGACAAAACCATACATATTTCTAGAAGTGTTTTTGCTTATTAAGGTAACACTTCCCATAAGCATTTATGGTTTGCAATCTTGAGATCGTTTCACAAACAAGAACACAGACACAAAACAAAAAAACCCAAACACAGCTCACAAGGGAAAAAAAAAAAAGCACAACTAACCACCAAAAGCTGAAAAGAAAATGCCACACGCATTACACCTGTGCACAAACGCACACGCACACACACACCCCAAAGAAAACAAAAACCAAAAGAGTTTAATTCATGACATGCGTCGCACAGGGAATCCCAGTCGTTGGCAAATACCTTCAGCACGGTCATGGACATTTTCGTCAGGGATACGTTCAATCTGAGTCTCTACAGACTCATCCCAAATGGGTCTGATGTCAAAGATGTCTTCAGGAACTGACTGCTGAGTCTCACTGGATGGCACATTTTCAATAACTGAAACTTCTAGGGCGCTACTGCTTTCATCATCTGAAACTAATTCTTGCTCTCTCTCTGACTGTGTGAGTCTTTCCACTAATTTAGAAGCTTCGTCACTAATTTCTTCAAAAAACTCTATGGAGTTTTTGTAAAGATCAAAAAAATGGTCCTTACTTTCCTTTGTGGGACTAAAAGCACTGCGGGAGCCTGTAGTACTTCTGCTTTTAACTGGCAACCGTGAAGAAAATAACTTCGATCTTGCTGTTGTTGCCTCATCTGTGTCTAGCTCAAACTTCATCTCGCTCTCCCTCTCCCTGGCCTCTGCCTCTGCCTCAGCATAACTCCTAGCTTTGATGGAACGTTTGGTCTTTGGGTCCACGGGACTACTGGCGTCAGATTCCGATTTACTGCGGCTGTCTGGTTTCGCAGGGACTGCACTCGTCACATCGAGCGCTTTGGGTGACTCTGGCTTGCGGACGGATGTGTCCGCGTGTGAGTGTTGCGGTTCGGCTTTTTGGAAAGCGGCTTTCACAGGAATTTTAGACTTTGGTTTCGCTTGGTCATCTTTTCCTTCACACTGCGAACTGTCCAGGAAGTCATCTAGGGAAAGACTCTCGTTTTCCAATTGTTGCAAGGATTGTGATGCGGCAGCAGCTGTTCTTACAGGGATTTTGGATTTGCTATCACAAGAAGGCACACTCTCCATTAGAGCAGTGGGGATTTCAATCACAGATCTCTGTTCCTCTGGGGAAGAGTCTGGGGACTCCTCACCCTGTTCAGAACTAACCAATCGAGTGACTTTGGAAAACTCTAATTCATCTTCTACCGCACACTGCTCGGGAGAGATGGGGCAAGGCACCTGACTGCTATCGACCGTGTCGGTCTCCATTCCGGAGAGGGGTTCAGCTTCAGAGGCAGCAGTTTCTTTCTTTGGTGATTTTGAAGAAGCTGAAATACCCATTTTAATTGGAATTCTGGATTTAAGATCTGCTTTTGCAGTGCCTGTGCTGGCACCTTCACCCATCATTTCTTCAGATCTATCACTAGGTTCAGGTGATGGGGGTGAGTATTTCAATATATCTTGTTCTTGTATATCTGACTCCTCTGATGCTGAAGGTGCAAATGGGTCTGGTGAGCACTTCAGCTTTGAAGATTCTGCCTCTGCTGCTTCTTTCACTTCTTCACATAAAGAAACTTCTTCCTGAGGCTCCTGCCCTACCTGGAAGAAGTGAAAGCTTTCATCTGGGTAGTTCCTTTTGGTCATGTCAATGGCTCCACTTCTAGTCATTTCAAACAACTTGCCTTCCTGAAAAAGGAAAGGATTTTGTTCACTGAGTGGTGTCCCTTCTTCAGTGGGTGTCCTGGCCGGTGTTGTGTCAGGAGTTGTGCCTTGGGATCGCCTGTCTACCATCAACCCAAATATCTTTTGTTCCTCCTCTTTCACCCGAGCTTCAAAAGCTTCATCATCCTCACGTATTTCACTCCACATGTCAGAATCCACATCGGTTCTAGTGATGACAACCTGACCCACCAATTTCTCTGTTTCATCTCTTAAATCCTCAAGGGCAGATTCAGAAAATTTTGTTGACTCTGAGGTTGGAGACCCTTGTGATATTGTCTGAAATCCATCCTCTGGTTTGGGTTCTATTTCCATGTATACTTCCTCTGAAGAGCAATATTCACTGCCAGTGTCTCTGCTACGTAAAACTTCACCAGTCTGATCTTTCCTTTCTGCAATAGAATAGGTTTCCCTAGATAGCAGACTTCTACCAGATCCTACCTCACTTTCAGAGCCAATGAAGAAATGTCCAGAAGACACGTTTTCGTAAGGGCTCACTATATATGGAGCACTACCATCAGCAGCATCTGCTACACAGCTGTCGAGTTCCACTGTGTCAGTGGTTAGGGACGAATACTCATGGTACTCCTCAGCATGAGCAGCCCTGTGAAATGTCTCACCACCTGAATCTGCTTTTCCTGCATCCCCTGCCGAAGCAGAATGGTCAGTAGTGTCACCTTCAGCCAGATTGCCATCACGTGGGACAGAGTACTCGGTGGCACCATGTCCACAAGGAAGACCACCTGCCTCCTCTGACACAGCTCCTGTAGAAATGAGATTGCTGCATGGTAACGGGACTGTGGGTTTGACATCTTTTTCAGTAGCATCGCACTGCCCCATTGTTAGTGAAGACTCAGTGTGAACCTTATTTTGAGAATCATCACCAAGGGAGTGACGGGGAGCACACCCAGGTCGTGTGACTGGGGCGTCGGGACTGACCGTCTCACAGTCACCTGTACCATCACAACATTTTGATTCCTCACTTTCTGCTGATGCGCAACCATTGGAAGGACAAGTGCCCGTGGAAGGCTTACAGCTGCGCCCAAGGATAAGCGGCTCCTCTTTGTCACCTTTGCCTCGTGCTTTAACCTCACCTATCCCGACAGAGCATGGCTGGGAATCAATGGGTTGGAAACCTGCTTCGTCAGGGCTGGAGCTGGAGTCAATACTAGATGGTAAAGGTGAGGGTGGCTGCACTCGGATCACAGGCTCCATTAAGAGGCCTGAGTCAGCTTCTTTTTTGAGCCGGGTCAATTCCGGCTCGCTTTCAGAAGAAGAAGAACTCTTTCTAGATTCAGCAACAGGTGTCACCACCGTGGGTATGTCTTTTTCTACTACAGCCATCAGCTCTGATGCTTCAGCTTCATGTGACGCTTCTGAATTGGCAACAACAGAAGATTCATCTTGCCTACAACTCTTTTTATAATCTCTCTTCTGTTTTGCCTCCTGTTCCAATTCATCAAACATTTTGATTTTGGTCACCATTTTAAACATCTCTTCTTCAGGGGTGAATCTCTTCTTTGGTTCACTTTCCGAATCGTCCTCTGGTTCTTCGCTGACTTCAGGGATGGTGGCTGACTTCGGTATGTCTGCCATTTTAGGTGTGATTTCATAGCTAATTTCTTCTGAACTAGGAGTCTCGGGGGAAACAGGGCTTTTCCCCGAACTCTCCATGAGAGATGTTTGCTCTAGACTGTCATCATCAGCACTTCCCTCAGGGTCACGGAGAATCCTGGAACGCACCGATGCCAGCTCTGGGCAGGCTTCTGCTTTGCTAAGAACAGATGGAAGAGGACCCTGCCCCAAAATGCAAGCCTTCACTGTTGGTTCTACGGGGCTGCTTTCAAGGGAATCACGGCAGGGGGACTCTTTCATAGGACTGGGCTCCAAAGAGTCAGGTGTTTTGTGTGATGAGTTATCTTCTAGCACTGGGCTTGCTTCCAGGGAGTCTTTATGACTTATAGTCAAAGAGTCATCTGCAACTGGGCTAAAGCCTTCACTATCATGGCTAGCAAGTGAAAGTTCCAATTTCTGGGGACTTCTAACTGTAAGACGGCGTTCACAGGCTACATCTTTTTCTTTCTCTAAAGCAGTGTCATGTGTTTCAGAAGACTTAGTGAAATGTGCAGTGGTTCTGGATTCTTTATCCCTGCTATTATCTTTCATAATGGAAGCTGTGCTACTTTCTTTAAGTTTATCAGCCTCTTCTTCAGAGGCAGGAGGTACATGCTCTTCTGATACATGGTCAGAATGAGACTCACTAGTCTCGTTAACAGCATCTAGCTGCCGCTCAGTAATACCTTTTTCATTTTCCTTTGAGGAGAGTTCCTTCGTAGAACGTGTTTCTGCTGTTGTGTGTACTGGAGCTGCTCCTTTAGCATCTTCAATTTGCCCATCGGTTTTCTTTGGTGAGAATGAAAGGCTTTCTGGACTCGTTTCGGGCGTCTCCGCCAGACCCTCATGCTTGTAACTTTCCTCCGAGCTGATCTGAGGGGTTCCATCAAGTAGGCTGCCTGGAGAGTCAGCCACACCTTCATGTTTAAGGCTCTCTGAGCTCCCATCAAGAGCAGCACTTTGCAGAGAAAGAGCAGGAAGGAATCCATCTTTCCCGTACTCTGTGGGAAAAGCAGCACTGAAAGGACTGGTCAGTACCTGCTCCAAGTTAAGCTCTCCCTCCTCTGTAACTGAGAGGTGTCTGAACTGTTGGTATTTGTCATTATCCTCCAGTTCTTCTTTAATGACATCAGAAAAGTCTGTTGAGGTTTTCCTGTCAGGGCTGATCTGGAAGTCAGGATCTCCCTGATCGTCAGAAGTCCTGCCCTTCCCAGCCGCTGTTTCTTTGGCACTTTCAGCAACTATTACTGGAGGGAGAGGCTCAGTTGTTTTTTTGCTGCTCTGCTCTTTTACTTGGTCTTTGCCACCAGCTTTCTTGGCAGTTTCGATGCTGGAAGTTTGTGCTTTTCCTTTCTTTGATTGCGGCTCTTTCTCTGCTTTTGACACCGTGCTTGGTTTGTCCTTCTGTTTGTCTGTCTTGAGGTTTGACACTCGCCTCGTTTCACTCTGCGAAGGAATTGTTTTCTTGCGGGGAGCTTCCTTCTCAGGGGCCTGTTGCTTCTGTTTGACAGATTTGTGCTCAAAGAGTCCAGAAATATTCTTGGACGGGTCTTGCCCTGACTGAAAGGCTTTCATCAGTTCCCGAACAGACATGGTCTCTTCGAGTCTCTCTGTCTTAGAAGAAGGTGAGACTGGTGGCTGGGTTTTGTGTGCTACTGGCTTTTTGACTTGCGCTGGTTTTTTAGGCGCCTTTTCAGCAGGACCTTCTTTTGCCTGAACTCTGACTGGCAGTTTTGACCGTACTTTTTGCTCATCTTCCACTCGTTTCTGAAGAGCTTTCACTTTATCTTTTATTGAGCCAATGGGAGTTTCCTCGATAACAGGGGACACAGCTTTAGGTTCTGGAGCACCTGTCACCTTTAGGCCAGACTCCCCAGCTGGTGCCTCGTCTGCAGTGAGCTTAGGCAGTCTCAGTTTCTCTCCACTGCTGTGCACCTTGCCTTCCTTTGGCTTTGGCTTTTCTCTTAGTTTTGCCCTAATGGGCTTTTTAACTTCTGAGGCTGCCTTCTGTTGCTCCTGCGAGCTTGGTTTCCCAGTTTTTGGAGATTCTTTTCCTTTTTTTTCTGAATCCCTGCTTACTACCACAGCTTTGACTTTCTCTTCTACTACCTCCTCTTGTAAGGCCTGTGGCTGTCCCTCACGAAGAGAAACGCATGTTTTTAAATCCTCTGCAAGGTAATCCACTGTTCTTGTCACGTTCAACTCCCCCTTTTTTGTTGTCCCCTTGCCTACCCTGACTTCTACGTGGCCCAACTCTGTGACTTCTGATGGAGCGTTTCTTCTGGCCTCTTCAATTTCTTCATCACTGACAATGATCCATTCTTCTTCTAAGGGTTCTTGTCTGGAAATGGAATTCCGCAAAACATCATCTTCCCTGGTGTAGGATCCGCCTCTCAGAATTTCATTTACTTTTTCTAAGTCCTCTTTCACTCTTTCAACTATTTCAAAAGGTTCTCCTGGCTCTTCTTCAGCAGACTTTTCAAGATCCTTCACTTTAATGGAGCCTGATTTATCAGAAGGATCACTTGTCAGGATGGCAGTCATTTTGATCAGATCTTGTTTCATCTCAGAAACTTCAGACAACAGGTCTGGACTGGCTAGTACAGGGACTTCATTAACCAGATGGCTTTTCAGGACAGATGTTTCTGTAGATTCTGTCTCGTCATCTTTGATGCGAATGAAAAACATTGAAAGTAAAATGGAAATCAAAAATAGAGATTGGAAAATGTAATCAGGACTGAAAATGACAGTCTTTGGTTGTAGTGGTAGGAAGGTCAACAAAATGGGCCGGGAATGGTGGATCCACAAGATCTGAGGGTACAAGAGCAAAGCAAAGCTAACAGGGGCGGGAAAAAAAAACAACTGAAAAGGAAAATGGCAGGAAATAACTTGCTTCACTTTATCGCTAGAGCACAACCACACATACAGTATCAAAGCTGGAACAAACCAAATCAGGACACCACTAAAAAAAACCCAAAACAACAACAACAAAATTTCAAATCAAAACCAGAAGAAACACAGTGAAGTTACACAAAGAGAGGCATCTCAAGATTGTTCAGATGTTACAGATCAATGTTCAAATAAAAAGAAAAACAAGAAAAAAGGGGGAAAGCATTAGAACTGATTGAAAGTCGATTTCCTCTAAGAGAAAGCCAGTGTTAGCAAACTGTCAGAATAACATCGAGTTAACAGTTTTGTTTTACTTAATGACCAAAATAAAAAGCGAAAAGTAATTCTGCAGTAATCTAAAATATGATCAAATATGTAGAGATCTGAATCAGCTGCAAACCGGCATTTCATCTAAGGGGATTTCACACCTACACAATGAAACAAACAGGCTTTTGTTTTAAGAGGCATGGTCCTTTCCTTGGAACATCCTCATTGACAACTAATGAACTGACTGAGGAAAGAGAAGACAGAGAAGAAAAGGAGAGATAATAAGAAAAACTGTGAATCAACTTAGAAGTGATTTCAGAGTTTTAAAAAATGTAATGTATGGCAACCCAAAGTCACAGACAGTCACACTAGACACATACGTACAATTCATGTAAGGCAAGTTATTTCCATGCAAAGCAAAGGTGTTGCAAATGCTGCTGGGTATGTAGCTTTGGTTAAAAACAAGAGCTCGAAAAATTATTCATATAAATTAAAGGTACATGAAAATACTGTAAAACATACTGTGGTGAAATATTTGTCTAATCTGGCAATCAATATACAGAAAGGTGGCTGCAGATAATTCCCATTATGCTATAACTGCCTGCTGGTAATATTTCATTTCAGCAAGGACTAGCAGAAAATGGATATTGAACAGAACAAAACACCGGAGAACTGAAACAACTCACAAACAGAACACAATGCTTAGGAATCACAGATGGACATTTTCCCTCTAAAGGTAGCACATCACATGGAACTGCACATTTCAGCACCCCAGTGAAAGTCAAAGAACTAATGCAAATAAGGAGACCTTAAGCAACACATAATTAGCTGTCTTTATTTGTAAAAAAGATCCATTTTTCTACGCTGTTCTCCTGGGTGTAACAAATGCTAAATATTTGTGCTGTACATTAATTAGAGCCAGATTGCTGCAGGGTATTGTGGTGCTGAAATTGTGGTCTTTTGGTGCTGCTGCTTTACAATGAACTGTCTGGTGTGCATGCTGAAATGCCAGCCAGTAATTTAGTAAATTTGTAATATGTACTTTCATAAATATCAAATGTATGACTCTTTCACTGGCCAATAACTGAGTTAATCAGCCTGAAACAAAGCAACTCCAGTGAGAAACAAATTGGAAGTGCTATCCAGTGTGTGGCTGGAGCAGGAACACTCACTGTGGGCCCTGGGGGACTTGGCAGTAAGGAAGTGGCAGGAGGACAATGCAAGACATTGCACTTTAACTGCAGACAAGGCAAGATGTTGCACTCCAAACTGGAAACAAGACAGATGTCATTCTTTCCCAGAACAGATCCAGGAAATGGCTGCATTTGGAAGCAGCTCTTGTTACAGACACTTCCCTGTGCACAGAGATTCGTTTGATTTGCCTCTCCCACAAAGGAGACGTTTGCTAACCCCTCTCCCATGGTCTCTCATGGTCATGGCCTGATTGTGCAGAGGGTGTTTGTGCTGTGCCAAGCTGTCAGGTCAGATTTCCAGCCATATTTCACCACAGTAAAGGGTGGGGCAAGGGAGGGAGGGTTAAACAGCCTGATTCCTTTGGACAGTATCACTTTTTGGCATGGTTGTATTCCATGAGATTAATGAAATAGATTGGAGTCCTCATTAGGTTTTCATTAAAAGTGATACTGTCATCTGTCTCAAATATGAGGCAAGAATGTGTGTCAACAAATGGAGAAAACAAAAGAAATGGAGGGATGAGCATTCATACAAGCAAAATAGCAATAGCAGGTTCACTAGGGATGTCAAAGGAAAGTAAAGGCTTAGATGAACGGTTTTTAACTGTATTACTTGTTAATTTACATGTTAAAGTGTATTGAATTGGATAGCTGCTGAGATATTAAATTAGTTTTTATTACAATTTTAAAATATTGATGTTATTAGCAATAGCAGTTAAAATTTAGCTCTCTTTCATGCTTATTTTTACTCTTAACCATCTCTCATACAAATTGCATTATAACATTCTCAAGTAATAAAAGAAAATCTTACTTTTTTCTGAAGTCATATCAACCTGGAAGAGGAAAAAGCAGGAGATTTAAAAGTTCAAATATAATTGCTGTACAGAAGCCATGGGTGAAGTGCTAGTTGTATGTAGACACATGGACTTAAATAGAACCAAGAATGCATTTAAAATAACAATAAAAGCATGGCTTAATTTATTTAGAGTCTCTAATACCAGGAAAATGCTTACTTCACTGTAGTTATGATCACCAGTAGATGCAAAATGTTGCAGTGTATTTTCTTTAAATGCTCCTAGTGACTGTGGAGGACCTAAACTTTTGCATTACCAGGTCTTTGGTTGCATTGCTCTTAATTTATTTCTTCCTGTCTGAAGCAGAATAGTCCAATATAGTTATGTGAAGGCATATGGTCCATCTGGAATGGAACCAGGAGGTTTCATGCAATGTGTTTCCTTGGACACATTCATTCTGAGAGCATGAACCGCATTTTTGCCTCTGTTCTCAGTGATGATGAAATGCAGGTGCACCAATGATGGCAGAACTGCCCAAGGCATGACCTGGGGCTGAATGCCACTAATAGCTATTGATACCTTTAAATGGAAGCTGTGAGGGCCTCACAGGCCCCCTTTTTGATTTTTCAGAGTTATTTGGGCACAGATCAAAAAAGCCATACAATTTTACTGCTATTCAAAAGAAAACACTGTCCTTGTCAAATAAGAATTAAGCAAAACACAATCTCAGACCATGAAAATTCAAGTAGCAAATTTTTGAGGTTGCTTTGTAATTTCAGTTTATTTCAGTTCTGCTAGGATTTGTCCATATGAGCATATGCTTTTTAAATTTGGCTATGGAAAAATATGCAAAGATAGAATTAACACTAAAGCTTTAATTTCCTATACAAACATGCGGTAGGGGTAGGACAACTGTGAAGAATGCAAATCAGCTGTGCAGGACTACTGGTAGAAGATAGTGTGCATGTGTGTAAAGCCCCCAAGGTTTTAGTGAGTGCTGAAAAGGTTTACATATTTCAAACTGTTCTTTATAAAGATACATGCAATATGCTGTGTCAGTCAAGATGTTAGGAAATCCCTGCCTTTCCATGAGCTGATGCTGAACAGAAGGGAATCCCTGGCCATACGTGCATGTTCGTACATGCCTGGCAATCCTTTAGACTCACATAATTACATCTCACAGTCAGCAGTGTGTGTAACAGATCCATAATAGCCTGAATTCCTCAGATGCACACATTGCCCTACACAGCAACCCTGCATCCCTAGGATGTTCTAGCTTCCCTCACTTTCAGTTCTTCCAGATCAGTCAGGATTTATGTCAGCATACTAATTAACTTTATTAACATAAAAATTAATGAAGACAACAAAAAATAGTTTAAAATGCCTATAGCCATTAATGAGCTTGTCTTCTTGTGCTTTAGTTTTCTATACTACACTAAAAACAGAAGGCATATTTACCATACAAGTGGTAAATATTTTTGTAATGATAATAGAAAACTGCAAGCCATGTCACAGACCTGCTGAATCTGTTTTGCAGTACATCAAAAAGATGTCCATCATCTTTGGGGAGCTGGTTATTCTCGCAGTGTTTCCAACAGTTGAACATCATCAAAATGCAAGGACGCTTTTCTCATCTTACTCATTTGTGTAGGGGTCAGAGCTTAAGTAACTTCTGTAAGTGCAGACCCAGGCTTGGAGCTCAGGGGGGACCTGATACAATTTAGTTTATGCTGAAGATGAAAATTATAAAGCTTTTACTTGTTTCTTCTGGATTAACACTGGTTCTGTACTGGATGTCAGTCATCCAACTCCATAACCTGTAACATCCAGACTACTGGATGTTGTAAATGGAGAAGACCAGTCATTTTAACAGAGGGGAAGTTCAACTCTGTCTATTCCCCAAGTGAGTCTGTGCAAGGCCCTCTTCACTGTGTTTGTAGCACTGAGCTAAGGATTAATCCTGGGTTGTGTCTGTTAGTTGTGTTTGAGTTGTGTAGGCAAGAGCATGCTGATTTAGCAACATTACCTCTTCTGGTTCGGGATCTGAATCTGATTCCTTTTCGTCCCAAAGCGCCGTGCAAAAAGAGAAGGGGGAAACAGAGCAGGCAAAAGGCAATTTTTTTTAGAAGAGAGTAGGAAAAAGTAACTACTGACAACATTTAACAGAAAAGAAGAAAATGCAGCACATTTCTGCAGTTGATTTCTTATGTCAAAAAGCAGCAAAACTAAACAGTCAATTTAAACACAAAAGGCTACAGAACTGAGCAAAATACAAACAGAAAAGTTAGATGTCTAGTGAACCTTATTTGTACCAAAAATTTTAAATATATACATGCTTTTTCACTCATAAATTAGCATCTATAAACACTTAAAGTATTCAAGAACTATTACTATTTAAAGTCACAAAATTTTGAGACGCTCTGTTTTAAAATTACATTAAAATACTATAATAAAGATTTACTATATTCTAAAAACCCTGAGAAGAAAATGATCACCATTTTGGGCAAATACATCCCTAAAAGGCATGCAGCTTCTAATCTAACCAGGAAAGAAAAAAACTTGTGTTTCCAGAGAATAAACAAACTGACACTTTCTAAGGAAACAAGCTTTTAATATCTGAGAGCACTCCCACTCATCCCTTCTGAGTCCTCAGGAAACACCTGATGATGTCTTCAAACACTGGCATTAGGAGTACCAAACCCAAGACACCGAAAGCCCTTGTGTGGAATTTTTTATTTTTTCCTCTTTCAAACCCCTGCCCTCAAAGCTTTAACCCTGTTTTGCCCTCCTCCTCCTCATTTCCTGTTTGTAGGATAATGCTGATGTCTACAGCTGGGTAGAATTTCACAGTACCTTTGTGTAAATGGGTAAAGTGATGTTTAAATTACATATGGCTTGATGAACTAGGCCTCTGGTAGATTTTGGCTCCTTCATGAATGATAATCGTCCGCAGGGCTCTTGAGTGCTATCTCGGACCTGGCACAGTAAAAATAGATACATTTTACCTTCTGCTCTGCTGTGTGAGCTACTTGTGTCTCTCAAAACTATTCAGCAGGAGGGACCAGATTGGGAGAAAAAGTCCATGTAGGCAAAAATAACATGTTTTCACTTTTTTCCCCCCTGCTGTTTGTAAATGTACATACAGATGTATTTGTGTATTTGATGTTGGTGGAAAATTCCACAGGGGAGAAAATCTGCAAAGCCAAAGGAAAGCAGTGGCACAGATAAAATTGTAAATTAAAACAAGCTTACAAAATATTGCTGGTAAGGAGGTAGAAAGTTTAAAATTTGTCTAGCAGCACACAACAAATATAACACAATGACGGATTGGGTTGATTTTTCTCCACTTACTGGAAGTTTCCATTCATAAATCATTTCTCTAAGACTGTTATTTATATAACAGTAATAGTTTCCTCCTTTGTAGTCAGAATGTCCGAGTAGAAGGAAAAGTTTGTGGAAGAGGTTTCCAGTGCTCTCTAATCTCCCTCTCAGAAGAGGTGGTGATGGTGGCTCGGTGACAGCAGCCCTTCTGACCACAATGGGTTAAACACATTGCTTAATTTGACAGGAAAGAAGGGTTTTTACTTTGGCTTTTATTTTACAAATTTTCCTACCCATAAAAAAAAAAATTTTGAAAGAGAATAGTACAGGGATAAAATGAGGTTACAGTTGGGAATTTATATAAATTAAGCAGTTTGGTTTTCCTCCGTTCACAAAAAATACGGTGAAGTGGTAACTTGAAATATCCAAAGAGGAGCCATCAACATTACCTTAACAAACAGAGGAAGTCTATTTTCTTTGAAGGCAAAGAAACTGAATATATGGTGTTGCCCACTCTTTGTGAGGGGCACCAAATTGCCAAAGCAGTCAACGTAGATGGGTTTTCCTTCCAATACCTGTTGGAAAGGAAAAAAAGGAAACCATCAATTAATCCTTGTGAGGTGATAAGGATTGCTTCTTAAGGATAATTCTACAACAGTTCAAATCAATTTCTGGAATTCTTAGGACTTGTCGGTGTTTGCAAGATTTGTTATGTACAGGGACCTAAAATGTGTGAAAACATTTCACATTATTAAATTCCAAAGGAAATAGACTGTTAATTTGGTAACAATAGTGCAGTATTTTCAATGACAACAGTATATGACTCAGTGTCATAAATCTGGGAAAATTTTTAAATCTAGATATTAACTTGGATTTTCTATTGACTCCAATTTTAGCATACTTTGCTAACCTGGCCTCATCGCCACCATCAAAGAAGTATTCTCTTCAGCCACCAGAATTCAGAGTGTGTGCCTACTGAGTCCACTTATTTCAGCTGGGTCTGTAGAGGCCTAAGAGCTTTTGAATGACAGGTCTCAGGTAAATACCCCTCTGAAATCTATAATGGCACTGCTTGTATCTTCAGATTGCTGCTGTTAAGGCCCCACCACGTTTGACTATCAGATCAGCAGTTTGGGAGATGTTCCATTCAAAGTACCAATCCATTCGTGGCTCATCCTTACTTTCCAGAAATTCAGTCTTATCATACAGTTTGATAAGCCCATATTTTATCTTGCTGCTCTGCACAAGAGATGCCTGTCAGAGCTTCAGGAACAGTGAGGACAATTCTTTTAAAGGTGGGATTCTCATGAAAAAGAGAGTGAACTAAGCAGAATGTGCCAGGTAAGTTAAGTACCTTCAATTTGTCATCCCTTCTGAGGAAGCTGACAGAGCCAGAAAAACTGCATTTAGCAGGCAGTTTGCTGAATTCCGCATGGGAAAGCTTCAGCCTGCTCAGCAACAGATCTAATGTAATTTTCTTTTCGTAAAGCAGAATATTAATCAAACCTGCTACTTTAACTTCTTGGTATGTGAATGTGCTGACAAACTGTGACTGCAGTCAGCAGCCTTTCTGCTTAGTGATGTGCCTTTATGGAGTTACAGGAAGTTGGGATTTAGCCATCATTTTTGGCTCTGACCCTCTCCTTTTAGCCCTGTGGACTGAGTTTGTCAGTTCCCCTCTGGGAATAGGGTTTCCTCACTACTTTTTCCATACACCTGACAGAAGTCCAAGTTTCCATCTTAGCATGGCTGCTCATACTGCATCATGACAGTATTTGTTGACAGATTATTTTTCAGTCCTTGTGGCAGATGGAAGGCGGAAAATACTAGTGTAAAAGTAGACACTACAAAATGGAATTAACTAAAAGTCTTGTACAGTACCTCTACGTCCCTGCTTCTGGCAACTTCAGCAAAGTTTTCTTGCTGTTCTAGAGTCTTATCCACCTTGTCATCCGTCATGCAGAAACATCTTAACCGTGCTTCAATGGGATCATGGGATTTGGCAAACACCACAAATTTGGCCATGTAGGGGACACAGATAATTTCTCTGTACACTTGGGAAGCAAAAGTAACAGATTCTTGTGTCTGACGACAGTCTATCAACCAAAATCTGCAAAAGAAAATGAAGAGTTGTGCCGTCAACGGAGAAGGATTCAAGAGTGGAAATTCTATGTTTCCCCATCCTGGCAGCATTAGCTGGTAACCACAGCAACGGGAGATAACAAGTCAGAGTAGAGCAGAAAAAGAATTGTCACTCTGTTTTTGTCTCCCACCCAACTTAAAGGAAATAGCAGTCAATTCCTTACATAAACCAGCAAAACCTGAGGTCTTGAGGTAAACGTAAATGACTTTGTTCACTGTGCAAATCTGCATGCAAAATCAGAAATTATTGCTATGTGAATTCAATCACCAAGCATTTTCCAAGGAATAACACGTCCTGACTTCTTTCCCAGCTACCACTTGAGTTTCTCTGTGGAGCTGATGCCATTTCTTTTCAATAAAATCCACTGCGTGGGTGGAAAGCTCAAGTTTCCCATCCGCCGGATGAAGGCGGAAGTGAGGAGAGGTCAGAGGCAGCTCAAAAACAGCTGTGACCTACAGGAGGGGTGTTATTCCTCACGGTGGATTACATGGCATTGTAACCCCAGAGCTCACCTTTGGAGTGTGGCTGCTCCACACTTACTCAGCTGCAGCTGAATAACAGCAAATTCCGTGCCGCACTCATCTTTAGAACGCTTAACAAACGCACTGCTCAAAACCCCAGGCTGCTGACATTTGCAAGAGGGAAAGCATGTGTGTCACAGAAAGGCTCTGCACACTGATCCTTTCCTTTTCCTGCGTGGGAGAATTATGCTGTGCTGGACTCCAACTGGAGAGGCCACATCCTCTGAGAAACCACTAGATGCCTCAGTGATTTGCTGTCAAACACCAGGGGCTAAAAAGTCCCAACAGATATTAAGTCTTTTAAAAGCTGCAGCTCAGGAAATGGAACACAAACACTGTGCCTCCAAGTCTGCAGTGTAATTCATGTGGCAAATATATCTCTTTCCCAAGCTCATTTTGGACAGAATTAGTTTTATGAATGGTTAAATTGTTGTCCATCATTAATGCTTAACTAGACATAAAAAAATTACTGTGAATAGCAAAGAGTCAGAAATTAGATGAAAAATCCCCCCTTTTTAACTGTACCAGCATTTCAAATCATGTTTGGGTCAAAGTAGATAGTTGAACAGTCATTAGATTAAAAAGAAAAGGGAGAACCCATTAAGATCTCTACATGGAACCCTGCCTGTAGCACAGAATATTAACAACAGTAATCAATTTTCATGTCACCATCAGGATTAAGAAAGATTCGCTACAAATATGGACTGTAAGGACCATAAAGTATCACCCTCATTCTGGCTATCATGGGTAGTCCCCTGCTTCTGGGGACTTGACAGTTTTAGGGATTTGGACCTCTCAAACTCCACATCTTGTTTCCATACATGGTTCTTAAGATAGCCTTTAATTCCTGCCTTTACACAGACTTCTGCAGCAGCAGCACAGAGCTGAATGCACTGTAAGATCCCCCTCTCGTGGCCACTGCTGTTACAGAGCAATGTTCAGCTTCACCAAACAGAAATACGCATCAGCAAAGCAGCCAGTTTAATGGGAAAACAACCCGTCTGAACTGAGAAAGGATAAAAAAACATACTTTATTTCACCTAATGTTAAACTGGAGGTTGGAGAGCTGACCTCATTTTAACACTGAATACACTATTTCAATAAATAACAAACCTAATTAACAGTAATAACTTCCCCAGACACTGAATGTTTGCACTGAATTTTATAGGCAGTGAAATAATCCATGATTTTTTTAACTGCTTGCTGAAGTACACGGCCGAGATGGAATACTTTCCAGGTCATGGATTGCATCTCCTGTTAAAGAGGAGGAGATTTTTGGGCATTTCTGTGATACACATCATGGACACAAACTAAAATACATACATACATTTGTATATATTATTCTTTTTTTTAAAGGAAAATCTCTTTTCAGTAAGAGAGCAGTAAAACTTCATCACAAGAACAGATGTATGGAAGAGACACTTCTGGACCCCAGTTCAGCACACCTACTGGCCCTTTGTGCCTGACTTCTCAATTTTGGTTATTCTAGAAATAAGAACTCTTACAAGATGTCTAGGGAGGTACCCAAATAAGGGATTTCTGTTTCCATGGAAATTTGCATAATAATCAATATCTCTGTTCATTCTACTCTCCAAACTAAAATGGTTTAACAGAAATATTTGTGGAACGAAGGCACGTATTTGAGAGCATTCCTGTAAAAGTCCTGTTTGGTTACGTAGGTACCTGGCAGACACATTTGTTGTGAAGGAAACACATTCATTGACAAATGTCAGTGGTGTCGTCCCAGTGATGTCTTCCCATTGGGCAGGGGTGGTTCCTCCTGAAATGATAGAGGTTTAAAAATAAAATAAAACCCAAGCAAGTCTGCAACTATTTTGCTTCTAAGAAAGTCTTTACAGTTTGTAATTGCTGTGAAACCAGTAATAATTCCAGATATGCTTTCTCCTTGGGCTCACATTATTCCACTAATGCTAGTAGGAGTGGGTGTGCTTACCCTGAAAAACCAAGTGCCTAAATGATTTTTAAGTTATGAGCCTGTAGCACAGGATTAAATTAGTTAATTTAATTAAATGCTTGCAGTTCATTCCTGTCTCCTCTTTAAGGGAGGCTGAAGAAGATGCTAATCACTTTGGAGCCATGGCAAGTAAAGTGTTTAACTTCAGTACTTTCCTCCTAAGCATCCTGCAACATTTAGTCTGTACTACGCTTACTCTGCAAGGCAGAGGTATGTCGGTTCTCAAAAAACAAACTGTAAGGAAAATGCAAAAAAAACCACTAAACCCAAAGTCTGTGATTACATTACATATCTCTTGTTTGTGCAAACAACACATGTTATTTCTGGTATAAAGGAATTGTTTGGAAAGCAGCTTATTTTCCCAGCTTCTCGCCCCAGTCATGTTTCCATCCAGCTTCCCCTGGGTGTAACCAGTTCAGCATTTCCAGCCCCTGAGGACTGACAGTTTCAGGATGCACATGGAGAGCTCCAGGACTGGCATCCTACCTGTTATGCTGCATAGTAACCTTAGAGTGGGTGTGTCGCCTCCATAGCCGTTCATGAGCCCATCGCTGGAGGCCTTGGGCACGGGAATTGTCATCGTGATGGGCTTATGGAATTTCCTTCTCCTGGGCTCCAGCGTGACTATGGGGCTGAAGGTAGCCTTGTTGCCCAAAATCTTCTTTGTAAGTTCAGTGTGCATAGGCTGAGCCTTTCCAAAGCAACAGGAAATAACAGAGCAGTTACTTGAAAACAGTTTAATGACATGTAAAGAACTGGGTCTGTATATCGCCCACAAACCCCTTAACTTTTCAATTGGCATGAAAAACTTCAGACAGCAGAACTGACTGCCAGTAAGAAGGGGAACTTCTCACTATTTCAACTTTCCCATGCCTGCCTCTTCTTCCTATCTGCTTTCTTGCTGCTTTTATCAGATTTTTACAGCATTAATTTAAATTCACTTAACCAGTAGCAAATTATAACCTAGTCACTTTTTTTCCCCTGAGAACAAACTCAGGCCGTTTTACGGTGCTATTCAGTTAATCCCAGGAGATTTCAACAAGCACATTCTCCTGGACAAGGTAAATCATGGATGCATGCAGCAGGAGGACAGGAGGGAGACAGAGGAAAGACTTCCCTCTCTGTGGGGAGTGAATTGTAACACTGGTTCATTCACACTGAAAATCCGTACATTTAATAATAGTAGCAAATTTAATTATTGCAGCACTTTGTACTTCTCTGATGCCTTTCACAAGAAGTGCTTAGGAGATTCTGTGGCCTACACTAATACCAGCATCACTACCAAATTTTCTTCCCAAAGCTATATAGACAGTTAATAGACAAGACTCTGAGCTAAATGGAAAACCCAAAGCTCTACCATGTGCTTTGCCTTTTGCACGGATTTTTTTCTTTTATTACTTTTACTAGAAGTGTTCTAGACAACATACAACACGACAAGCTGAATATGCTGGTTCTCCATTCAAAAAAGGTGATTTGTCACCAAAAATAAAACCAAAGCTTTGTGAGTGCATCACTGTACCTGGAGGCCAACGCGAATTCGCTTGGTGAGCGCCCCTTCTGGGAAGACTGCCTGCACCTGTGGGACCACGGTGCTGCTCAGCACCCCTCCCTCGGGCCCGATGAGGTTGCTGTCCTGTTTGATCCGGGACACCACTGCAAAGTACTGAGGGAAATCCCGGGTGATGATGCGGCAGATCCGCTTCTTCTCAAGCTCCTCTGGAGTGTCAAGTACTGAGGGCAGAAGAGGGGCATGGTCAGAACAGCAGAGTTTCATAGAAACAGTACAGCGACCTTCAAAATGCACTCAAGCTTTTCACAGTTTCGTG
The DNA here is from genome assembly GCA_013400255.1 of Sitta europaea. Taxonomy (NCBI): domain Eukaryota; kingdom Metazoa; phylum Chordata; class Aves; order Passeriformes; family Sittidae; genus Sitta; species Sitta europaea. The sequence continues at coordinate 472,678 of VXBS01002676.1, forward strand.
CAACTTACATAAAGTATTTTGTCTAGAAATAAGGGGAAAAGGAAACACACCCCTGTGTTCAGCTAAACCAGAGCAATCAAGAAAGAACAGACAGACAGACTGAGCCAGGAACTGAAGACAGCAAACAGAACACATGGACAACACCTCCAAGATCAGCAGCTAAACAAGCAAAGGGATTGGTTCCAGCCCCTTCTACTTCACCTATTTACAATGTCCTGAACAAGCATCAATGAAACAAAACTTCAAAACAGTATCAAAATATGAGTTCAGCTTTAATGCTGTGAGTTGTCTTGTTTACTTTGGGATTTGTGAGGGTTTTCAAAAAAAATCCAATTTAATAACAACTTCTACAGCTCCTAGACAGCCCAAGGTCATTCTGTTCTCTCAGAAAGCAAGAGTACCCATGACTGACATTTCCTCCCACACACGGAGCTGCTCCAAAAGGATCAGTATGGTAATTGCCTTGTTTTGGAAAGATGTTTGCCATGGAAGCTTTTTGTTTAACACTACGAGAAGGAATAGTAGAAAACACAAGTCTGGAGTCTATCGTCAGCTTCACAAAGGGAGACATCCTGTCCCACTGCTTCAGCAGCCCATGCAAAGGAAGTGAGCGCCATGGTAAAAGCTGCTGCCCCCAGGGTACAGAAGGAACAGGGAACAGAGGAGCAGGGTAAGAAACCAAGTGCCACTGGATACCTTCATCCATCCCATTCAGGATTTCGTTCAGTTCATCCTCAGTGTATTCACAGAAATGCTCCTTCCAGCTGTCCCCGTTCTCGCTGCGCAGGATCACCAGCTCTCTCTCCTTCCCACGCAGGGCAGCAAAATGGGGAATCTCCACAATCACGGGCCTGGCACAGCAACACAGCGCATTAAATGCACACGGGAGAGAGGAAGAAACAGGATTAACAGCAACTCTATTCAGTCTGCTACAAAGTGACCTGGAATTCTACCTATATGGCTGGAATACTTTGGCATAATCTAAACTAGTAGGCCACTAACACAAGACTAGATTGTTACAGGGACCCAGTAAGTGCTGAAGGACAGATGAAAAAGTGCATTCACCTCTTTCCACAGTGTGAATGAAATTTGGTAATATAATAGTGCTTATCTGGAAATTTGGTGAGTGTTTTTGCAAATCCATTGAAAACTCATGCTCATTTTAGTTGTCACTACTGTCTGGGTTAACCTGTGCAACTTCATTTCAAAGAGAATCTACTGTAATGTATAGGAAGAGAGGGACAAATTCTGATCTCACTTATACTAGTGCAAATCAGAATAATTTCATTGCAATCAGAGGCAATTATGTCCCGTGCCAATTTCACTTTGTAATGCTATATATTCCAATGAATTTATTCCTGATTTACACCCTAGGAGAGACACAGGAAGTCTGAGCAAATTGTTTGGGTTACTATTGCAGTATAAGAGATAAGAATTTGCCTTGTTGCCTTGCAAGTCAACATCTGCGCCAGCATATGCGCCCATATATATATATATATATATACACACATATACAACATATATCAGTACATATAATATATCTGTATTGAGATATCCATATACATACATACTCTTAGAAATAAGAAAAATATAAAGATATTTGTAGATACACTTCTCTAATTAGAGGACTCACACAGGTTACCAGGTATATAGTAAATGCCATGTGTTCTATCACACTGGTGGTATCCAACATACAATTTATTGACTGATCGGTCCTTGATACAAAAAAAAACAGTTTAAAATTTACAGTAGATTCTTTTTATTTTTTTTTTTTGTGGTCCCAATCCAGGTTGCTTTGCTACAGACATCAAGCACAGAACTAGGAAGATTTCATGCCAAAACAAAAATGAAGGCCACAGTACTTGAAGAAAAAGATACAAACATACCACCAAAACAAAACCACAAACCACAAAGGTTGAAAAATGGTCCACTAAAGGTTAAGTGTACAAAATTTCAAATGATAGAAAGGGACAATATCATGGGCATAATGACATAAAAAAATCATATTGCAGAAGGAGGAGAAGAATGGGGAGGTCAGCATCCATCAATTTGTTTCAAGTCTCTCCTACCCAAGGAATTTGGTCCCAGGAGGCCCCAGCTGAAGGATTCGGCTGACCAAGCTTTCTCCCTCATTAAGTGGGGGAGGAGCCGTAGGCAGATGAAGTTTACTGAGTACATCCAAAGCAGCAGTGAAAGAAAAAACATAAATAAACTTTATGTATTTTTTGTGCCAGAACGCCAGTGCCACTGTCTGGTCCACAGAGTGGAATTAGGCTGTACACTGAATAAGGTTCCGTCCTAGCCACGACAATTTGGTGACCCAAATCAGAAAATCAGTTTTGTTAATTTAGGATCTTATTTTCTTATGGGGGTTTTGGCCATGTACTCAATGGGAGCAGGATCTGGATCTTAGAATGCACCCCTGCAAACAGTACAGTGATTTTCTGATCTCACTGCCAGCACAACATCCTGGAAGGGCACAAAGATCTGAGAACAAATAAACTACACTATATGTTTATCTTGCAGGGGAGACACTCTCATCGGATAGCAAAACCATTAAAAAAGAATGGGAGACATACTTAAAATCCATTTGTGTGTGACAAATGTAATGGGAAGACTGAATGTGACAGCACAGTATTTCTTCTGCTCTTTAGATTTCTTTCTCCTTCTTTTTAGAAATGACCAAGATGTGAAAAGAATAAGTGGTAGCACTAACAAAGATGGTGGCTCTGATGACTGCCTGCTATAACAGGATTTTAAAGCAACTGAGTTGTTTCCAAATGGATTAAAACTATTGGTGTTTACAGCCACTTTTTTTACAGTTTCTGGATGAAGTTATTTACTGCATTAGAAGGGGTTCCTTCAATCATCCACTTTTGGTTGTCACAGTTGATAGGGAGAATAGTTGGTAAAACAAATTTTCAAAAGTGCAGATAACTGCCGCTTTCAGCTGAAAATTGCTAAAATGAGCTCAGCAGCAGACACAAATCTGATCTTTCCATGGGCTTTGCAGCATAGGAAGAACAAAATGGCCAAAAAAATCCAGAGTTGTCCTACTGTTTAATTTAGCAATTTCAACCCCAGAAAAATCAACAGCACTGTACTTCCCTGATAGTCTAAATTACCAATACCACAACACAAGGCTCTAAAATAAGCTCCTGTACCTCGTGTTGTGTAGGTAGCAGGCTTCACATTTGGGGGTTAAATCAGCCCAGTACTATCAATTTTTTAAATAGAGCATGAACTGCCTTTTCTGGCTGCAAAAGTCTTTTCCCACTCTAATATCACAACACTGAGCGACAGTTATATCCAAGGAAGCACATTAACGGTAGCGCTGATGTTTGAAACACCCATGTTGAACAAAAAGGTGTAAAAGCTTTGCGAATCGTTCCCTGACAGCTGCTCTGCCTTTCACACGACTGCTCCAGAGCAACAGAGGTCCTTCTCAGTTCGAGTTTGCCAAAGGAACCATTTCAGTGCCACGCAAACACATAAATAGGCTGAAGGTTTCCCTCGGGCCGCGCGGCCCCCCTTACCCAAGGAACTGAGCCCCAGAGGGTCCCACTTCGATGAGGCGGCTGGCCAGCCCTTCTCCCTCCACCATGGGCGGCATGGTGGCCAGCCGGTGGCGCTTCACCAGGCGGCACGTCACGCGCGTTGGTGCCGTGCACTTGCGCGGGGGGATGATGATGCGCAGCCCGTTGTGCCGGCAGCCCCGCATGGCGCCGCCGCGAGCGTCCACCATGAAACTCACCAGGAAGCTGCAAAATCAGGGCAGACAGTGAGATCCAGAGCGCACAACCGACACCTCGGTTATGTTCCACATACGTACGAACGACGTATGTCAACAGAGCTCTTGCTCAAGAGGTACAATGAGAAAAAGCCTTTCTCCCCTGAGAAGCACCAAATCATGCCGAGTTCATTATTAATTAAGCTGGCAACTGCTACCCAATAGTTCTTCGCAGAAAGCCTTATGTCACAGGGCTGCTGTTGGTAAAATACCAGCAGACACTAATAAATGTGAACCTGTGTACTTATTGCAAAGTGCAAATGTCACTACTCTCTACCTGCAAGCAGCTGTGTTTAAAGCTGGCATTCTTTAAATACTTCACGAGCAAATACATCTTATTGGTAAAAATTATTTATTATTCAAAAATATAAAAGTAATTCTGATTAGATGGCTCAAGTTTTTAGGGTTTTTTTGGATTCTCAATTTAATTTTCTAGTTATTTCATAAACTATAATTTCATAGAAAAATGGGTTTGAATATGAAAAAAAAAATTAATTTCATTCTGGAATGCATGAACATAATTCATGCTCCATCAGTGGGGTTATCACCTATTTATATAAAAAAAACCAGTATGTCGTTATGGTTTGAAGGCAAATTTGGGGGTTTGGTCAAATGGGAAGAGCTAGAGTCACTATATAAAAGGTTTATTTTTGGATTTTGGATTGTCTGTGTCACTTTGCACAGCAATACAATGTCCCACTGGAAAACTTAGAGATGCAGAAAGCCATCTACAGGGAGCCTACTTTTAGCACCAGGTAAATTATTAATTCCTTTTTCTTTAAAAGGGAGAAAAACATTTTATTTTGTTTGGAATTTCACTTATGCAGAATTTTTTCATAGTTCCACATATACCAACAGGTAGATCTTGACAAACTAGGGACATTCTTCGGAAAGGTCTAGAACTACTTCCAATTTTTTTTTATTATTTGATTACAGAATCATGCCTGATGTGGAATGGTAATGTCAGGTTGCTGGAACTGAAAATAAGAGTAGATGAGACAGAACAGTGTCAGGCCTACTTCTAGCCACTAATATAGAACCAGCACAATTGGGAGTCGCAGAAATGCTACTGAAGGACCTGCAATAGAGAAAAGCCCTTATAACAGGAGTAACAAATACAGGGATTTTTCCACTGCCCCCTTGACCGTTCTGTGCAACAAACATTGCATCCATTCATTGTCCACACAGCTACAGGAATTCCACATGCTGTAAAAACACAACACTCGACACACCGTGCAGGTCAGAGATGAACGATGGGAAGGTGCCACAAGCGCCAGTCGGAAGCACACCATGCACCACGGATGCCAGTCTGTCTCACACATGCAGGCTCCTAGTCTACTGCCAGTCAGATACCTCTAGGCTTTGCTTAGGGTAAAACTCTGGGTAGTACAACCATTAGCTCATTCCTTAGAGGCTGATGTTTCTGTGGCTTTAACAAGGGGGAAAAAAAGAAAATGAAAACATTTTACAGCTTCGATTTTCTGGGGAATTGTTGAGAAAAATGGGAGTTTCCTTCAGAAAATACATTCTTTGTACATATTAGCGCACAGATGAAAGAAGAGCTTAAGAGACACTGAATGCTCAATTGTTACACTAATCCTCTTGGCTTGTGCTGCAATTGCCCCTGAAGTACATGAAGTAGTGTTATCAAAATGGTTCTGTGTGATGTTTCAGAAAACGTGTCCAAGTCTCTAGTACAATGGATGTGTTTGAGGCAGTCAATGACTCTGCTGGAAGAAGAGTTTCTCATTTTAAAGCTGCTGCTAAGAGCAACACAAACACTCCCCCACAACTCTCAGAAGCTAATGAGAGCTCTGACTGAACTAAAGCAGTATTCACATTTCTCATTGTGCAGGCTGTCATGAACACAATATTTAGGATTCAGTTGTTTTCATTATTGACATAATACTCAGGATTGCATGCTTTAACACAAGGACCAACTTTTTTTGCTGTCCATCACTAAAATACTACTACTGGGTCACCTGCTGTCCCATGCTCTCCTTAGCTTATCTCCCTACTTGCCTCAGCAATGCCAAACCCACTGTTCACTGCTAGAACACAGACACTCCAAAGGTGAGGATCCAAACCAAGTAACCTCCCTTCTGACCATTTTGGGTTGTTTTTTTTTGTATAGCTGTGACTCCTTCTTTCTTTTTCAGTTTGAGTTTACTGAATGTGCCTGGTGGGTCAGTAAACCTATCACAAAGATGATCTCACTTCAGCCATCTCTTACTTGAACCAAGCACAGCTCCAAGGAATGGAAAAACAGGCAGAGGTAAGTCTTGTTGGGAGGTGGGCACAAAGATAACAGGTCTAGGATAAAACTAGTAGAATATTATTATTATTTACTGTAAAAACTGCTTCTTCTATCAAAAAGAAGATCTAAGGTTGTTATACAAGCAGCACAGAAAGATTAGTGTCAATTATCACATTAACTATGGGGGAGCAAGTTCCCAAACCCAGTTATAGAATACTGTGGAATTGCTGGAAAAGACATTTTGGAGAACTAGCATGAATATAGTGCAAAGGAAAGAAACTGAAAGAGAAAATTCCTTTAGAGCTTCAGACCTCTAACATAATCCTGGAAGGACAGAACACCAACACAGGTTTTGCAGCACAGAGTGTAAAAATACATCCTTTTCCACTATACCACTCTGTTTATTTCAAAACTTTTTGCTACATTCACTTTTTCATCCATTTATTTAATCCAATTTCTTTTAATCCTTTTTTTTTTTTTTTTTTTTAATCAGCACAGTTCACATAATTTTGGCTATGCAAGAGAGTGAAGCAAACAATTCATAAAAAAGTGTTTTCTGAATCACAGCAGCCTCTTACCCTGCCTATGCACTACATAACAGGGCATCTGGATGTTCCAGGACAGGAACAGCTTTTCCCTTTTGAACGAGTGTGTATATCAATATACAAAAAATTAATACAAAACTAATGCATGACATAAAACATGCTTTCTGAAGTGTGTATTTAGGAAAGTGAAAAATTTGTATGACTAATATAGAGTAAATGTAATATTCAAACTAATTATTTTGTTGCCCACGCGCGCACACATTATTTTTTCTCTTCCACCTCGTTACCAAGTGTTGTTAAGTGACAAGAGTGAGATAGGAAGAGATTGCACTCAACAAACACTAGCAGGGATAAATGGCAGATGAAGCCATCACTCTGGGAAGTGCTACCTTATCATGCTGAATTCCCATGACCAAACATAACAGTAGCACATGAATAATCCTAACATCCCACATACTCCCTGCAGCTAAGCAGCAAACTCAGACCTTATTCCATGTTTCAGCTGCACGGAGCACTACTACAGCACTATCAGCCACCAACATACAGAGAATAAAGGGGAGAGGGATCATTAAACACAAAAGGTGGAGAAGAGTTCAGGGTGGGGTGTGTGTGTGTGATGTGTGTGTGAAGAAAAACCCAGTTAATAAAAGGGATTAAAGGAACTTTTAACTTAAAATTCAATTAAGTGATGACTCAAACTAAAAGCAGATTGCAGGTTAAAGCTGCATCTTTCTCAGTACTAAGAGAGCCTTTGAGTAAGTTTCATTTCCAGTTTTAAAGGTTCTGTTAGAAATGAAGCACGACACAAACATGTGACCCTGGCAGTCTTGCAAGTTGGCTCAATACTGAGATTTCTTGAGCTTTGGCAAGGTGGCAGTACAATGTACAGCCAAAATGGTGAAACAAATCAGGTTTGGGGAAATCAATGTCTTCTCTCTTTTAAAGAGAATGAAGGAGAAATCAGAATTATTTTTCTAAAGAAAAAATAAAGTACAAAAGCAATTCTCTTAGAGCAATCTGTTACAGACTGCAGGGGAGTCTATAGATGTTTCTGTTAAACACAGAGCAGTCAGCTCGAGCATTATCCATTCTTCCTCAATTTAGCAAGCTTACTCATAAATTACAGAGGCCATTTCATTCTCTTCAGTTTTAGGGGAATTAAGAACTACATGCTTGCCATATGAAAGATATATCAAATAACACTGGCTGTAGTAGCCTTGTGGTTGAGTACACACACAAAAGGCCCCTAAATCCTTCAGGCTGTTTCCACACCTATGGAAAGAAGAGCAAACAGCTCTCAGGGCTTCTACTTGATCAAAACACAGACAAAATATATGTATTGGATAGAACGGTAAAAAGTTGGGGTGCATTTTCATGAAATATTTGTGGTTTAGATCTGAGCCTGAGTTATTCCCTTTGCTGATTTTATTCATACAGAATTAACTTGGGTTTATTCTGCAACTATCCTCATGTGAAAGATACCAGCAGGATGAACAAAGACACTGGAAACTGAATGTGTCAGTGCTGGAGGGGGTGAAGGAAGCCACTTGTGTGCTTTGTGAGGAGTCCCTGTTGTGTCAAGAGCTTTGCAGAGGCACAGTTCAGGCGGCTGCGACCGCAAGCGTGGGGGCACTCATTCTGCAGAGTCATCAGGAGAGCCATGCAAACCCAGCAGGTGAGGGGGCTTTCTAGACAGGCAACAGTTCTTGGAACACACGGAACCAAACTAGACAAAGTCTCCACCACCACTTCCGTACGGTGGGCTCGGGTACACTTGCTCTTCCCGAGCAGCGGGGCAGGCACACATGCGCTCGGCAGACAGCAGGGAACAAAGCTTCAACCAGAGCACACCCGGTGTAGACACAGTCAAAAGTTTCTCAGCACACATTATCTCAATTTATAAAAGAAACTGGGAAACAAGGAGATAGCAGCATTCAGTGTTAGTCGCAGTGTGAAGAAGCATAAACAAACAATCAGGGTGCTTCAGCCATCGGAAAAGTGTTCAGCGGGAGAAGGAAACCGGAGAGAGGCTGAAACTGAGAAAAAAGGCCTTGATCCAGCTCCCACTGAAGTCAACAGCAAAGTCATTCAACTACCTCAGAGTGCTTTCCAGCAGGCTGCAACTATGCCATCCAGAAACAAGGCAAAATTCACATTCCAGGAGGACAAAAAACATGACCCTAACATAGGAAACCACTATAATATTAACTTCTGACAACATCCTCTTCACTGCATTAATCAGCTGCTGAGAAGTTTAGTGACACAGCCTAAAAAGTTGTGCTTGTAGTTTGGGGGTTTAGTTAGCCACTTAATAATTTTGCAGAGCTTAATATTTAAGGCAATTTTCACCTTTCTAGGGTTTGGCTGAAGGAGGTGAACAGGTACTGTGCCAATTAACACTCATTTTGCCAAGTAAAGATAATACTCATTTTGCCAAGTAAAGATAATCTCCTTTGGGAAGCTTCAGCTTCAGGTGTTCTGAGCAGGATGCAGTGTGCCAGTGGTTCAAGCACTGATTGACCATCACACCAATAACAGGTGTGGCATGAAAAATAAGATCTATTAAGTCTAGGCTGTTATTCTACTAGTCCAAATATGGTGGCACAATTTGGAAAATGTGGCTTAGAGAGTGGCTCTGCAGTATTCTTCACACAGACATGTGAGATAAAAGGCCCGCTTACTAATATAACCATTACAGTGGTTTGTGTTGAATTATCTGGGGGGACTACTGTAAATATTAATATTAAACCACACCATCAACAAAGAAAAGGTACGGTTAACTACATCAGTGGTTAAAACAAGCTAGAATGGTATAAGGAGCTTTGTTAAGACTTTTTGCAGTGAGCTTATTAAATGTCCAGAATTGCTTTGTTTTAGATGCCAAAGCAGATGGGAGAAAGTGGACACTTACTGTATAAGAGAAGTGGTGCCATACGTAACTATTACTGCTGGTTAGATTTTTTTTTTTCTCTTGGCTAATGGGCACTAGCAAAATACTAAAGCATCCTGAAGTGAGGTAAGAGGGGAGGATAAATAGGGTGGGTGAGAAGTGCAATGTATTAAAGAAAGAAATTATGCAGAAGTTCACCTGCTGTTGTCAAGATCAAGACATGGAGAAGAGCATCTGCAATAGAATAGATGGTTTAACATCAAAAAGGAACAGAAAGGGGGAAAAAAAGAATGAGTTAAATGAAATACTGAAATACTGGAAAAATGAAACAGATTTCTAAAGCAAACATATATGAACATACACATATATATGCATATTCCTCACATGTGGGAAAGTAGAAGAGAGTATGGAAAACAAGCCTATGTAAACAGCCTCAGTTCCAAGTGGCCACTACCAGTACAGCAGTGAAACTGGAGAGATCTGTTTGCTCTGTGGACATTCTCACACTGGAAGCTGGACACCTAAAATGCACAGCTGGATTCCGAGTAAAACATTCAGAAGCAGACAAGGGGAAATGCTGCTTGGTTTAGGTATCCACATCTAAATTGTGCACTGTGAGATACCAAAGGGTAAGGAACCTAAGATAATTCCAGCCAGTGTTCCTGACAGCACAATAATTTTATTTTTTTTTACAATCCTCTATCAACACATGGTCCTCCACTTCTTTCCATCTCAACATGTTTCTTGTCCTCCTTTTGTTCTACAAAACAAGAAATTTCAAACTCTCATTTTGACCTGTTTAGGCTCTCAGTAATCACTTAGAGTTACATGGACAATTAGTTTTCCAATGTCCCTTTTTATTATATGGATCTCCATTGCCATTTTCTTCCATTAACATGCTTTGCTATTAATGAAACACACTCACTGTTTTTCCTCATTGTAACGTTCTCAAAAAAGGCTATAAAGCTGCAGCATAATTTGAAATCATTTAGACTTTCAGATTTAAGAAATGACTATCAGCTGGTCGCTGCCAGGTCCTGTTTCCATAACGATTTCCAGGAAATCAATCTCACATGGGGAAAAATATATTATGGATTCAAAACACAACACTTCAAATATATTTTGTTTACCTTGTTAGCAAGGATCCAGCCTCCTTTTTTGCAGACATGCAGCTAAGAATGATAATTCACATTATTTGTTACAGTACGAGCTGCCCAATCCCTCATCTTTTAATTGATGGAAACAATGACTTCCAGCAAGATAAACTCATTAATAATATCCCAACTGTGTGATTTATTTCAAGATATAAGTAGTGATACACTCTGACCATCTGTTAGTCAAACAGGGACTTCTTGAGCAAATTATATAAAAGAAAGCAGGATCTTTAATCAAACAGTTTTACTGTGAGTCAGAGCTGGAAAACCTGCAGAGCTGCTGCGTGTTTGCTCTAGAACATGTTACCAAGTTAATATCAACCAAAGCTTCTTCCTCACAGTGCCATGATCCTGACAACATGTCAGATTTGCTCTCTTATCTACTGTGCCTTTACACAGCTGTCAGGAAAATTCTTAGAAATATAATCCATACAACTAATTTCACTGTATCACCACAACACAGGTAAGAGAACAACATAGTTTTGCACACCACTAATACTTTAAAAATCTTACAGTCAGCCTTATCTTCACCATTCATGCATATTCTTATAGGAGATAAAAATATGGTACTGCCAAGCAATGTCTAAATGCTGCAAACCTTTATGTTCAGTGATTTTTTTTGCCTTCCAACTAAATAAAAATACACATTCTTCCACAATAGGATATTGTGTGGCATGAGACGAAAACTGTGAAACATATTTGCAATTATGTAGGCAGTAGTGCTGTCTCTCACATTCCAGCAGGAAATTATAAATTATACCCCCTAATATCAGCATCAAAGTCATAAAACTCTGCCTTATTGGATATTCAATACCCAAACTTTTGGCATACTCAGAGATCCTTAACTTTGCTCAATATGTAAGAACAAGTAGTTTTATGAGAAGAAGAAAATCTGTTTTGCTTGAAAGGGAGTTTAAGCACAGGAATTTATACTTTTTTCTTCAGCCAAAGTAGGAAACTATCTGGAAACTGTCAGCCGAGTAAAATGACCAGGAGACCTTTATGTTATGAATTTGAGCCCCAGAAGAGCTTTACCTCTTAGGACAGAAATACTTTTGGGGCTTCAAAATGGTTGCCAAAGACTCTGACCAAAGAACTTAGTTTTAATTCCTTCCTGATGAAATTATCAATATATCGAATGAACAGTTATATTTAAAATATAAGTACATGGTTAAAATGTTTTCCCTTCTGAAATTTCAGACATGAACAAAGATTTGGCTACTTATGCAAAGGCTGAAACACATGCCTGTGAAGTTCTGCATTGAGAGAACAGTTCTCTAGGAATTTATCCTTTTGCCTGAGGCTGTTCCAATGTGATCCACTGGAATGCTTCCCTACAATGGGAGAGCAGTAAGAACCCTACAGCAATTTGGGGTTCACCACTGAAGCAGTGCAGGGAGAGAAATGTCATTTCTCTCCTCCTTTCGTACAGAATACAAACTTACTAAATCCGTGACAACTAAATTACTGTCCAATATTTTGCTAATGTGTTATTTCTCAAAAATACCATCTCAATTCAAAACATTTTCAGAGTTTTGTGCAAAACCAAGGCCACACCCTTGCACAGGATCACTGGCAAAGTTTATCTAGGATTGCTTTGAAAATTCTAAGTTTCCTTTTGTGATAGGCAACTACTGCTTCACTGCATGCCCTAAATGTCAGCAGTGCTGCTGCTTCATAAGAACCCACTAAGAGTGTGTGCGTCTGCCTGTGGAGAGGAGTGTGGCTGACAACAGGGCTATGAATCACAAATACATTTGTTGTTCCAGCAGAATGAGTGCAACAATCATGAGCTTCTACAACTGTTTGACTTTTAAAATAAGGTCTTACAAGAAAAACTCCAGTAGTCAGTGTACTTTTCTAAGAAAACAGATGCACCCCAACAATTTATAATGTAATGACTCAGACCAATCTAAACATGATAAAAATGAAGTGTTATACAGTCTTTTTCAAAGGCTGAGGAATTGTTATTAGAGGTTTCTTTATTACAATATTTAGTGTCAGGTTACAATAGTGAGTTTGCCTAAAGTGTGTATATGTAGAAAGAAGAATGTCATTTGTGTTGGGTTAAAATTTGCTGTTTCATATAAGGCTGCAGAGAGTGTTGCTCCTATTAAAATCAAATATTTTATCCCATCACTAGCATCCTGGTCATGCCAAAAGATGGGAATATCACTAATATTTTTTAAAACAAAATAACAAAATAATTGCACATCCAAGAAACAAATGCCACTCTTCTAGAAAGTATTAAGTTCATCCTCTGCAATCACAGGAAAGACCTACCTTTCAGAAAGGGCAAATTAATATATCTTTTGGGAAAAATCTTTAAACTCTCTAGGGTTAGAAAACAGCACCAAAGCAATTTTAAAGCTTTCATACCAGCATATATAGAAACAGATACACACTTAACATATTAAGTATTTTCATTACATTTGTTAATTTTGGAGCTCATGAGAAGCAAATCCACACAGTGCTGGACACAATCAACTGTTGTACAATCAGCTAACAAACAATATTGTCATCTATGTCAGGCGAGTCAGTGTGGCAATCTTGTTTCTCCTCTAGACCAGGACTGCCTGTCATTCCAAATGGGACTCCAGTGCTATTGTTTTTTAAAATATGGACTGTAGGATAGTAGCATACTCATTTGAGATTCACAAAAATAAACTTTCCCCTTTTTAATTACTCCTGTTCCTTCTGAACTCATCTGCATGTTCCCCATCCAATCTGATGGCAGGACACAAACGTGAAATTCAGTGTGAAGACTGAAATTACTTATAGCACAGTAAATAAGAGCATTTAAAACAAAAGCAGCACAGATTTTAAGGCCAGCCAGGGAAAGGTCTGTAAATACGATCTTGGCTAGGCCTGCATTTTGACCTGCCTTATGCCATGACAGTAGTGAGTTTGCCTAAATGCAAATGCTTACAAGGAATCAGTTATACATGAAGAGAGTGGTCAAATATGTGCAAAGCATGTAATGTTTAGGCTGCCTGTCTGTTCCTGTAATTTAGAAGGTAAACACTGGAGCTGGTGCTCACCTCAACTACTCCACCAGCATGTTAAGTACTGACCATTTGGAGTGATAAAGCACTTGGTGTTAATTACTGTTAACTCTGAAAGGCATTGCACTTATTTCTCCATAAAATGCACACAAATGTCCGTGTGTATATGTCATTTATCACATTAATTTCCCTTGAACTTGACTGAGGGATCAGTGACTTGCAGTAATTTCAATGAACAGTCTTGGTACTCAGGCTTGCTTGGTTGTCAGAGCTTAAAAGATCGTAACAATTTATTGGCAGCTCCAGGAGGCAACAAATTAAAAACACAGCTCCTATTTAAGCATTAATTGAAGCTTGTGTCACTGCAGGTACTCTGTTTCTCACTTTGTAGTGTAATGCTAATTGATACACTCACCCTGAATGAATAGGGCTGGAAGAAAGAGCCACATTGTCCAAGATTTCAGGGCCCAAGCTTAAGCGATAGGAATTCCTTTCAGCTTCTTTGGCCAGTGTTGTTACCTTGGGAAGCAAAACAACCCCATTTTACTACAATTAAATCAATTAATGAACAAAAAAATAAGAAGTATTTCACATAGTACTGCCTAAAGCATTTAAACATCTTCTTTTAAAACAAAGGAGTACTAATAGCATTAAGATACTAGAAACCCTTATTGCAGCATTTTGTATTTCCCTAAAGTAATCCTAGGTTAGTGGTCTCAGTGGAATGAATGCTGTGATTTAACTAAGAAGGCATTTCCTAAATCTCTTTTTTCTTAACTGCACGCATGTTTCAAGACAGTATCTTTTAGGACAACGGCTATGAGTTCATTACATCCCCTGAATGTGTAGCACGATGCCTATTAGCAACATTCGAACATCAGTTAAAATGGAGAACATTAAGAACACAGTCCCTGTGCTATAATCACAGAGTTTATCCATTTATTTTCGAACTAAGTTCAATACTGCACAGCATGCCATCAAATATGCCTAGAAAATAGAGAGATTTGTACTCAAACGAACCAAGCAGTGTAACCAGAACAATCTGTAATGCAACCTTTCCCTGTTTCCTGATCTCTGCAGCCAAGAAGGGGCTTTGAGAGGTTTGCTCACCTGCTGGCTGGGGATGACCACGGTGTCGTCGATCATGGCGCTGTCGCGCAGGTAGGAGGCGTGGCTCAGTGTGTGGGACCTGTCGGAACTGAAGGACCGCAGGCTGGGAGGTTGGTAGGATGCCAGAGCAATGCATCAGCAGCACACAGGATGTTGCAAAGGTGTCATGACAGATCGAGTGGGAGAATGAGAAAAGCGTGCTATTAGCAACACCATGCAGCTTCCAGGGGCAACAGAGCACAGTCAGGGGAAACACAGCTTTACATGCCTGTGTTGTGCCACCTGTCTGACCAGGGCCACAAAGCCTTTGCACTGACCTGTTTGTTTCCAAATGCAGAACCTAGAGATTAATCTAGATGACAATTTATTTTATACTCACAAATACTTTAGATTTGGCTTTGTGGCATGATGGTTTCCTTATAACAAAGAGTATTCATTTCTGTTAAGGCTCTTTGGAGAATTTCACTGCTGCATCACACAAGTAAACCACTATGGAAAGCCAAGATGATACCACCTGAAGAAAAGCTAGAATGACTCTGAAGCTTTGTTAGGACCTGCTCTCTCCACTTAAACTTGTAATCTGTAAACCTGACATTGTCCCCTGGAAGAACAACACAGCAAGGCAAAGTGTGGCCAGCCGCAAGCTCCTGTGTAAAAAAGAATCTTCCTCTGAATCCCAGCAGCATCTGCAGGGAGCCAGCCCCAGTGTGAGCACTGATCTCTCTGTAAGTACACACAGCTCTACAGAGCACTGGTTGCTGTAGCAATGAGAGGTGCAAGGCAGTGAATAAGCTGCTTCCAAACACTGGCTCAGAATGTAGCTGCAGTATCCATCAGCAAAAAGCAAAAAAAAAGATAAGACAAATAAGACACCACAAAAGGACATATTGAGGTAAATGGGGTTTCTGCTACCAAATAGCATGAGTTTTGTCCCTTTAATATTCACTAGCTGCACTATGACAACAGTGTTTTTTTTAAAAACAAATCATTCACCTTCAGATACTGTGTGTGTACCCTGTGATGTTGATGTAGACCTTGAGGAATATGGCACCTCTTAACTGAAGGAAGCAGTTTTGTGCTCCTGGCTTACACATCCGTGAATAGTGCTCATAATGACTAACATACTGGATCAGAACAATAGCCCATTTATCCAGATGCACTGAGTTTTAAGGGACAATTCATTTTCAGAAGTTAGAAATATAAGTCATGGGTTCATTACAGACATGAGTCTCAAATGCTTTAAGAGCATGTAAAATACCATCTGATTCAGAGCACAGCCTTTTTTAACAATAGTTACATTCACTCAGTATTTTTTGATCCATTTATAGAAGCAAATGGTTATCTTATTTTTAATAGAAATACGTGACATTGAAGAATAATCAGTGCTATTGATCATTAGCTTATGCCCATGGCCTGTTCAGCATCCCAGGTGGATTGTCCAAAACTGGAGGCAAAGATAGGCATTCCACAACTGTCAGCCTTCAGAAAGCCTTGGAAAAAAAGCAAACCAAACCCGAACATTTTTTCTTTGGGTGAGGAACGAGCCTCAGTAGCAGACCCCATTTGCCATCATTATCCTGTGTTCATTTCCATGTCTGACACTTCCAGAACCATTTTGCTGAGCCATGCAATGCTCGTGAGAGAGCCACCATCCAAGTTGTAGGTTCTGCTATTCAGCTAACACCACATCCTGGATAGATACTGAATGAAGGGAAGTCTGAACTGCACTTGGCTGGTTATCCCTATGGTGATTCTGTCCATCCTCACCACTGCTACCACCACTATGAGTACCCCAGTACTAGTCACTGTGGAGTACCTGTACATAAGCTCTAATGAATAGATCAGGGAGATGGGCTTTATCTGCAGACAGGGTAGGCACACTCATGACTGAGGTCTGCAGGTAGTTACAGGTTTAAATTCCCTGCTACACTCAGTTTCAAAAGTCATTCTCAGATGGCACCGCCCCATCTGTGCATTGGACCAGCTCCATGAAGAGCAAACCAGGAGTTAAAAGGTCTGTGCTGCTCAGACTTGGGAATAAAGGTACTGATTGAAATGACAGTCTCTTTACAGACTGAACACGGGATTTACTGTTTATTATTGTTGTAAGTATTCAGGCATTCTACTAAATATAAAAAAGCCTACCTAAATCAGACACAAGATCAACACCTAGATGCAGAATCTTCTCAGATGTGGTCGCTAAATCTCAAGTCTGAGGGTTGTGGGACCAATAGCACTCAGCCCCAGAGACAGAATTGTGGAACCCAGGAATGCTGCAAAGCTCCTGAACTCCTGAAGAGTGCATCTTGCCTGTGTGCACAGACACATATCGCCCACCTCTAAGCCCTGAATAGGGCCTGGTAGTATCCAGCAAGTAGGACCAGCATCCTCATGCCAAGCTTCTAATCTGCTTGACTGATGGACTTTGCAGTGCACACCCACTTCCCAGCCTAGACAGAGACCTAATGAGTTCTAGTCTAGTTGAGTGTATCTCTTGTTTACATGTAAGTGTGTATTCACATATGTTCTTTCAGAAGCTGAGAAAAATCCCTGGGATCACTGAAAACAATATAAATCAACCTCAAAAATGTTTCTCAACCACAACATCATTCCTTTGATTCTCCAACTCAACTTTGTGCATACAGCAGGCCTCCAAAGTGGATGAACAGAGACAGGTGCCATAGGAGGAGATAAAGACAACAGGTGTTCATGCTATGTAATACCTACCTGGGCATGATGCTAATGAAAGCATATGGAAAAGAAAAATGAAGGGGAGAGAGAAATAAAATAAATAGGGAAGATGGTTACAAATGAAAAATACATGTTTTTAAATCAAATTGTTTAATGCGTAAGATTACATGAGTCTACACTACCAATACTATCTTGCTTTACTCAAGTTCCTGAAAAACCAGTCATTATAATGCAATGAAAATCACATTAAAAGGAAAAGAAAAACAGAAGCAGTCTCTGTGAAAATTCTTGAAATCAGTAACCTTAAGGTGACAGAAAATGAGGCATGGAATTAGAAAGATGTCCTACTTTCATTATTTCTCCCTTAAGAATTTTGCTGCATTTCAGTATAATTTTGCTCGATACAGAATTTGAAATAATTTTCATACAATACAAATTAAACCATATCGGTGACATGTCAGTGAGAATCTACTGAAATCCATCGACAAGATTTAAAAGTTAAAATATTCTAAATGGGAGCTTAACTTAAACTGGCTTAACACTTGCCTGTACAATCATTTCTATACATCTTAAAACCTAAAAAACTCCCAAACTTTGTTACCATTGAAAGAACAAAAGGTTTTGATTTTAGGCATTCTGAGGTAGTTCATAAACTTCCTCTGAGAGTTAAAAAGCCACACAGTCACTTTGTTTTCAGTGGACTCACTGTCTGAAAACCAACAGAGGCTCCAGGCTTGCAGGACCTGAATGATGGGATTTACACATGCTGTGAGGCAAACCAAACTGTTTCCTGACATCTTTTGTTCCAGAAGCAATTCCCAGCCTACTCAAGTAAACAGAACGGATCCTACTCATTCCACTGAGCTTCAGAAATGCTGCCAGAATAATGACCAAAATTGGAAAACAAGGTAGCTGCAAAATTCTGTTGCCAAGATTTCAACTTTTTTTCTTTTATTCCCTTTAGAGCACCCCAGTTCTAAAGGCAGTGAGTCTGGAGACAGTGCTGATTACACCCAGAAATGCCTGGGTGACTATTCTGAACTAGAACTGTGCGGGTAAATCTGCTAGCTTGAGCCCACACTTATGCTCACTAACGAAGGATAACATTAATGACAAAGCGCTTAACAAAGCACTTCCCTTTCCTTTTGGAAAGAGAACTCCCTATTTTTTGTAGAATATAATGACACTCACCCAAAACCCCCAAATTTTAATCAAAGGTGCAGGCATTATTATTCCACAGGACATCTAGGCTTAATTTTGACTTGTTAGATATAAGCAAATCAGTACATTGTCTGGACTGAACACACTAATATTTCTATTTTATTATTATTATTATTGTTGTGTCAGTAGAAGGACAACTATTCTCCTTCCTGCCAATTCGACCACGAGGAACCAGAAAGAGTGGATGTGCTTGCAGACAATACACACACTGCCAGTCAGTGCAGAATGACCAAGGCCATTGCTCCTCTCCTGATATCTTGAGCCAGCAAGCCACTGCAAAAAGTCAGCTCACCTGATGCTCAAAGCCTCTGTCCACCCATCCCCTGAGTCGTGGCAGCAGATGAGGGTGACCACAACTTCCTCCTGCAAAGTGCTGACTGCCAGGCTGACACACCAAGTAAACAAATGCTGACCAGTGCACCCCAAGCAGAGAGACCCCACAAAGGGACTTTCCATACTTACAGCAAAACAAGCGTGCAAGTATCATGAGGAAAGTTATGCATCCAGTCAAATACCTGTCCGAGCGTCCTCCTTCCAAGCTGTACCTCAGGTAGTTCATTCCATCCAAGAACTGGCTGCTTGGCAAAGAGTCATCTCCCAGCTCCCGGAGGTCTTCTGGCCTAAGGTACTCCCCCCCATCTCCTGTCATTGTGTCATCACCTGCAAATCAATCACACGAGGACTAAGCGCATACACGAGTTTGATTCCATTGGCACCTCAGGATCAAACAGCTGGATGGTACAAGGAACAGGAAGGCATTCTTCACTCAGGAAACACTGCAGACCACAAGCAATTAATGTATTTAATCAAACTGGCACATCAAGCAAGATATTTTGAAAAATAAAATCAAGGTTATTAATCAATTAGATTTTATACATTTTTTGCTGTTGAACACACTGGCAAGGAGCACATTTCTTTACTGTGCTCTAAAGCATGGTCTTGCTGTTCTTTAATCCGTTTCAGCTTTCTGGACACAGCTATGCTGTATTCCAGCCTGAGTTTATGGTTAAATATCACCACTTATTTAATGGTAATCTACATGTTTTCAGATGAAAACGTTTTCTGTGGCTTTATGCCTTATAGTTGCAAAGGCTAATTTAAACTATTCTACTATCCAAACTCCACATTATACAAGGCTCTGTCAACCATATTCCAACATCTTTCTGTGATCAGCAAGAAAATTCATACTTTTAGAACATGGCAATATCCAGAAACTGGAAATAAGCTCATTTGCATAGATGGGAATGATCATAATTTGTAATGAATCCAAGCCTAAATGATCATTTGTTATCTGACACAGTAACCCTTATGCTTATATTATGAATAATGAAATTGAATCTTCTTTTTTTAGGTCCAGCATTCTTTTCCCCAGGAAATTCTGTCTATATGAAGTCACAGTTTGCTTTTCCCCAGCAGACTAACAAAACAGATTCCATTGCCAAGCAACGTGTAGATGTTTCTTTTCATTCCCACTTGCAAAACGCTTCCTCTCCGCAGACTCTGCCTGGATATTTCAGTCATTTTCCCTGGTAAATCACTGCAGTGTGAGCCTGCCAGAGGCTTGGTGTGACCCACAGAGCCACACAACATGACCCCAGGCCACCAAGAGCTTCAAGCCTTCTCATTTCCTAGGCTGTGTTGGCAAACTGAAGTTCATCTTGATACTTGTTTTCACAAAGCAAATCAAGCTAATTTTTCCAGCTTGACATTTCAGCTAAGAAATAAGTAATTTATTATTTGTCATCTAAAATGAAGTAAACTTTGTGGGGAGTTAAGATTTTTATGTATACACAAATATTATACGTAAAAATGAGTCTTGAATCTTTTCACTATAAAAACAAAAACTCTTGAAAATTCCATCTGCCCACATTAAGAGGGAGAAACTGGGCACAGTTTCACAGAAAACAATAAAATGCATTTAATCATTTCATGTTTCCTGTCTTCTGACAGATGATGCCTCCTGTTTCCTGGGAATGTCACATTAAAAAGCACAGGGCTTAGTGAAAACTTGGAAGATATTAAGGCAATGCTGTTAATCAAACAGTAAAAGGAATTTCAAGTTATATTTCAAATAAACTAGATAATTATAATCATGCCAGACATTCCTTTTATAACAGAAACAAAGGCAGAATCTTTACCGCTTTCATCACACCCACAACCTTAAAAAAAAAAAAAAACAAGTCCAAAGCCTACTCTGATTTCAGCTTTGGCCTCTCATATGAGAGTTGTCACTAGTGGAGCTGTTGCAGTGTTTGATGTGATGAGACATCTGCAAACAGTAACCAGACCACAGACATCTCACGATAGCAGGCAAAGACTGAGGGAACTCCCCCCACTCCCAGTGCCCTCCCATCTTCCCTTCCTGAGATGAATGCCCCAAACACACATATGGAGAGAAAAAATAGGCATTTAACTCAAAATGACTGCATGTTCAGCTGACCAAGGGCTTCCTAAAACAGCAGATCTCACCAGATGGTTGCTTTGTGGTGACACAGGAACTGCCCTTTTTCATCATGCCAGAAACAATCCGTCTGCCATCTCATTCGCCATTAAATTAGTGCTAGGAACATTTCCACCACTCACTAACCACTTTGTGACAAATACAACCCTTGGCATTGATGCTCCATGGTTTGCAGTGGCCATCTATGAATTCGCAAAATTGCAAAATACAACTGCTGTACAAGAATTGCTCTGGAATTGTTTCTCCCAAGACAGAGAGGAAATAAAAAGAAAAATTTTAAATAAAATAATAAAGCACAGGGGGCTGTGTCAAACTGGCAGAAATTGTTTTTAGTAGGTGTTTTTAAAGCCAGATACAGTTATATGAGTCTGCCAAAATTATTGTTTCCTCTGCAGCATGCAGATATGTCTAAAGCTCACCATAGAAGTGCTGCAGACAGAGAAAGGACAACTAAGGCAATAAAATTTTTTATGGACTATATATTCCATAACTACAGTTTCTCTGACACTTTGTTTGGACACTTTCATTTCCTTAAGTCAATCCTCCATTTAGTGGTCCACACTAGAAGCTTCCTTGGATTACAGCTTGGCTAATGCTTTAACTTTGTTTATTTTTAGCCAGCCAAGCAAGTGGAGTTTCACCTGTAGTTTCAGATATCAATATACATGTATCAATATGCATGACTTAAAATGAATCATCGTGTCAGCTATTGGCAGCTCAGGGCAGCACACAGAATGGCAGAAGGTGAAGCAAATCTCAGAAAAAGAAGTGCACTTCTACTCTCAGGGACCTCTGGGGAGGAAGAGACGCCTTGATTTTGCTTTCTTGCATATTAACCCATTGCAAAAAGGATTCCAGTACTTGACAGGTGATTACTGTGGTATTTAGGAAGTTGCAATGTTGGATCCAGGTAAGAAACAGCAAAATAACAAACTACCCCTACAACCCTAAACCACCAAAGCTTTACTTCTGTAAATCAGCATCCTGTGGCTACATTTTATACTACTGGATACAAAACACCTTATTTAGACCCTGAATCAACTCAGCGGTGCTCTTCTAAATTTACCATGTTTTAATGTGCAGCAACAGCAACACAAGTCTATTAAGAACAATTCCTGGCTGCAACTTTAACTTCCAGGTTTAATTAAGGAAATTAAATTTTCCCACTAATTCAGGTGCTTCTTCAAAGAAATTATGTGCATGTACAACAGCAGTGGATACTGCCCAGACCTAGCTGCTCATTTCTCACACATACGCAAATGCATTAGCTACTCGAAGGCAGTGTGTGGAGTCAGGAAATTCCAGGTTGTATTTAAGCACTGTGGGGGTTTTTCCTTCTAAACAGAAATCTGATGCAGACAGATAAAGCTGTGAACTGCCTCCTGGAATCCAAGGTCACTACAATGCAGCAGTTCACAGATACAGCACCTTGTCCATGAACTCTTTGCATGTGACAATCTTGGTCTATCCCTTCTCTGCAACTGCCGTGTCAGCACTAATGACAGTTTGGTGTGAGTCAACTTCCCTGGTTGCCATCTCAGGTCATGCTGCTCCTGATAGTGGTGTTTTACCCTCTACTTCAGCCTTTCTATTCCCTCCTGCCTGCAAAAGTTGTCTGGCTGGAAAAGAATTCATCAGAACAAACAGATACTCATTTTCAGACAGATCAGTTCTCTGGGCTGGGTCACCACATGGTGAAACATTTGTGCTGCCAGAGTGGAGGATGTGAGGTAGCATGGTTAGAGCTTGAGAACTTCTGCAGCAGCCAGAACTTGGTCTCAAATATACAGTGAAACTACAACTTTTGAAAATTAACTGGCAATAAGGAGGCTCAAAAAGAAACAAATGAGCACTCTTGAACATCCTGTTTAACTGGTTGCATTTTCTCTCTGTAGCACTACACTTACTGCAATATCTCCCACAGGAGTCTCAAAGATAAACCACTCATGGTTTGTGCAGCTCCTCCACCACAAAAATGAGGCATGGAACGAACATAGAGGAGCACATTAATATACTGGAAAATAACAAAGAAACCAGTCTCCTGCCTTTTCTAGATTTTCCTGTGTGTTTACACAGACTCAGCCCTAACAAAAATACTTGCTTGTGCTTAACTTCACTAATTCTATAGACGTCACTAAGATACATTTCACAAGATGCTTTGCAGTAATTTCCCTTTATTGCTCTAAGGATCTCTCAGGTACAAAACACTTCTTTTCTGGCAACAGCTTTAAAGAAATTGAACTTTGCAGTAATACAGCCAAGGAAGACACTGTGATAAAAATGTACAGTGTTTTTACTGCAACTTTGTCCACACCAAGCATTTCTGCTGGAAGGGGTAAATGCTGCACCTAGCACATCACTTAGCAGCTTTGCCTATGGGAGTCTGCAGTGCAATCCCCATGAATGGGGATTAAATGCCATTTTAAATAAGAAATATAATGTGATTCTTTTCAAAAGATTTGGTTTTGCAGGTAACATATATAATATGAATATACGATTCAGTAGATAAACTCAAAAATGCTGCAAGAAAATTGAAGAATTAGTGAGATTCTCAATCCATTCAACATTTTTTAAAATAGGCTAGACAGAGCAGAACCTTCCATACCAAGATGAGCCATTAGATATTTGTCCTTTATTTTATACTGTTAAGGATGTTAACTTTGTTTTAGGAATACCGCTACTATATTAACAACATGACAGCATACAATTATGCAATATAACTATCCTCAAGCAAAATGCCAAATACAAAACATCAGTGATGAACATGCTGCACAATGGGACCTGAAATACTTTGCTCAAGTACTCTTGTGTTCAACTTGATAATTATATAAATACAGCTGGTAGGTTTGCAGCAGCACATTGATTTATTTCAGAACATACTGTGTCACTTGAAAGAACACAGCATCACAGAAACCTTACTGCTAGCCTCTTAGGAAGCTACACCACCACTAAAAAGATCACCCTCTCTATTAAACAAGTTCTGCAGCCTTTCTGTTCCCAGCTACTTCAAGGTACTGTGACAAGCACCAGCCACTATAGGAGTCCTTGCAGTCAATGTTAGCTCAAAGCATGGAAGAGCATTATTAGTCATGCGGGACAGCCCCTTCAAGTTCTGCCAACACACTCAAGATATAGGTAATAAATCTGAGATTTTCTGGCTTCCCTTCTTCCTCCCACCTTTCAGCAAACACACACTCAGCCACACTTCAAAAGTAAGACAAGAGCAGTGTTAGGTACCCAAATTATGCAAACGTGTGTTGTTTCAACACAAGAAATAAACCAGTCTGAGTTAAACAAAATGAGAAAGTCTGTAGGTCTTACTCCACGAACTCCTGCTAACAGCACCCGTGCCACTATATGCTTCCCCATCACTGAAGGGCTCCTCATCAGAGTGTTTAAAGGCTGTACAACACACAAATTGGTTTGAGAATAAGGAACACTCTGGATTAATCCTGTAGAAGCAGGAAGACATACTAGGCTTTGTGGATTTAAAGATGATCCAATGGTAGATCAAAAGACCAGGAGAAAACTAAACAAGGTGAACATAAGGCAAGAAGCAATTTAAAGGCAATTCAGCATCATAATTACACAAGCAATTGAATGTTTCTTAATCAGAGATGAAGTAGCAAAATAATTTCACTGGTCATGATGCAGCAGAAAATAATTGATTTTGAATCACACTTGTTTGCTTTTGCATTTTAAAACAAAATGTTGCATCTGGAGCCTAAGCACCATATTTTCTCAAGACTGTAACTCATTTATCAGCATAAATCCCATTTCTAAAAGCAATACAAGCACTTGTAATTAATGAATGTCATTAACTTTGTGCATCATTTGGAACCACAAGTGCATCTGTGTTCTTTGTAAAAGAAAAATACCAACCCTGTAACCTGAGTTTTCAAACTCCCAGGACTTTCTGGAATCACTCTACAAATTATTTGCGTGAAATAATAACCACCATAAAATGGCACACATAGGATATTGTAATATTAACACTGCCAAATGTAAAAAGGAACATAGAAAATCCTTCCAAATGTGTTAATATTTATTAATACTGCTGTGACTAAAATTTCTAAGAAGTCACTTGCAAACTCTTAGAAAATGATGGGTTTAGGCCATTTCTGCAATTCTGAGCTGTATGAATGTGTGATACTTTATCAATCCTCCCAGATGGTCACAGAAATTTCCTTGGGATGTAGCTAAGTGGTGCAACACACCTCCTGTCTGTACATGCAAAGGCCTCTGAAACCGAAGTGCCAAACTTATCAGCATGTTGTTACTTTATATCACACTATGTGTATCCTTGAGCCCCCCTGTGCCAAAAGCTCCCTCAAGGGAATGTTCTCCTCACCCTCCACCTTATGCATCTTCTTACACAAATGTTTTCAATTAGGCAAAAATCCTGGATATTTGTATCTGACACAGGTGGCATGAATCCAAAAAATTCACTGCTTGGATTTCTCTTTATGGGAGGGTCAAAGCCAACTTTGGGACAGCTCTACAGGGTAATTTTAAAGCCTGGAGTTGGGAAACAATCTCATTTCCCAATTTGGTTCAGATAAGCTTTTCCTAGAAAAGGTGTAGGGATCAAGGATTTTGCATTGTTTCAAATTTTGGCACCATTATACAAATGCCATAATAATTACATCATGAAAAAAAGAACTTCATCACAAGCACAGCAAAACAAAGATGTCAGAGTACTCAAGCAGCTTTTTGAGCTCATAGAACAAGTTACATAGGTGATATGGAAGAGGAATTTGGCAAAGTCACTCACCTTCTTCATCTGACACATCCAGGACCTCAGTCATAGTCTCAGGTACATTTAGCTTGTGCTTCTCTGTTACAGTCTGTGAAGACAGAATCATCAGTCAGAGGAGCAAAGATTACAACAGGATATTTTCAATAGACAGCAGTGGGACATGCTGAGGCATTTGATAACATATTTCCCCTTCCCCTTTCTTTTTCATCTTTATTCTAGAAGCTCCTACTCACAGTGCTGCATAGGGTAAGATTTCTTCTGGCAGAAAAGTACAAAAACCTAAGATAATGATCTGGTCAGAGAAATTAATTTTATTTATAAATGGTGCATGTAGAGAAATTCAGTTCAATGTTTCCAAGATGATTTTAAAATGCATTAGGTAGTGTCTATAGAAGAGCTTCAGAAAGTTGTATGTGGCATATGGAAATAATTAAATTGTAAAGCATTTGGAAATGAAGTTATGAATTATGTGAAATTCCTAAACTAAAAAAAGATGTGAAGAATTTACACAGATCACTTGAAACATTTCTCCCCCCTCACCAGAAAAGGTGACTACAGCGCATATTAATTATAACCATTTCATACATCATGCATTTCCCCCCTAATCACGTACACATCAGACAAAAAAAAAAAAAGTTGTTTGAAGATTCTGAAACATCTTGTGCCCCTATAAGCTCAAAATATTGTGAATCAAGGCAAGTATGGACTGAGGGAGAGTGGGAGGATTCTGGCTAAACATGAGAGCACAGAGCAGGAAAACACTGGAATTCTTTTGGTTTGTTTTTTTTTTTTAATATAATTTTATTTTCATAAATGACTTCTGGGAGGAAACAGAAGATGTCCAGGTGTGCTGAATCAAGAATGGGGACACCCTTTTAGCATCCAGACTCAGACTGGAGAAGGAGATGAAGACCATAATGAGAGAAACTGTAGGAAGTGCAAGATGTGAAAAAGTTGCCTGCAGGGAACTCTTCGGTGTGTTACAATACAGAAGACAAAATGCCAAGGGCTTCAAAAGGAGCAGTGATCAGCTATGCCTTTGTCACAAGCAAAAAGTACCAATTTCCCTGGCTCCTCCCAGCCAAGCTGGGGAGCTGCAGAGGGCAGCCAGCACACAGCCCTTAAGTGTGTGTGGGAGCACAGGTGCCCCTGTGTCATGGAGATGAGTGCCAGGAGGCCACGTGCCTCCCCTGAGAAACCTGCTCTGAGGCACTGCTCACTCCCTGCTGCTGACACCTTCTATTGTGCATACATTAACATTACGTGCAAGGAGTGAAAGCATTTCATGGGAGGGATAATTAAATCTGCCAAACCCTCAGTCCCTTATGCAATATTCTTTTGGGAAAATGCCTGCTGATATCAAGCAGTGAAGTCAACAGCAGCAGCTTTTGTTGCAAAAAACTTACTAGTTATTTCCTGATCCTGTTACGTTCTTCTCTGTTTCTAACAAACTGACAAAGCCAGCATTCTTGCTTATTGTAAAATACTGCACTTTCATAAATAAGTTACCAACCATATAATTACTTTGGAAATTAGTTTTTAAAGTCTGCTTTATGTTTCTGAAATCTATTTAACTGTGACAGCAGTTCCAGTTTACCCTCCTGAGGTACAGGGAAAGAACAATGCCCTTTGCCTCAACTAGCAATCCCAATTAGGCTCCTAAATTCACTCTTTCCCATGAGTAAAAACAATTCATTATTTCTGTTGCAGCAGAACACATGTTCAGGGTTGCAAATTAGTTTATATTCACTGAATGCCCCCACCACCAGGACTGACTTTTCCCTCGTATTCTCATGGCTTTCCTGGGATAGAGATGTCAGGCAGCAGTGGGGTGACAAGGCCAGTGATGACAGATGGGGAGGTGCGATCATTCAGGTGGCATTGACTTTGTCTCTTCAAGACCAGAGTTAACAAGTAAGTTGAGCAATCAGCTAAGTTAAAGCACAAGCTGCAGGTAGAAAGGATCACTGACCACTTTTCTATCATCCAAGTAATGATAGTTTATGGAGCACTACATCCATCTATGCATTACTTAGGTTTTTACAGGCGCTCATTTTAAACAGTCTGGTCTCAAAGGCTTGCAGACATTATCATCTATTTACAGGGAAGCAAAGATACTTTATTGACTTCCTGGCTTTCCCATCAGTAAGAAAAGAATTATTTCATAATTTAACAACTGAAAAAAAGCTTGGAGAAGAGATTAAAAAGAGTATGTGTGCTCACACACAGATACAGAACAAATAATCTTCAAGGTCATCCTTGGAACACTGAGCCCATCAAGAATCATTAATTCTAATGCAATCAACTTCTGTTGGGAATTAATGTTTTTTAAGGAACTTCTAGTGTGACATTATAATTTTTTTAATTGATAGGCACATCAAATACTCTCAAAATTTAAAATCCATATCTGGCCCCACAAATGACCCACACGGAAAATTGCTCGGTGTATATTTCTCAAACTTCCTGTATTTAGTGCCACTGAGAATTCTGTGATGGAGTTTACTTAAGGCTTCTGTATTTGAGTCTTTCACTGTAAGGCCAGATTTTCATTGGGCAGCATAAAATAATTATAATATATAATTCAGATATGTACACCCATATTTGCTTTCACCATTGACTTACTCACAGCAGCATACTGCAAACAACCTGAAAGCTCCTCATATATTCATCTGTCCACAGGAAGACCATGTTTGTTTGTATAAATGGCCCCAAACTTAATTGCATAGCAAACCTCTGAAAATCCAGTTTATTCTCATTTCCTCTTGCCCTCTAATCTTTCCGTAAGAAAAGCGCACTTTATTCTGTCTATTGCTGTATATTCATGTGGTTCCACTAATAACAGCACTAATGCAAGTAAGAGGAAGATTTGTTCCAAGTTAGGGCAAAGAAAGGCTTTGGCACTGGAGATTCTTTCCCTCATCTCAAGTGGCAGTGACTTGCATATCAATCACACATGGGGCTGTGAAACATCCTCGGTGCAGTGCTCAGCCCAGCCTCAGAGAATGAGGTAGCTATGGTGACAGCACCTTCTCTCAGGGCTCAGCGCTGCGCTCAGGTCTGGCAACACCAGCCTCACCATCTGGAGAACCTGACCACAGGCAGCACCTGCCACTCAGCCCTCCTTTACAGGGCTTGTTCTAAATGATGTTTTACAACATCCCCCCACCCCCAAACACCACCATTCCACACATCCCTAAGGCACAGGGGTTAGATGAATTCATAGCTGGAGAATCTGCTGAGTTTATCGAGGGCTCCCACCTGACTTTTAAAGTATACAGACACAGATCAAGATTTCAGATTTCTCTTATGTGTGAGCACTAAAGGTCAACCCTGCAAGTAAGTTTCAGTACTTGATTCAGTCCTAAACCCCAGGCATCAACTATCTGGTAGAAAAAAACATTAATCCTCAATGTTTAAAGAAATATTTATCCCAAATAAATAACTCACATGTGTCTTTTCATAGTGCAATTCTTATTATTTCAAAGATCTAACACTTACATGAGACAAGGTCCAAGGCTGCACAGTGAAACACAGTGGAAGTGAGAAAGGAAGTTTACTGCTTTTATCAAACAATAAATTAAAAACCTGTGCCAGGACACAGCACAGAACATGTGACAAAGGTGTCCTCTGACACTTAAAAATATAAGAACTAAAGTTTGTAAAAGAAAATTTCCCTAGGTTTTATTTTCCTCAGCTTCTGATTAGATACATATGTGTTTATGCACATACATGTGTGATGTAATATGATTAAACAAGAACATGAAGCAATAACGACAGACACACACACAGAGTCTTTATTAAGAGACTTCTGGAATTACGCTGGAATTCCTTCTCCAAACCTGACTCAGCCTGATCTTTGCAGGTCATTAATAAATTATAACTCATTCTATTTGTAACCTTACGCCATGTTATCTTTATTGCATCTTCCTCCGTTCATTTCAAGTGGGATTTTCTGTCAGCATGTAACAAAATCAAGATTATTTTCCCATTTCCTTTACAAGAGATTTTGGACTTCTCTTCTTCTAACCCTCTCCAGGACTGAGCAGCAGCATCTTATTAGTAATCTATGGATTTTTATAGCTCTGGGCTCCTAAATGTTATCTAGAGCTGATGGGGTTTCTAGACTGCTAATCTTGCATTAACAAAAAAATCAAATGAAATGAAAAAGCATGACCTTACAGCAGTGTTTCAAGATAAATGCAGTAACTGAGATTTAAATTAAATCTAATTTCTTCAGTTATGCACTTCTAATGTTCTCCCATCCTACCTGCTATGACATTTGTAGATGGGAGGTAAAAGTGCAAGAAGGGAAAATCTTCCCCTTTCAGGGTGTCCAAATAGATCAGCTTTTCCTGGCTTAAAGCTTCAGGACCACCTTGCTGATGTTCAGCACACACTGTTCACAAATCTTCATGTCAAAACACAGACTCCAAGAGTGTGGAGCACTGAGAGAACTGAAACCATAAGGAAAGATTCCTCTGCATTTTGGAAAAACAGGATCTGTTTGAACAGGAAGGGACTTGAGTAAAAAGATGATGGATGTGATTCACAGCCATCCAGTGAGCATCATTAGGCTTGGCTCCAGGCCATGGCTGGTGCCATTCAAACATAGAGATGATGCAAGGATTGACCCCCAGGAGGTGTCAAAAGTGTGGAGATTTAAAGCCAGATGGGAAAGGAGAGGTGAAAAGAGAAACAGAGAAAGAGAGCAGGATCTAAACAACAATGCACAAACTTCTGAAAAGTTTAGGTTTGCAGCTCAGACCCAGGTCTAGAAACAAGTTCTCCTCTGAATTGCTGTTTTCCATCGGTGTGCACACAGATTTTGTTCCCTAGCTCAGGGGAGCCTGTTGCTTTGTACACACTTCCACATGCTTATAAGATATACTCAAAGCACTGTAGCAAAAATGCATCAGAAAGGGAAGAGGGGGGAGCTAAAACTCCCCAAACAAAACAGAAAAGGAAAGAGATGCATAGAGAGCCTGAGGGAAGAGCAGAAAGACAACAGTCTGAGCAAAGAAGAGCCACATTTGAATGCACGTGCAACTCACAGTTGTGGTGGTGGTGATCTCCTCCGTTACAACCTTCAGCGTATCGACCACGGAGATGTATCCCAGGCGCCTGGCGATGGCTAAGGCTGTGTTACCATTCTGAAGGGAAGAGAGAGGGGGAGAGCGCGCTGAGAGAGAGGGAGGATTGTGATGTGAACCAATGAGATCACTCTCCACGCTGCATGAGCCAGCATTTCCATCCAAAACAAGGCACAGCCTAGGAAAATCACGGCTTTTTTACCGTTACATCTGACTCTGTCTTTGTAACTTCTTTAAGACTATAGCCCCAATTGCCATGGTAACACAACACACATCTGCCAGCGATTCCAAATACTACAGCGCTGTATGGTTTAACCCTTCAGGGCTCACACTTCACTAGACAGTGTGTCTTGCCTGCATAAACTTGGGGTTTATTTTGCAGAAATACTCTTCTACAAAGTATTTTAACTTTTTACAGTTTCACTCCCAGTTGAAGCTGTTACACCTCTACCAGGTACAGTTACTTATCTGGGAAATACAAAATTACAGCTGTGTTATCCACATATACTCCTATTCCTTCATGCAAAAAAAATATACTTTCATTAACAGTTCACAAAAGCTAATGATTTAACAAATACAAATCTCAAAAGGGTGAGGAGTATAGTTCCATTTAAATACATTTATTTGCAGTTTAAATGTTCATAATATAGAGGTATGTCATTCATTCAAATGGATGCTAATACAATTTAGCAAGAGTTTAGACATATTTATCCCCATTTCATCTCCTAGAACACTAACAATCCACAGTCCCTGTGTCACTGAGTTTGGGGAGGGGAGGAAGGGATGTGTTCCATGGTTCTTTGTAAAGGTTTCTACACAGAATTGTTCCCTGCTATTCTGCACTGAACTAAGGAACAACATGCTGGCCTCCTGAGGAATCTGGACTGTCACCGTACTGCTCCTTGCACAGAAAATATTTCTCTTGGGACCCCACTGCACCAAGTGCAAGGTTTATCAGCCTGAGGGCTCTCTGTTCTTTAACAACAACTTTAGTTATCTATAATTTAAACTCTTCTGCATTAGTCTATCTTAGCCACCCTGAAGCAGCACAGAGTTTGTGGATTAGCAGCACACAATGAATAGATTTGCACCTTCACAGCACAAACAATCTGACTGTTACTGTCACTTGCATATTAGCTGCCCATACACCACTCCCATATCTTCCTGCCAGATGACTCAGGTTGAAATTCTCTCTTATCTCAAGCCAGAGGTGGCTCTGTGTGGTAAGGACAGATCAAGTACCCAAGGAAGCAGCCAACTGTGCAGCAAAGATGCATCCCTAAGGCTGCTTGGACTTGGGTTAGATCTGGGCATGACAGTCCCAATGTGAGGACTGAAATCAAGTCAAGACCCTCAGCTGAACACACCAAAAAATTCCTGCAGCCCAGAAGCTGACTACAGTGGTCTCTCACTTGATGATCCAGTGCACAAACTGGTATTTTGGATAACTTTCACGCAAGATTATTCCATGTGAGTGTTCCAGGACCAGCATGGCGCCAATGCTGATTTAAGCATGCACACTACAATCATATGGAAAACTGATCCACTCTGGGGAATGACAGGAGTTTTGGACACTCTGACAGTGTTCTAATGATTACCCAATTAGAGGTGACTAATAACAACATCAACGTGAAATAGGACAGTCGCATTCCTGGCTGACTGACTGCAGAGAGGGAGCCGTGCCAGGACCTATTGGCGGTCTTTGAGGAGGTATTAACTTCACTCAGTTCATGGAGGTGAACTCAGTAAGAACCTGAAACCAGTCCCAGTGGATAGAGAGACAGAAATTTGGGTCTAAATTTAAAAAAAAACCCAAACCAACAGGTTCTGAACTGCCCTCCATTTTTATGGAAAACTCCTTCTGGAGATATCAATTTCCAGAGAGAAGTGTTGAGGCAGAGGGAAACTGAATAAGTCTGGCACAGACAGCTCAGGAATCTGCTTCTCCATGTCACGTTTAGCTTAGTGCACAGTTAGGTCAGATGTAAACTACCTTAAGAAGATAAGGAATAGCAGAGGAAATTACATTTCCACATATGACAACCAGCTGTATGAGGAATACTTTCACCAAAACAACAGTTGGGTCCCAAGCCCTAAGGAAGGACAGAAAAGAACAGGCCAGGGAAACAAGCCCCCAGTGGCATGTCAGACTTACCGTGGTGATGGCATTGGGCTTGGCCCCGTGCTGCAGCAGAACGTTGATGATGTGAGTGTGGCCTTGCTGAGCAGCCTGGTGAAGAGGGGTGTACCCATTCTGTTACCCACGGCGGTGACAGCAAAAGCAAACAAAGAACAAGAACCGATCATTAGATCAGGTATTTCACTTTGCTTGCTTCTGCTCCTTTTGAGACATTTCAAACATAAATTATGACACCAGTCAACCCCAAAATAATGTCTTCAGTAATAATAATCCTTCTTCCCCAGATTATTGAAAATATAAAGGATGATAATATTCTTATTCAAAAATGATTTCCCTCACAACAAAAGAAATCTATGAAAATATATTTTTCCCCTATTTTCTAAATCAGAGGAAGGAACAATGAGGAACAGCAAAGTTAAAGGGGTATGCTGAGGGTACAGAATCATGGCTGAGGCAGAGAACATTCCTCTTCCTCTCACATCCTAGTTTTCATCAGAGGGCCCAAAATATCTGAGGCAATTAAAAAACTACATCATTTTATAGCAATGATTAAAGCCTATTTGTTTTTAAAAGGCTAACAACATATACCTATTACAAATGTCAATTAATTTTAGCTTCACTTTGCCTCCAAAAGGCTGGACCAACCTGTAACTACACTTAGGAACTTGTACACAGTGTCTACCTTAATAAACATGCTTAGTTCAAGATACTCATCCACTCCAGTGGTTTGTTCTCGTGTCACACAAAACAGAAACATAGCCAAAGTGTGCTTAAACTGGCTGATCTGAGATGGTATTGTGTAAGTCCAATCAGGCAATTGATTTACAAAATCATCCGCAATTGGCTTTGAAAGCAGGCAGAGAAGAAACTGGAAGAAAACCCTGGGTTGATCTCATGGTACACTTGCGTAAAGCCTGGGGCAGGCTCTGAAAACGTGCTCTGAGTTAACACTCATCTCTGCTGCAAACAAATAGATGCCAGTAATGCTTTGCACTGCTAATTAGACAGTGACAGTTCAGAACTGTTATAGTTGTTACATTGACAGCACGAGTGCCTGGACTGCTAAGAACTACTGCTTACTGTAGATTCTAGTGGAAAGTAGATTCACTACCTTTACTTGAATAGTGCAGTCCTTCAAAAATAGAATTCATGTGTTCCTTGCACAGAGCATCGTGCAGGCTTTCTCTAGCAAAAGCCTAAGCTGCAACAGGGGTTATTCATTCTTTAACATGCCTATCCTGAATCCAGGATTTATTCTTCAAACTGAGTCCACAACACCAGTTGACAGATTGCCAGTATTTTTAGTGGTCCCTAGGTGTGAGATTTTGGAGAACTGCTTCCTTATACAAACTTGCTGACTATAATGAAACTATTCTAAATAAGTAAAATACCTGGGTGAATGGAATCATAATCTGTCCCACTGGCCCTTTAAACACAAAGAGAGACATAATCCTAAAGACACAGCTTTGTCTGTCCCTTGAGTTAGCCTCCAAATACCTCAGCTGAATGTCTTGGCAGCTGAAGTTTGGATCCCACTAGTGTCTGCTTTACTAATTCTCATCAGCTGTTTTTCTATTAGTGTTGCCTGTCCTTTTGGAATGCCTGAGTTTTGCCCATTGATTTTAGGTGATCCTATGAGGAATGGGCCAGAATCTTTTATTTATTTACTTGGCTGTTTCTTACTACATTAAGCTGTGACCACAGTGACAAAATAATCCTACTTTGAGAAACAAATCATCCCATAGGTCCCAGCTGGGGACAGGAGAGCTGACCAGAGGGACCAGCAGACTACAAGCCAGTGATTTTGTTGTGAATTTAAAAATACTATCAGTGGGCTGCTTCCTGTTGGTCCCAAGACATCCAGCTTGAAGCCAGTAGCCAGCAACTGCCCGAAGTCAGCTTTAACCAAGCTGGAGCCCTACAGTTCCTGAGTTAGCCTTTTCTTTCTGATATCAGTGATGTGATGATTTCTGGGATGAAACACACTTGCTGCCAGAAAGTCTCTTTGTTTTCTCAGAAGATACACAGCTCTTGCTACAAAATGCATCCCATTCAGCTGGTGCCCACCAGTTTATCTCTGGAAAAGCTGTTGAAGTCAGTGGGCTTTGTTCAGACTTCGGCTGTAGGTAGTCAGGCCCATTTCAGTTATCTGGTCAGATTCCAGCATAGCCAGATTCCCCTCAGAAAACCCCAAATTCTCCTTGAGTAAACCACATTGCCTTACCACAGCTGCTTCCTCTCCCAGAGTCATCCCACCCACACAATGAACAGCAGTAACTCTTCCCACTCTTCTCCCAGCATATTGGAGAGAACCTGGCTTCACCCTCAAAGTGTCTGAATTGTTACTTGGTTGTTTGGCAGCACAGTGGTGTTACAGTGGTGTAAACCATGTGAAAATGAGATCAGGAACAATCTTTTA
This sequence comes from Sitta europaea, assembly GCA_013400255.1. NCBI lineage: Eukaryota > Metazoa > Chordata > Aves > Passeriformes > Sittidae > Sitta > Sitta europaea. The sequence continues at coordinate 508,210 of VXBS01002676.1, forward strand.
TTTGTTAGGTTGCAAGAATTAAAAAAAAAAAAAAAAAAAGAAAAAACAATTAAATTGTTTGTCTGTGTCTTTTTTTCATACACACAGAGTTATCTGGCTTTTCTTTCCCGAACGCCACACCACAAGATGGAGCAGACAGAGGGCATTCCATTACAGCTACCAAATGCTGACACCTCCCATGCCATGGTTAGAGTTCCCAAGGGAAAAAGCACGTATGTCATGTAGGAGTGCTGGGTTACCATGTTCAGAATAAAGAGCAAAAGCAAAGGAAAATTCTTTACCTTTGTTTTAGCATTGACATTTGCTCCGTGCTTGAGGAGAAAATTCACCATTTTGATGTTTCCATAGTGACAGGCCACAATTAAAGGTGTATAACCAAGCTACAGGAGGAGAACAAAGAAGTAAAACTGCAAGCTCAGTGGAACATTCCTAGGACAAGGGTCGCACCCTTTGGCACGCTGGAGACAGCAGCCGCTCTGTGATTTACCTTTGTCTGAGCATCCTGGTTTGCACCGTGTTTGGTGAGTATCTCAGCTACATTCACTTTATCCTCTTGAGCTGCAAGGTGTAAGGATGTCAGTCCAGCCTGGAGATGGAATATAACAAGTAAGCAAACAAACAGACAGAAGTAAGAATAAAACCCTACTTCACAGAAGAAAAAAATCTAGACTTTCCCACTTCCTCATCTTTAAAACATGATCAGATCCTAACTATAGCTTCCGAGTATGGGTGGTGTTTTTAAACAAAGTAGACTTGATGTCACTCCTGTTCCAGCTGACAAACGGCTCCAAAACAATTACATCACCACAACCATAGAGGAAAACTTTCAGGCATGAGTGCTCAAGATTTTCTACAAGAATGTAATTTGGGAAGCTGAGAAGCCCATTAATAAAATGTGCTTCCCACTCCTCAGACAGAAAGAGGAACCTTGACAACTGCATGCACAAGCCAGATGAAGACATTAACTCCAGAAATAGAACCCATTCAAATGCCAGGGAAAAGAATGCAGCCTTTAACTGACAGCTCACTGTGATCACGTGCAATGCTTTCCTGTGAACGAGGCACTGAACAAATTATGTATAAGAAATGAAAATCACCTTGTTTCAATTAGGAGAATATATTAACTCCACACAAGGAGATAACTGAGTCTTCTCTTCTAACTTGTATGAGCAAAACCTGCAGGCATTTCATCTACATAAATAAGATTTGCATATATCCCTGGATAAACCCAGCGACCGATGAAGACTTACAGTAACAGTTTGGGGGTCTTTTTATGACCTTGTTTTCTGTAAAAAAGCTGCCATGCACAATCATTTAAAAAAAATTTGGGAAGGTCTTCCATAGAACTTTCCTTGGTCTACTCCAGTAAAATAGAGCTGTTTTCTTATTTGCCATAGAATGTAAATTTCTTTACTTATCACTGAAGGACAAAGACATGCAGAAAAGAGCCTTTGCTGGTAAGAGCACGGAATTATTTCAGACTGTAGCTCTCAGGTTTCTGGTACAGGTTGTTAAACCCATCTGAGAACACAAATGTTGCATTTTACTGGTCGCTCCCACCCACTTTGTTTCAAATTGTGGGTTACCTTTGTTGCCACATGGATGTTGGATCCTTTCTCCAAAAGCAAAGTCACCATGTCAGTGTGACCCTCCTGGGAGGCCAAATGAAGTGGGGTGACTCCCTGCTTGGTCAAAATGTTGGTCTCTGCCCCATAGTTCAACAGAGTGGTAGCTATCTGCATCTGGTTCTTCTTGGCAGCGATATGCAGAGGGGTGTATCCATTCTGACACCAGCCAGGAAAAAAAGGAGAATCAAGTTACCACACTGTCATGTAAGCCTAAGAAGTCAGGTACCATAAAACAGTATTATTTGATGTCATGCCTGCTAATAGAGATGAGAGTTCATTAAATTTTCAGGGCCAGATATGTCCCACATGACCCTGCTGTTGCATTGCTTTGTCCGTCTGTTATTTTTGCCGCCTAAACCAGAACAAAGCCAGCCCTCACCAGGGTGGGCAGGACTGTTCCACCAATACCTTAAAATTATTCTGAGCTTGACACCTCCATTTTGTACAACCTGTGTTGCAAATAATCTCTTTTAATTGGTGACTGACATTCCCCGTGATGAGTGATGGGGGCACACCCTCCACCACATTATGTCTTTTCAGGGCATATGGGTAGAGATGTATTTGCATATGGAATTTTGATACATGTGTCAGTCACAGGCTAGAAACAGCAATGGGGTGGAATGTTCTTGTGATCAAATTCATCATTTAAGCTCAGAATGGCATTTTCTGGCAATAAGACAACTTCTAATTGCTTTCTAACACATCGTGAGGGAAAAATCCCAGGTGCCAGCACACAGGTTCTGTGGGGGGTGCTTGGATGGGTTGGCCTGTGGTTGTTTTGTTGGCGTTTTTTTAAGTGGGAGTTCCCCAAATTATCCTGCTTTCCATGCACTGCCATGGAAACCACTTTCCCAGTATAACCCCTGAGCATTTCCTAAAAGGCTGTAGATCAGCAGCCTTGCACAGGGCAGGACACTCTGGTATTGCACCCATCTGGTCATCATTTTCCCCTTTTAGCAGTTATTGCTTTACACAGCAATAGCACACCACCACTCTTAACCCTGAAATTATTTGAGTGCATGGGCAGAATACACACTTCTAAAGTCATTGCTAATATTAGTAATAGTGAGTTGACTTCCAGCTGCAACCAAAGCTCTCATGGTGCTGGGTCCCCTCAGGGCTCCACAGTGTCTCCTCAGAGTTCCTCCCACCTGCACAGTGATACCACAACACCACTCCCAAACCGGAATAAAAGTTCTAATGTAATTTGCTAACATTGCACAATAGTGAAGTGACTTCCAGCTGTGACTAAAACTCTGGTGGGACTGAGTCCCCTCAGAGTCAGGGTTCCCCTCAGAGTCTCTTCGGGCCTGCCCTCACGGACACAGCGATACTGTGACACCGTTGCTAAACCTGAAATTAATTTCCCTTGTGCACATTCCCCGTATGCCTGGTCAGATTTATACATTTCTAAGGCCGCTGCTAAGGCTGCACAGCAAGGAATCGAGCCGCGGCCGGCTGCCCTCAGGCTGCCCCTCCTGGCGGGCGGGCTCACCTTGGCGGTCGCGTGGGGCGAGGCGCCCTTCTCCAGCAGCAGCAGCGCCACCTTCTGGTTGTCGTAGTGCGCGGCCACGTGCAGCGGGGTGAGGCCGTTCTGAAAGGGCGGTTACGGCGTTAGGGCGTTAGGGACGGGGCGCGGCACACGGCACGGACGGGACTGAGGGGCGGGGAGGGAAGGGATACAGCGGGGGCAATGCGGATGGACAGCAAGGCCACGGCAGGCAGCTGGCTGTTAGTGGGGAGAAGCAGCGTACCAGGCGAACCAGGGTGGCAGCTGCAGGCTTTTGTCACTCCACACCAGGGGAAACCTGGGCTTTGCCCCTGTGTTTATCTATTGGGAATTTAGGCAGCTTGATGGAACGGGTGCTTCCTGAGCTATAGATACACACCTGCCCTCAGAGCAGCCATGCACCCTCCTACCATGGACCCGAACTCAACATGCTGGGTAGCAGCACTCAGCCATCACCCAGGGGAGACATGATCCCAACAAAGGCACAGCCACCATGCAAAACCAGCTGCAGCCTTCTTGGGGTGCATATTTCACACAGTTCTTCCTTAAGGAAGAATCCAATACACTTCTGACTTTTTCTTCTCCAGCAATACCTTGCCAGCAGAATCAGGACAGGCACGACGCTGCAACAGGAGCTTTGCCACTTCCAGGCTCCCATATTTGGCTGCCACATGCAACGGTGTGAATCCCTTCTGAAAAATTCCAGGAGATAAAACACAGATATCTGTGTTAAAGGTCATGCTGACATCTCTTGTTTAAGAACTATGTGTTACTTTTCCACCTCAGAATCAATAGCTGAACCTAGAAAGAGCAGCCTCTCTTGAAAGCACATTGAGAAGCATGAAATACAAGAAAATACTTCCCCTTTTATTATTCTTCCCTATTTATGTGCTCTTAGGCTGGCAGACATTTTATCTGATACAGACTGTGCTAGCGACACACACTGCATAGGGGCAATGAGGCACTTCTTCAAATTTACACCCCAAAGCATCTGCACGTTTTTAGGTTAAATGATGACAGCTTTCCAAGTATTTCCTGCATCAATCATTGCCAGTGACAATGAAACACCAATTAAACTCACAAGACAAAAATCTCCAAACTCCTAATTCCCTTCCTCCAGTAGGGTCTGGTAAAAATTATTTGTATTTAGATTTGTGTATTCATACGGTCACAAGTTCTACTGCAGGTAAAAAGACCCCTTCTCTTTGCCTGTTTTAATTAAAAAATTGGTAAGGAAAGCTCATGGATATATGACAGTAGGTGGCAGCCTGCACCACTGCCTGACAGTAATTTTGGGAAGCTGTGATGACCTATTTGCCTGGCACATAAGCAATGTGTAATGTTTATTATCATTATCATTTAGTTCCATTAATCCCACCTCAGAAGGAGTTTATATTGGGTAATCTCAAACATTTTCAGTTCACAAATCACAGGTCTATAAAGATATTATCTAGGGGGCTCCATCTTCTCCTATTCATAATTATAGAATGTTCCTGCAATACTAATTGCCATCAAGCAATATGAGAAATTAGGAAAGTATTTAGTGTATTTTTAGCCACTCTAATGTGATTTAACAGCTGGATAAAAGGAGAACAGCAAGCCTTCCCAGTAATCCATGGATCATAATTTGAAAATTGCTGGTTTAGTCTTTTAAACCCTGGAAGACATGCCGTTGTTCATAAACATGTTTTAAGCTCCAGCTGTAAAACCAAGGGTACTTTTATAAATAGCGAAAATTACGTGATTCTCACTTATCAAATGCTTTAAATTTGGAAAAGATATCTTGGCATATAATTCTCTTCACAGCTATCTTTCTTACACATTCATCTCTCTGTTAAGAATGTATAGGTAGCTTTTTTTTTAGTGATTCTGGAAAGTATTTCTTTTATAATCCCAGACAAAATGGCCTGTTGTGTCACATGACACCTCATTTTAGAACCACTGAAAATAGATCCAGCATTCGATGTGACTGGGTAGATGCTGACTTCTGTGTTTTAGGAACATTCCTTTCAGCTAGCACAAGGCAGAATTATCTTGCTATTTAGGTAAATAAGGTATTGAAGAATAAAAGGAGGCCTGTTCATTAAAAAATGTGTCATTGCCATTCCCTTTTCTTCTTTTACAAATTCTGCCCAAAAGAGCTGTGCCTATAAGACAAAGGGAAAGAGAGAAACAAGGACATTTTAAGCCTGTTGGGACTGAGTATTTATCAAGAACTGCATTTGGCTTCAGTGGCAGCCAAACCCAATTTTAGATGACAGCAAAGTAAGCTGAAATTTGATTAACTCCTGATACATTACTCCCGTCCACCAGATTGTAGCCGATTAAATAAGAACACAACAAAAGGTCCAAACTACTTCAATTTCTCAGTGTGAAAGCGCACTGGTCACGGGACAGACCTGCTCCAGTGCCACTGGCACAGGACGTGGAGTGCTTTGCCTTACCTTGGTGGACATGGAGTGTGAGGCGCCCGCCTCGAGGAGCACGGAGGCGACGTCGAGCTGCCCCTCACGGGCAGAGATGTGCAGCGGGGTGTAGCCGTTGGTGGTGGCGGCGTCGGGGTGGGCCATGTGCTGCAGCAGCAGCTGCACGATCTCCGTCTTGCCCAGGCGAGAGGCGATGTGCAGTGGGGTCTGTTCTTCCTACAACTCAAATCGAGTGGGTCATTAGTGCTATGGAGCCACCCTGAGCACAGCATCCTCCTTGGGCCCCACACACCTTCCTATGCGTTTGTCTTGCAGAGCCATAGGAAGTGATAACAGAAAAAACAGAGTAATGGAGGAGAGGAAGTGGTGAGTGATTCCTTCAGCCACGGCTTTAAGAGGGAAAAAACCCACTGTAAGCAGAACACCTACCCTGGCTCGGGCATCAACAAGGGCCCCATTCCTCAGGAGGCAGCGAACCACTTCCACCTGCCCGGCACGTGCTGCCATATGCAATGCAGTTTCTCCACGCTGCAGGAAAGCAAAAGCATTTCAGTGTCCTAAACTTCCATGAAGAAAGATCTTTGCCAGTGTAAGCCCCACCCATGACAACTGGTGCTGAGACCCATCCTTCTGCCAGCTGAGGCTTTGGCTTCAGCCCCACGGCAGGGTGTGAGTACATATCACTGTAGCTGGGAATGCCTTGGTTTGCCAGCTGGCCAATCCCAAACAAACATGGCCTCAGCCACTGAGAGACAGAATGAAAATCCCGACTTAGGAAAATTCTGTCATATAGACTTGCCCTGGTCACACATGTCCCTCAGTTTTCTACATAACAGGGCATCAGCTTGTGTGCTGCACAGGAGATGGGAGTACACTGAGCCTGTTTCTCTCTAGAGATTGCTTGGCACACAAGCCTCAAGATGGAAGGGGATATTTTTCCAGATGGTCCCTTCCTGCACACTGTGTGGATCTGGCAGCATTAAGAGGCCTTGCAATGGCTAAGCACAACTCAGCCAGCACACAAAATGTGTAAAATCTGTACTCAGCAGTGTGCCTCTGTCTCCAGGCTGCGGAATCAATCTTATTTCAAGCCTTTTGTAACTCACAGAATTTGAAGAATACGAAATTTTGGAAAGCTGACTGAAGTGATACGGAATTTCAGATCAGAAATATTCAAAGCATTTAGTTTTTGCATAGGTTTTCAAAGAAACACTGAAAATGAGGATTCCTTGAGGACAGCATTCCTAGTTTAATTGGGCTCTGTTCATTAAGTGCAGTGTCCAAGGTGGACCAAAACGGTCCCTGTGCATCCCACCAGCATCTGGTACATCAGGTCCTGGGGCAGCTCCACAACCAGGAGCTCTATTCATGTTATATCATGAGAACACAGCAGGACCCATCATTTCTTTGTGTTAATTGTTCATATTTCTTACACCAGAGCTGGAGAATACTCTGTTTTAAGGCCTTTGTCCCCTTGACTACCAATTAAACCTCAACTGCCAAATGAACACTGTAGTCAAGACATTTTACATCAGAATTAGGAATCATGTCTTCTTGCTCTCACCTAGATATAGGGAAAGAAGCAGCCTTAGCTTGCTTGCTAATAGGGACTTTTAATTACAGCAAACCCTTTTCACCAAGAGTTGACTTATCTTGCCTTTTTCAAATTAACATTGTATTACCAGCTGTGATTAGTAGGTATGCAACAACAAATTTCCACAGCCCTAGCTACTAATCTCAGTAATTCCATCTGCATATAAAGTCTGTCACCTGAAGAATGAGCTGTTTAATGTGTGAAAAACACTCTCAAGATCAAATTTTGCAATGACCCTTTTGTGCTTGAATTAGCAAAGCAGTTTAGATTTTGGAAACGGTAATTCAACAGGGAACCTCAGCTTACTAAGTGAAAGCCAAGACACCTGTGCAGCAGAAATTGTCAAGTGTTAAACTTCACACACAAATGCCTGGTAACTCAGTATTTTTAACTGCTTCATCAAGAATTTTGTGTTGGTTTTTTATTACCAATAAAGTTCTTATATAAAGATTGCTTCCATAACAAAATATGAAAAGTCTGCATGCTAGCAATTTCACTGGGTTCCATGTAAGATTTTTCTAGCTGAGAAAAAATAATGAGTCCAGTCTACCAGGATTACTAAATTTTTGTTGGTTTTGTTGTTGGGAACACTTACCTACCTATAACCTTATGTACTGAAAAATGCTGCTTTCTGAGAACAGGTCGTCCCAAGTTGAATATTTATTTATACTGACAAATTCAAACAGTAAAATATCTTATGAAACACATCTCAGAAAATTATAATGCTGGTTTTGTTGGGGTTTGGGGTTTTTTTTTGTAACTAGGCTGTTGGTATACAAACACTGATTTCTATGGTAAGTCAGGTTCTGCATTTTGTGTTACGTCCCAAAGGTCACATTTTCCAGATTTAATCACCGGTTCCTGGAATTTCCTGTCTAAGAGGAACATCTTGAGTATCCCAGTTTTGTTTTTTGTTTAATTGTTAGGGTTTAAGCATTTTATACTCTTTCGCTGACAGGACTGACAGAATTTCATGGCAGCCAGCAAAGTTATGCAGGCAGAAATTAAGAGCCATTTGGACTTGAATTTCATCCTTCAGAACAGAAACACAGACTTTGTGGGATTTGGCTTATAACTCATTTTGGATGTTTTTGGTGAACTTTGTCTCTTTCGAAGGAAAACCACCTACTTGAGCATCGTTGTAAAATACATGAAACCAGAGATGGCTTAAGACACATGCAGCCATCAATTTCCCCTCTTCACTAAAAATGCTACAATATTTTTCCCTAAAATGCAGCAAAGTATCATTAAAATGTGACCTTCGGTTGAGCTACATGGTAACCAGAGACTTTCTGTGGGTCCTGAGCAGATGGTTCTAGTGCAAGCCATACTCACAATGTTAGTGACATCGGGAGAGGCTCCGTTCTGCAGCAGAAGGAGGACTATGTTCAAGTGGCCCATAAATGCAGCCACGTGTATTGGTGTGAGGCCCGACTGCGAAACAAAGCAAGAGCAGTTTTACTCCTCTGCACGGCTGGAGCGATGGGCTTCTTCGTTTAAATAAAACACATGGGAAGGTGAGGCATGACAGGAGAGACAGAAAGAAGGAAGTGAAAAAGGAGAGAGAGAGGAGTGTTTCTGCAGGACATGAAACATTTTGCTACCTCTGTTATAGCCTGGATTGAAGCCCCATATTTCACCAGGAGTTCCATGACTTTGATGCGATTTTTCTTGCAGGCAATGTGCAGTGGAGTAAAACCATTCTGTGCAAAAGACAGTGATGTTAGTTAGAAACATGCAGCCACACTTCCCACACAGCTCCATGCTGGCACACTGTGAGCACAAGGGTTAGACTACCACAAGCAACTGTTCTTTAAGCACAACAGGTTATAAATTCCAGACATCTCCCACTATCTGAGGCACAACAAAGCAGTGCAGCTGCTTTCTTCCCAGGCAGGGGAGAAAAAGGGAATATCCACCTCCACACTTCTCATACAGATATGCCCATCCTGACTGCTGACTGCATGTGTGTGCATGTGCTTCCTGAGGCTGCACTCCTGCCTGTGAGGAGCACTCCCAGTGCTTCCCAAGACTGCCTGACACAAGGGAAATTTAAGAAATTACAGCAAACACTTTAGAATCAGGGCCTTTATAAAGCATTTCCTATACCTCTCTTGGAGAATCATGGAATTACGGAAGTTTTGGGTTGGAAAAACCCATCTTGTTCCACCTCCTACCATGTGCAGGAACACCTTCCACTATCCCAGGTTGCTCCAAGCCCCATCCAACCTGGCCTTATATATTTACACAGATAGGGCAGCCACAGCTTCTCTGGACAACCTGTGCCAGGTCCTCTCCACTCAAAGGGAGAATTTCTCCTTAATATCTAGCCTAAACATACTCTCTTTCCCTTTGAAGCCATTTAAACTGAGAAAGAGAGAGGAACAGAGTACTTCTTCCAGATTCCACCTTAATCTTTTTACTTGAAATCTAAGGATCTGTGTGCATTTATTTTTATATTTACACATCACCTAAGGTGTAATACCCATGTTTGTGTGTACATTCTGAGATACCTTAAATAAAGAACCACCCCTTCAGCTGTGGTGTCATGATAATCTCTTGACAGTTAATGCAGGTTAAGTGTGTGTCTGAAGCTGAGCAAACACATTATTCACCTCATGTGAACCTTTTAGTGAAAAGCACAGGTAACATGTTTTAGATAATGTTGAAAAATTGGTACATTTTCTAATGAAGAGCATCAGTATTGCCAAACAATCAACCAGCAGTAACCAGAACATAGCAGTGAAATCTTAGTTTATGGGAAAAGATGATCACGTGACAATTATTCTACAGGCTGCTTCTGTTAAAGGAAATGTTAATTACTAGCTCATTTGAAGGTGTTTTAAAGCATTTACGTATTGAAAAAGCTAAAAACTCATATAGTGCTTGTATCCCCAAAGCATTTTACAAACATTAACGATTTTTTTTTAAATGTAGCTGAAAATGAATTCTTTGTAATATTTATTCCATCACTGAACTCTGCTGAATCTTATTACTGTTTCTCAAATTTCTAAAGAAAGAAACAAAACCATTTGATATTTTACCTCCCGCACAACATCTCTCAATATATTTCATAGGGAGTTTTACTGTTTCACAAGTTTTCATATTTTGCTCTGAATTTCACAGCCTCAGTTGATTTAATTTTGCTACTTCTATTTCAGTGAGGAACAGTTTGATGGGGGAGAGGAGAAGGCAGAAAAAAATGTATCACTAACAGAAATTATGAGTTTCATTTAATATATTAAACACTATCAACAAGCCAAAGGCGACAAGTCCCTGATGGGAGACAGAGAAAATGAGGGGGGGGAGAGAAAACCAGTTTGGTGGGAATAGAGCAGAGAGGCAGCAGCCCGGGGGTGTTCTTCTTTTGTTTCAGATGTTTCACAGGGAGGGAGGGAGGGGAACAGAAGATATATTTCTGGTCATGGAAGGAAAGAAAGAAGTTGTAGGGGGTATGTGTGGGTAGCTGAGGAAAGTGCAGCTAATCAGAAGACTGGCAAGCAAAACAAGCAAGGATGAAAAAAATGTCAAAAAAGATCAACAAAGTGAGCATGGCACTGAGAATAACAAAGCAAGAAAAGTGTAAGAGGAGGAAGTAAAAGGGACTATGGGATTTTTGGGTATGGAAAGGCATAGAAAAATGAGAGGGCAGAAGAAAATGGTGTCAGTTCCAAGGAAGTAAAGGACAGGAAGAGCCTACACAGAAAAACAGTGGGTCCTACTGTGGGCAGGAAGCTGGAGAAGGCATCTGAACTGCCTGCAGTGGGGGCTCTGTGGAAGCCCCCAACGCAGCCAGCAGTGGCAGAACTCTGGCCACGCAGGAGCAGCTCAAGTGTTCACAGACTCTTTGTGACCCTGACAGTGCAATATACTGGTACATGAACTCCCAGCCAGCTAACAGCTCCTGGTACAGAAAACTGTAATCTTCTCTAGCTTTGGATATTTTAAAGATTCTCAAAATGTTTCTGGAGTCAAATGTGATGTTTTTCTCCTTGTCAAAGACAATGGTTTGCCCTAACAATGAGAAATGGATCAGTGAGTAAAAGGAATCATACGTGGTGTCCTGTAAACATAAGAACTGTTTTATAAAAAGAAAGAAAAATGGACCTAAGAGAAGAAAATGTTGTAATTTGATAAATGCAGAAATATTAGCTTATTAGCTTTTCAATATGCTTTCCCTATGCCAATTAACTTACTAATTCAGTTGAAATTATTTGTGTATTGTATCACCCGGTATGGAAAACTGAACTATTAATTCAGTAAAACACCCATGCATATATCAATGTCAGCCAGAACCAGCTCTGATTTTAGGGACTCTGCAGAGCTTCCGGACCTGACACTACAGCCACTTGCCACAGGGTGTGTCCCATGATCAGGACCAAGGATACAAGGCGCAGCACTGGTAACCAGCAGGTGTGACACCCCTGTGGCTACTGCACCTACTTAAGGCTGTGGATTTTGCTGACAGTTCTCACTTAGCTTTCCTGGTACGAGCTACCAGCCAGCTTTGTTACATGACCCAGGTGGGACAGCTTTACCAGGGCACGGGCGTTGGGGTTGGCCCTCTTGTCCAGCAGGAGTTTGGTGACACGGTAGTGGCCGCAGTGAGCGGCCACGTGCAGGGCAGTCAGGTAGTCCAGTGTCACATCATCCACTGGAGCCTTGTGCTGCAGCAGGTGCTTGACACATTCCACGTGGTCCCCCTGGGCCGCCATGTGGAGTGGGGAGAGTCCATTCTGTGACAGATGAGAACAGAACAGCAGATTTTAGTAACCCCCACTTAGACTGTGGCACGTATATAAGGATATTTGTTGTTGTGAGGTGCTGCTCAGTAGGCTCTGCTATCATACAAGTATCTTCCTCTCATTAGCTTCACCAAAGAGACAGAATTTGTAGGAAATGCATTAATTTTAATGTATGTTTTCCAGATGTGGGGAAGAACACACTGAAATAATTTTCCAAGTCTGAAATAGTCCATAAAGACAATTAAGAGAAACAGTCCTCATTATCATATATGAGGAATTGGAAAATGTGTACCAGAAAATCACCTCTCAGGAGTGCCTGACCCAGCTTTCACATCTTTGTGTACTACAGTCTCAGGAAGCAGCACAAGGGAAGTGTTGGCAGTAGCACTCCACAGCATGTGTTTAGTCTGGTACTAGAGAGAGGGGCAAACAAGCGTACGCTTTTCATATATTTGGAAAGGATTATGTAAGAAAACCCTATTTTGGATCATTCTGCCCATTAATACATCTCCTTTGGGAGGACAGTTAGATTCCTGTCTTCCTTCTTGTCCCCTCAGTGACACTGAAAGCTCTGTAGAAGGTTCCATACAGTAGCAGGGCACACACAAACCTTGGTCCGTGCGAGCAGTGGGGCACCTCGCTCCAGGAGCAGCTCCACAACCTGGTCATGGCCACTTCGTGCTGCACAGTGCAGTGGGGTGAGTCCATCCTTAAAGTAAAAGGAGAGAAAACAAATGAGCACATCCCCAACTGTTTGTCCTGGCACTCTGGGGAACAACCTGCCAGGAATTCAGCCCCACACCTGTGAAAAAGCTCCTTTCTTGACTCCTAACTGAAGCTGGCTCCACAGCATGAAGTTTCATCCCTGCTCTTCCTTGCACCAGTAAAGGACACTATAAGATTACTGTTTGAGAGAGGAAGCCTGTTGTGTGCTGAAATCTCTTCTCCAAGGATAACGTGAGGGTGCACTGCCTCCTCCCCTCCCTGCCTTCTGCATGGTTTTGAGACTGCATTGCCCCTCCCTGGGTTATGCCTGCTGGGTTGAAGATGCTCCACAAATCAACACATGTCCTTTGGATTGCTTTTGAAGCAGGGATGAAATAAGCGATGTTCACTAGAAAATTTGCTCTAAGATTTTCTTTTGCTTTTAAGCAGGCATCAAGATAAAGAAGATTTTAAAACAAGAGAAAAAGAGAGAAACAGAACCAAATCTTTCACTTCTGAGATTGAGGGGTGAACACAGAGCTAACAATATTTTTCTAAAATTGCTGTCAGACAACCAACTCCACAATAGGTTTTTTCATCGCAGAACACCATTCTGTACCAAACGACTTGCTCAGGCTACTATTAATGATCACAGCAGTGGTAGCAAAAGATGAACTATTTGGATGGGAGAATGAATTCTAGGTAGCTTTTGTATAGTTTGGACTTTATGCAGAAAAATAATTATGAGGCTAGAAAAATGGTTGTGAAAGAACATTAGTACTGAATGACAGAAGAAAGATAACATGTAGGATATGAAAATCCAAGTTCTCACCTCCTTAGCCCTCAGTATTGTTCAAGCATGCACTCAGAGATGTCATCAACACTCACTCGATGGAGGTGGCTTTACAAAGGTCAAACAGGAATAGTTTTTTATCTCAAGAAAAGCCTTCTCCCTTTGGGACATGCTGCTCACCTTGTGTGACACCAGTGTCATAATTCTAAGGATCCCATTGAAGAATCCAATAACAGCTTGATTAAAAGGACAAGGTACTGGTCTGAATTACTGAGAGGCTAAAAGAATAGCAAAACTGCAAAAATATGGCACTAAGGATGAGTTGGTGCCCTGCTTCATACACATAAACAGATGGACTGTTTACCTTGCTGGGGTTTGGAGGAAATCTGCATCACTATGTTTTTAAATTAAAAGTAGCTCTAGAACATTGCCATTGCAACTGCAACCTCATTTTGGCAAACACTGCCCAGTAACACCCTACAAAAGGCAGTTCCAAGAGGCAGAGCCTCTCTCATGCCTGGTTTCCAAAGCACAGAGCCCTTTCCAAGTGAGCAGCGCCACTAAGCTCCACAGCTGCAAGGAGCTGTCTGCAGGAGGAATTTTTCTCCCTTACTTATCTTTTTCCAGAGGCTTTTGAGACACACTAATGGGGTTAGGTGTGCCTTGGTGCTCACTGACTCAGAGGCATCCCTAAATCCCATAGAAGATTTGCAATAAAATTCCACAGATGGAAGATCAAACCCAAAAACAGAACTCGTGGCCTTCAGCACTGGCAGATGGGGTCAGTTTGAAGAATTAGGTGGAACTACTTTACTTGTTTTTTTATGCACTGAACCTTCAGAGTCCTCTAAACCAAGTCTTTTTATGACCAACTGAGGTATAATACCAACTCATTGCCAGAGGAATTCCTACAGATAATGCCCACTGGTATTACAGAGGTAAGAATATATCCCAAATGTGTTTCTAGGGAAGGTATTTATTTGGTATTTCTTTCCAGTTTCTGGCCTCTTGTCCTCTGTAATTTTAATCAATGTGGGAGGTTCACTTCCCCTATCTGCATGGTGGCTTTGATGTTACTCTATTTAATAAAACAGCAAAAAAAAAAAAAAAACGGGAAATTGTGTGAGTCCTTGAACAAAAGCAGGACAAATCCCAAGAGGGAGAAAAAGAAGAAAAATATCAGCTAAGAAGCATGTCAACTCCACAAGAAGGCCTGGCTAAAAAAAAAAACCAAACAAAAAAGACCCAAAATAATTTAAAAACATGATTTCTTCTTTGTTCTTATCTATAATTCCTATTAAAAGCAGAGATAGAAATTTTCTACCTGTCTTATTCTACCCTGCCATAGCTGTTTTGAGGACTTCCCACAGAACCCTCTTCCCCTTTCCTCTTTCTGCTCTAAAGAAAACAGCATGTGTATTTAAAAATCATTGTATATTTAATACTTTAAATTCTTTTGCTTCTATCTTTTATTCAAAGATGAGGGGAATTGCAAAGAGAGAGCTGTTGTAGTAGAAGAATTAGTACAGAAAACAATGCAAACAAGCTAACATGAAGAGACACACCGGTGTACCAAACTAATCCTTTTTTGCACCATTATCAACTTGCCATGAGCCTCAGTGCTCTCAAATCGACTTCAGGAGTTGGCCTAAGTACTTGGTCAATCACTCCTTTGCTACTTGAAGAACATACAGTGACCAATACATCAGGTACATCATTGGACAGGACAATCAGCTCTGGGTCAGAGGAACAAAGACTTTGAAGCACAGATAATGGATATCCCATAAACACAAAGGCTGCTATGCCAGGAGATAAGAAATTCAGCAATTTTATGTTGAAAGAAGTTCAACAATTATCTCCTCACCCTGGATGGTGTGGAATGAAGAGTCAAATGTTTCTATCTCGCCAGTGACATCCCACACCTGGTGTTCTGCTGTTGCCACACATGATACTCTCCTAACTCACTCTGTAATGTAAGTGACAGCTGGGTCACCCTTAGAAATGACAATGCAATCCCCTATGTGTGCATGGAAGCCAGGAAATTCCATCAATCCTACTTCTCTCTTAAATGGTTCTCAAAACATAAGGAAAATTTGTGCTTTTTTTCCTTGAAAATCAATCACTGGACATTTTCTAACCTGCAGAATGAATTCTGAATTCTGTGCATGAATCCTAACAGTAGGGCTTAAAAAGATGAATTATTTGGTCATTTCACAAATGCTTTCTTTCAGCTTAGCAGAGACACTGAGACAAAAAGAAGCTGTGCTTATGAGGGATTTTTAATGAGAAATGATGTGGGCAGCACACTCACAGGACAGTTGCTCTCATCCAGTGCTCATTCAACCAAAAACTGAAGATAGACATGAACATCAAAGGCCAAATTATCAATGAATTAATCAAAACTGCAGTTGCATGTTCTCATTTTCATAAGAGTGGAGTAAAATTTTAGCATTTCATATGTCAAATGTACAAAATTGTCTAAATTTTCTTGACAAATAAAAGGCTTTTAATTTGCTCATTTTTCATTACAACTAAACCTCATCTCTTTAAAAATGAACGAGGCGAGTCTCCCTCTTGCTCTAAGCTCTTGGCTTAATTAAACACACTGTAAAGTATTCCTCCAGGTCTGCCATTCACAGCACAAATTTGAAAAATACTGCCAAAAATATACCATGTGCTTGCTTGAGTATTGAGATCGTAGCATAAATAACTCCAAATAACAGTAATTTTCTATATAACTTGCTTAGATAATTCATACAACACCCTTCCCACTCCCTTGTAAACATTATATGAAGCCCCTAAATTTTTTATAGGACATATCTGCATTGTGATTAGATATTTATAATCTGACATGGCTTTAGGAACAGCAAAAGCTGCCAATGAATTATTAGTGCTCTGTGTATGTAGGAAGATGAGGAGAAAATGTCACAGCAGCATTACCGAAGGAACAAACCCTGTACAGAGCACGGTGCCAAGGCAGGGCCAGGATCCTGCTGCAATGGTTACCACTCCCATGTGGAAACAGCAGAGCCAAGCCTATTTTGTCAGGATGCAGAAGTACAAAAGGAGATATTATTACTAATAAATCTCAGGAGGTTTCCAGAATGAGTGTTAAGGGGTTCCTGAAGCACATTCCCCACAAAAAAACCCAACCCAACCAAATCTGAGTTGCTCCGCTCACAGTTTCCTTCCTTTTGTTTTCCCACTGGTACTGTTCATCTCCATGGGTGATCTGCCACTTCTCTGAGCCCCAGCTGAGCCTCCTCCTTTCCGTGGCCCTTCTCCAGCCCAAATGGTGCTCCAGACCTTCTCCCACCATTCCTATGCCTATCCCAGCTTCAGCTCCAGCTGCCACGCTCGGGCACACAACATGCTTACTTTCCCACACAATAAGCTTTCCCTTCCCAAACCAGATGCACTCTTTCATTCCATGGATTTTATTCAACTGTAAATATTCAGGATGAAAGCCTGCAAGAGGAGACTTAAGAAACAAGAAAAATCTAATTTCAATGTTGGCAAGATTGAAGAGGAAGAACATAAAATGTGTGACAGCTTCAGTGGCTGAGACAGGTGAGAGTGTTCCTCCCCCTCTGAAGGGTATTTGCTTACTCACACAAAAATGGCAATTCCAGCAAGGTGACAAAAGCATGTGAATAAAACTGTATTTTAAAAGCAAAAAAAGCATGAAGAACCAAAAAAAGTCTCATATTCTTGTTCTTTTTTTCCCACACACAATTTATAGAAAGAGATTATAAAAATAGAGATAATACAAAAACTGCATTCAGGAAGAATCTTCCTAAAACTTTGCAATAGCCAGCAACATTTTCTTATTCTGAAGGTGCATACTGTTATGATTCCATTATATGAGGACTTTTTAAAATAGAAATACATGCATTTTGGCCATGCTAAAATTGCTTTTAAATGCTGACAATCATTCTCCCCGTAAGAATCCTTAGTGTGTTCCAGGAAGGCTGTAAATGCTTTCCTTCTCTCAAAGTGAGAACTGGTAATTGCCATGCTACCCTTGATCACCAGACAGTGAATTAATCATAAATTAAACTTTCCACCACCTTTCGGAGAAGAAATTTCTGCACCATTTTTCTGACCCACTAACTCTAACTAATCATCAGAATCTGCCTGGATCAGAATTCTGGTGAAATATTAAAATTTTAAATAAAATTATGTCATTGAAATTCCTCCTAATGTAAGAGAATTTATAGAGAATATAGGTTTGAGTAAAATTTTGAATATCAAACATTTTAGTATAGGAAATTTTGCCCATTAATTATTTAATCAACAAAAGTCTATGGAAGGCTTCTGTGCAAATGGAAGTTGCAAAACATATACTACATATTATATAATTATATATGTTAAAATAATATTTTAATATTTTATTATAATATAATAATTATCTACTGTTAAAGATATTTTGTTGTATAATACTATAATTCTATCTCTCATAGACAGTACTAATTAAAGTATCCTATTATTGTATTTGAGAACGGAGTTTCCATTTCTGCTTTGGATATAATATAAAAGAGAAAATAAATTTCACATTTTAAAAACTTCAGTTAGGACTTGCTTGAGAAAAAAAATGGTAGAACTTGCCAAGAAAACTAGGAAAATATTTAAAAATATGTAATTGTGTCAAGAGATTTACCAGCATTTCTACACTTCTATGAATTTGTGAGAAATGCCATAAAATTTCAGCAAACACATTCTGAAATGTACAGAAAATGAAAATACTAATTCCTGCAGAAAGCAGAGCTTTCCTTTGACATGCTGCATTAACTATGGAACAGCAGGACACATGCATGATTTACTCCCTTTGAGGAATAGACATTTTAACTTATATTTTTAGACAACACAGGGGCTCCTAAAGAATCATTCCAATGGAGCATTTTCAAACATAGAAAGCTTTCACTGATTAACTTTGCAA
The DNA here is from genome assembly GCA_013400255.1 of Sitta europaea. Classification (NCBI taxonomy): domain Eukaryota; kingdom Metazoa; phylum Chordata; class Aves; order Passeriformes; family Sittidae; genus Sitta; species Sitta europaea. The sequence goes on from VXBS01002676.1 coordinate 526,550, forward strand.
AACTGAAGTACAGAAGCTCATCTGCAATCCACAAAAAGAAGTTTTTGCATCTTAATTTATGCAGCGTCAGATGTCATCTAACAAAGCAAGCTAAAAATAAACGGAATGAAAGCAGCAAGGACTGTTTTAACTGACGAGCTAATTTTGATGTGGTGTGCAGCACAAGGACTTGGCAGTGAAACATCCTAGTATTGGAATTCTGCTGTTTTGCAGTGACTGTGACCTGCTGGAAGAAGGCAGGTGTTCCTGGGAAGCCAAGGGAAGGCAGCAGGGAAGGCGAGGTGTGTTAGTACCGCAGTGGGGCGGGCGGGGTCTGTGCTGCCACGGATAGAGCACACGCGACACATCCCTGCCTCCTCCGCACCGTACGGACTCACAGCCAGAGCCAGGCACACGGTGTGAGTGGACAGAGCACAGGGAGGAGGGAGACACACCGAGATAACAGAATCAGCTGACACAGAGACATGGACAGCAAAACCAACACTCTGGAATCTTCCCCACCATGAGGTGCACGCTGCCCGCCGCCACCACGAGCCCTGGAGCAGGGAAGAGGCGGCAGGTGAAGGTGACAGGAAGCTGGGGGGCCTGTGCAAGCTGGGACGCGTGTGCCTTAGCATACCTGAATGGGTTTTCAGAGATATCTCTGTACTGACCTTTTGAGCCCATGCAGCAGCCGACACAGGGCAGGGAGCCGATACAATAAGATTCTAAAATTGGTCCCTCCCACCTATGTTGGGCAAACCCTGTTCTCTCAGATTCATTCACAACTGTGCTCAACTTTTGTGGATGAGCAGGGATGGGAAAACACTTTGACCTCTTAAAATCCAAAACATCCCTCACAATCATCTGTGTCAGTTTGTCTAGAACAATATCTAACTGCTAAACAGGAAGTAGGTGAACTCAATACTGCCATTCCAAAGGTCAGATGAACTATTTCTGTATGACATGCTTAGGGGCATGTGGACTATCCTGACTGAAGTATATTATAAGCATTTCATGCCTCTTTTCTATGAGATTTTAGGTGTTTATGGTGAAAAACATCAGCAGGGGTGATTTGCTGCACACCTGCTTGAGAGGCAGTTTTTTCCATCAGCAGTACTTTTCAAAAAATAAAAAAATGAACCCAGCGAGATATCATTTCATAATCAGAAACCATAATCACAATTGCATACATAGTTCACAATACTCATGACTGTCTTCAGAGCTTATGAAGCAACAAATGGGTGTTGCAATTGATATCCCAGTAACTGAAGAGGTTGAATCAACCCCAAGAGTAGCTGACTGCAGTATCTTCTACGTTCCTATCAGGTTAAACAAAAATTCTCATGTCCAGCTCTAAACTTTGTGTTCTAAAACACTATTAATCTCTTGAACATGCAATTTTGCAGACCAGCTGTCTAAAAATCAGCAGCTCCTAAGAATGAGCTCTGTGCAGCTCAGTCTGAATAAAAGACAATGTTTTCCCAGGTGATTCCAAAGTCTCATTTGAAATAATTAACCCTGCCCATATAAAATGATGGGGTTTTTTTGCCCTGAATGACTGTGAAATCACCCATAAATAAAGGGCAGAGAGATGATGTGACATTTCAATAGGGCAACTGGGAGGAGAAAGCCAGTGAGAGTCATCTTATTAATACCCCATGCTTTGTCTGGGGAAGAGACATGTGGCTGCTGGCTCTGAGGAGGTTACTTGTCCCTGTATCAGCTCTCCAATAAAAATAGACTGAGCCCACTAGAGCTCCCACAGGTCATACTGTGACTGGCACAGGCATTCAGGGGTCAGGGGACTGAAAGGCTTAGATGAGTCCAGACCTTCCATTTCCTTCTGCAGTGCATCACATGTGCTGTGCATCATCTTGAGTCATGTGAAGTTGGACCAACTAACAGGCTTATTCCCTAAAAACCACCAGCTTCATCAGCTTTTTCTCGTATGATGTAGGCAGGTTACAGAGGAGACTAAAGGAAACAGTATTGCTGCCTCCTACTATCGCCAAGATCGGCTGTCCTTTAGTCTGATACCATAGAAAACAGTCAACATAAAACAAAGAACACACAAAAAATCCCCATAAGCAAGCAAAGAAAAAATCCCAGTCCATTCCCCAGAAGAGACAATATCATATTCAGGGAATAGAAAGACTCACCCTGGTTTTGGCATCGATCTGCCCTCCACGATCCAACAAGAGCTTCACCATGTTTGTGTTTCCCCTTTTGGAAGCCACATGCAGTGGGGTGATTCCATTCTACACCATGAAAAGAACAAACAATGAGCTGGATGGATCTGAAGGTGTGCAATGGGGGTGAATTTGGGCTCGGATCACAAAAAATGAGACCATCACATTGTAGAGAATAAACGAGAATGTACTACAGCATCAGAGCTAGGCACACACCATATAAGCTAGAGTTAGTAATTCCTTCCTAAGCAAGATTCCTTATCCATTGTTTTGAGGTCCTTAAATAAGGGAAGCAGCGCATCTGCCCAAGCAGCAAACATTGAAGCCCCAGGGCCAGACAAATACACAAACATGTATCAGAGCCCCAATGAGCCAATAGTCACAAAACACTGATGCATTTCAATCACTGCAACGTACACAGAGGACACAAATGCGTCACTCCTACACAAAGGAACCTTCTTGTGTAGTGCCAAGAGCATAAAAGAGTGGTAGGCTGTGTAGGCTGTGTAGGCTGAAAGTCCTTGAAAACACTTTGGGTGAGGCAAGAGACAATATTAGCAGCTACTCCAGATTGGAATCAGGAGGGAGTCAGTCTGGAAGGCAGAACCCTGAAGTAATTCAAAGTGTGTCTGGCAAAATTAAACCGCAAAGTTGTGACCTGGGAGCTGGGTTGAGATTACCAGAGGTTTTTGCTTCAAACTACGTAATATGCAACAGCAAAGAGATTGTACTACGTAACTCTGCAGTGGTTTACCATAAAAGTGTAGTCATGATTAATTAGTTCTTTTATTGTTGAATTTGTATAACAGTAATACACTTTCCTATCTGGTTTTGAAATATAGTTATATGTGAAAACATCAAATTAAAGTAGTATAGCAAATATTCAATACCCAAAAAGCCAATCAAACCTATACCTATTTCCAAAGTACATCTAACAAACAGAAAAGTCGAAGGGAGTTGGCACATTATAAGAGCATCAGCTTTCTGGAGCTGGACAAAGGATCCTGATTCCTCCAGCTGGGAATACTGGCTGTTACACAACTCCCAAGGCCTCCAATGCATTGCACAGAGACAACCTTTCAGAATTACTGCAAAAAAGACATCTCTGATCCCAAAAGAACTTCAGCATAACTTTGCTCCTTCCTTCACTCAGCTCTTGCCTAAGAGTTTCCCAAAGAAAGGCTCCCATTTCTGTAGGCCACTAGAAGCAGGAAGATGAAGGGCTGAGTGCGTACCCTGGCTGTGAAGTCGACTGCAGCTCCGCGGTTCAGCAGCAGCGTGGCCACGTTGACATTGCCGTAGTGTGCAGCGATGTGCAAAGGGGTGAAGCCACTCTACAAAGGGAAACAGCCCTCGTTACAGAAATCTTCTCACACAAGATCACCAGCTCAACTAGAGTTTAAAATGCTGCCCAACTAACACACCTGGTCAATTTTATCTAGACTGTGTCCACCTATATTAGAGCATAGCCTTTCAGGCAGAGAGGCCAGTTTTCAGGTGGCAGATTACCAAAAGTGCTTCATTCTTTTGTTCCCCAACTCAGCCCCCTATATCAGTGGCTAATAAGAGCAGTTTTCATCACAGAAAATATTAATATATTAGCTATTCTTAAAGCAAACAAAGCAAGTTCCTTATTACCATTTAGAAGCAACATGGGTCTTTTAGGCTGCATCTATTTATTTGGGTTGGAAAAATGACCTCAAAAGTTGTTGGACTCTTATTTTACTCCTCTTAGAAATAGATATATGGACAACATATCACCTATTGTTTTGGTTTTTTTGTTTGGTTCTGTTTTTCAAAAGCAGTAACTATTCAAAATGTAATCAGAGTTTGGTTTACATGAGAAACTACTTAGTAGCATAGTAAAAGAATCATCACTATTTATATTTATATACAATTTGGATTGCAAAGAAAGTGAAGAAACTTCACAATCTATAAATCAAAAACCCCACATTTTATTTATTGCATTTTGAATACTACAAGGTAAAACCTGCTCCAGTGATGATATAGAATTGCTTGACAACAACATAAAAAAGATTACATTTTCAGAAACTAGGACAGAGAGCAAGCTTTTATTCTCGTAAGTAATTCAAGTAGAAAGGGCCTTGCTTTTGAGGTTTCCCTGAAGAGCTTTACACTGATTTGATTGGATCCTGCTGATAGTTATGGAAAGGAAGGAATACTTCTGGCTTCTCAACTACAGCATGCTTTCAACTAGGTTTCCTTGCTCTCAGTATCCAAACCACCATTTTAAGCTACTCCTGGAAGAAAGGAATGTGGGCATGTGCTGCCCTCCTTCAGCAGGCACTGTGGCACCCCTTGCCATTTCCCTCAGGGAAGAACATGCCCATGGAGCAGGTGCCCAGGGAAGCTGTCACCCTTCAGTTCACAGCACTGCTGCCTCCTGGCAGCCTGCTCATGTGTGCACACACCAAGAGGGAAGCACCTTCCCATGGGCACGTGCATCCATAATTCATTTCCTCCTCCAGCAGAGAAACTCCATTATTCAGAAGTAGGTATTGAAACAACAATCACATTTTTGGAAATTGTTCTTTCTCCTAAAAGTGGCAATGATCTTTTGGGAAAATCCCTGTCCAAGCCAATCAACCCCCCTGATTTTTAGTAGAAGTAAAATCCACATAAGAAATTTATTATTTACTGCAGGTAAATTCTGAGTATGTACTGTCCTGGAGTGCTTTTCAAAACTTTTATGGAAAAGATTGTAATAAGAAGAATAGTAAAAATAAGCAGATGCCCTGAAAAGTTTTTACCTTGGGGAATCTGATTATCCTTTTTATTGTAATAGACAGAAAACTAATTTTACCATTATTCTGGCTGAGCCAGACACCCTGATTTAGTTATGCCAAGTGACTGCATTTTCATAATTAATGAAATTAAGCTAAAAAAGCATCTTTATTTTCTTAGCTCTGTTACTTGCTTCATACTCCTTTGGACTGATGTGAATTCTCAAAAATGTCCTTCGATACGGACACAAAGAAAAAGAAATTCTAAGACATAGGATGAATTAAAATAGTTTCTTTTTAGTCATAAATTTCTATGTATTATAAAAAGGAGTCATATTTTCACTTTTATTGCTAAATAATGAAGAAATACTGGCAAAAAGCAGAGAAAATAATCATAAGTAACAGAAAGAGTAATTAAAAATTGTTGATCTCGGTACCTCAGTCGTCCTATTCACCATCATCTGATGCAGCATGGTTTGGGAAAAAGAGGAACAATATTAAAGACTGGCCGCAAAACGAAGAACTATGTTGCTTTTTCTGAAATGAGTTATGTTGTTAATTATGGGAAAAGCCATTCAAGCATGCATTAACTTTATACACAACCTATGATCCCATGGGCAATAAACCAGTATCCTATTTAATAGGGAAGCAGTGATTCTGCTTCCGTTCCAGTGGCTTCTGGTTTGCAAATAATGAAAAGAAGCTGGTTATCAAAGAAATGGGAGGCATAACTAAAGAGTGAAAAAATGAGCACTTGGTAATTACTGTGTAGCTTAACACTGCAAACTTAAAGGTATTATTGGTGCTACCGGTGAAGCAAGTTGTCCTTCCCCACCAGAGCAGCTCCGTTTGCCCATGAGGATGCAGGGGTTCAAGGTGCTGACCCTGGGCCCAGAGCCTGCCCCGTTACCTTGGACTGCACGTCGGCGTTGTGGTCGTTCTGCAGCAGCAGTGCCGCCGACTTGGTGTCGTCCTTCCTGGCGGCGATGTGCAGCGCTGGCAGCCGCACCTTGCCCTTGGTGTCGTTCTCCAGCAGGATGGCCACTGCCTGGTTGTGTCCCTGCTGCAGTGCCACAGCCAGAGGGGTGAAACCGTCCTGGGGGCAGGAAGCAAGGGGTGCTCAGCACAGCCGGCCAGCCTCGGGGAGCTGCACCGTGCCCTTGGCACACGCCAACTCAGGAAGCACGTTCCCAGCTGTTTTCCACCTCTGCACTCCATCTCCAGGGACATGAGATTGGAGGCACAACATTTTAACTCTTTCAAACACCTTCAAAAGACTTTCAAACATTTGAAATGCTTTGAAAGATCTTTTACACTTCAAAGTAGTCTCTTTTTAAATCAAGTGAAAGCAAAGGATCATTCTACAGCATCTCTCTTAATTACTTCTCATCTTAAAATGGGCCACAAAGCATATTTTTAACAATTCTTTGCTAAATTTATTTTTAGCAATTTTTTGGTAAATTTTGTCACTGTAGAGTGTGATGTGAAAAATATAGAGAGTATGTTTCTGAATATCACACATCTCTGCAAAAAGAAAGGGTATCAAATGTGTTTGCTGCTGTTCCCATTCCAAGTTACACATGAACCATGAGCCAAGAAATCCTTTCATGTTTAGGAACATGATTTGAGGGAGGAAAACATCACAGTATTTATATTTCTTGGAAAAAGAAAATCAGAAAAGTCTCTTTCATAGTTTTAGCTTTGTTTCTAAATTAGTTTAAAATTGTCTTGCTCCTCCACACGTACTGGGATGGCCAGTGCTTTGAAATCCATGATAACAGGATAGGAGCTTGCTCTCCTGGCTAAAGTAGTACAGGCTACCAGATATTTAATTCTGATTTTGCACTGAACCCTCACTGTGGTCATGCATCCTCCCCAAGCACAGGTGTGCTGTAACCATATGAGAGATGGGACAGCATTGCTTTGGAATAGGAATATGGAAAGATGAGAGAAGAATAAAGGCCAAGTAAGGAAGGAATGAGAGCTAACATATGTTGAAAGAAACATCTGAAGAATTGCCAAGGCAATTTTTCCCCTCAGTAATCTAATAACTTTCTCTCCCCTTTGCGTCGAGCTGTGGGTAGGTGCATTGTAACAGTGATACTGCTGTGGGTTCTGCCTGTAATGGAGATTAAATTCTGTACAGTGAATTAAAAAGGGGGGAACAGCTGACAAAACAGCTGAACTGTAAAGATTATTCTGAGATTGGGCTACATAAGGTGTTGAAATGGCTTAATGCATTTGCCTTTTGCCTCTGGGAACATGAGAACAAATCCTGGATTAGAGACTGAAACTGAGCTCATCCTTACCCTCTTTTTTTATCTGTACATATATAAGTGTGAGAGGAAATGAAATGCATCCAAAGGCCGTGCAAGTTTCAAGGCTTCAAAGATAAGTTCATCCATTTGATTTGCACCACTTCATCTCACACCCTTCTCTGAAAGGACACAACTCTTTCTGCATTCCCCCCTTCTATTGCCTCTGGAGAACATGGCTGACCAAAGCTTGGAGACAGCTCTTTATTTCCTCAGCTCCCATGAGGAGGGCCAATCTTTGACACTAAATAGAAGGACCTCTCCCCATATTTCTGTGGCATCCACAGTTCAGCCTGCCATCCCACCTTAATGAATGTCCCATATCTTCATCCTATTCATGAGATGAACTCTGGGCACATATGAAAGCAATGGTGGTTCAGGCTGTCCTTCAGGAACACTCACACAATCATGCAAACCATCACCTCAACAAGACCTGAACCTAAAATTGACCTAGTTAAGCAGTAAAGAGGTCAAGAGCTTTTACAAGCTACAGAGTGAAAACTGAGCTTTCTGGTAGCAGAAGACAAATTTGGAATCAAGGTCAGAGTAGGAATGTGTTTTATTTTTTCTCCTCTCTGCCTTGTTTATAAAATCAGACACATTATGAGTTCTGTGGATGTCTGCATGCAAACAGAGGCCACATGAATTATAACCATCTCACCCTCACAATTCCTGTAAACTGAATGAATTCCCAGCCAGCAGAAGTTACTGGGAGCTGGCTGCCAGCAGGTCACTGTGGACTGCAGCTGGGTTGGGCTCATGGAGAGCCCCAGTTCCACCTGGCTCCTTCACACGGAGTGTGTTTCTGCCATGTTGCCTAGCAATCATATGGGATTTTGTATTTCAGAAAGCTGACAAGTAATGTGATCGCCACATCTATGAGGGGATTATTTTATGAGCTGTCATCAAATAGTACAGTATCCACTGAGAGAAGGGACAGTAAGACAGCTGTTAACACTGACAGGTTTGAAGGGAAGGAGAGGGAGCATAAATGCACCAGCATTTCAAATCTGTCTGCTTGGGAAGGTAATCCAGAAAGGGAACATTTCTGGACAGGCAGAAAACAATAAACATCAACAAAAGCTCTGGCCAGAGAGGAATTTTGCTATAGCTGCTTCTCATGGCACATCCACACCCACAGAGCAAACAGGAAGATGACACACTTTGCAGCACAGAGCCTATTGACTCACTCCCTTGGCTGGAATAAAGAACCTAAAATCTTTAAAGAATAAAGAATTTGCAGAAAGAAGAAACAGAATGGGCATATTCCTAATGACCAAGGAGTATTCTCCATTGCCCCTAAACCTCCTCATATACAGAAGAAAGCTTGTGGGATTCAGTTCCTCTTGAGATGGAGTCTCCTCTCTCCAACTTAGGCGTCTCTCCCACTTGCACAGAGGTTATTGCAGGTTTACAATCAAGATCCCAAGTAAATACCATCCTTTTGCCTATTTACGCCCACGTGGTCCAGCAGTAGAAATAAGGTGTACGTGGAGAAAACAGCCTGCCAAGCTCATTGATGCAATCCTTGTTAGCCACTTGGTTTCCAACTTACACCACTCACAACCAATAAATGAATACTCACAAGTTACACCAAGTCACAGGAAATCCTGAGAATCAGTGTAACTCAGGGGAACAGCAGCAAGAGGCTGGAGTAGGTGACCTCCCAAATGATTTTGTGAACCCAGCACCATGGAGAGCTTCGCCTACTCTGAATTCAACTAAAATCCCCAAGACTCAGGTAGAGGGTTAATGGTTGGATTTGATCTGAAAGGTCTTTTCCAACCTAAACAATTCTGTCTGATTCTAAAAGAAGCTTGCTAACAACTACCTGTCAATGTCAATGGACACAGAAAAACCCTCTGGACACAGCCCACACAGTTCTGACTTCAAGTGATCTGAACACACAGGCAAAGAAGAATATGAGAAAACCCCCTCACCTCAGTAGCTGTGCTTTGGTTGGCTCCATTCTCCAGGAGATATTTCACCACCTCAATGTGGTTCTCTTGAGCTGCCATGTACAAAGGAGTAAAGCCATTCTAGGAAGGACACAGGAGAAAAGAGTGTCACGTGGAAATGATATGTACCAACAATAGTGAATCATAAATGCATACACAGCTAAAAAAACATTTGTGGCCTTGTAACTGAACGTAAGAAGAACAACTTTGTAATTTTCCTTTAACAGAGTCATGTTCAATGCCATTCAAATCCACAGAAGCTTCCATGCTTTCACACTTGTTTTCTTCTGACAGGTTTTTAGGAAGTAATGGACACACTAATTATTAATACAGCTATTCCTTGCTGATACTGCTCAGGGATGTAAAGCTGGTAATAAAGTTTTACAAAAGCTGACAGGGAAGACAGAGTTTCCTCCATTTATTACATTTACTTAACTGAAGACATCATCCCCTGGAGACCATGAAATCCATACCTTCTGACAAGAACAGCAGAGATAGCAAAGATATAACATACTATGTAAAATTCTGTCATACATAAAATATTGCAAAGCATCCAACATCAAGGAACTCAGCCTTGCAAAGGAACTGCTGCATTTCTGACCATACAGCAGGTTCTGTTATCATTTAATTAAAAACATACATTAAAATTACCTAAATTTATTAAAAAATTTTGCTCTGGATAAAATGTAATTAAAAGAAATTATTCAAAGTCAATCAACCTACAGTAGAAACATGATTTCTTTCTTTGCAATAAAGTATTTTAATGCAAGCAATTGTAATTAATTACCTACAAAATCTTGATGAAAGAAAGGCATGGATGTCAGCTGTCTGCCTGATCAATAATTTATTTCTAAGAGTTTCTGGGATTTCTAAGAAGACATTAGAAAATTCTAAACTATTCTGTAAATTACTATGTAATGTAAGAAGACATAATCACTAATCATTCTGGCTCGAAATATCACACCATAAAGCAGATTTCAGACATGCAATTTATTTGATTTTTTTATTATCTTTTGTGCTGTCACACTGAATGATGGGGTTGTGCATTCACACAAGCAATCAGAATTAATACAAATATGACAATAACCAAAAACCTTATTTCAGAGAAGCCAATATTATTCTTTCTAGGAAATCTGCTGTGGAAACATTCCAATAATTTCCTAATGAAATGAAATCTCATTCTTCAGTCATAAGATAATACGGAGATTGTAGAACTGATGTCTTTACAACCCCCCTGTGTGTTTACAAATGTAGAGGACTGTTCAGGCAATAATCATAATTTATGTTGTGGATGTCATATGATATCTGTCATTAAAGTTGTAGCAAACCTTATAAGAAGCTTTGCATAATATTCTGGCATTTCCATCAACAATCTTGGGACAGAGAAGTAAAAAATGAGTGAACACTTAACAGCAGTTCAGTGCCAAAACTGGGGGATGTATTTTGAGTGGCTTTGCACAGGAGTCAGTTATTATCCAATATTCTCAGAAATTATTCAAATGATGGACTCTTATTATAGTTACAGATAGTGTGACTAACATAGCCCGCAAGTCCATCACACCACAGAGTCATCACTTGAAACTGTAGCCAAAATTTTATAATTTAATAGGGACAAACACAAGTTTCTGCACTGCTGCTAGAAAACTAAACTATGCACACAAGTAATGGCAAGTTAGAGAAGAATTCTGCAGAAAAGGCCCTAAAGGTCACAGCAGTCTTGCAGAGACTCATCACTGGCCAAGGAGCTCATTCTGCTGTAATAAAGACAACCCTTACACTGGCATAAAACTGTGTCTCCTTAGGGAAGTTATCTTTCTTGGAGAAAAGGCTAATGAATGCTGGTGTTCTGGCTGGAAAGGGCAAAGTGAAGGAAAACAGTCTTTAAAGGGGAGAGGGGGAAGGTCTGTTCTGCATGATCATGATGACTAAAACACAAAAGCAGAGTTCACAAGGCTGCTGGAGAGAAAATTCAGGTTAGACACAAAGAAAAGCCTCAACAATCAGGTTAGGCTGATGGGCAGCTTTCCTCCTCCCAGATCACTGCTAAAACAAGGCAGCAAACTGGAAAGAGACAGCAGCCTCTCCCATGTCCCCTCTGAGGCTGGAGCTGGGGACTCAGGGATCTCTGGTTGCCCAGCTGCTCCTCAGACAGCTCTTAACAGGGAGGAGGAGATGAAAGATGCCATCATAAGATAAAATAAACAAAGGCTGTTCACCGAGTAACTGGGAAGGCGCAGGGGGGGATTGCCAAGCAGAGGCATGAGCTGGCAGAGGGAATTAGGAACAGATTGGGTTCTTTTCCATTGCAGCTGTAGGGAACAGCACAGAGGAACCTGCAGGTAACTGAGCTGGCTCCTTGTTCCAGCTCTCCTTCCCACTCCGGAAAGAAGCAACGTGGCAAACTATGAGGGATAACTCATAGTAATTTTCCACTTGCCTCATCAGCATTTTAATGGTAAAGTCTAATCTTTCAAATGTAATACATGCTGTTTGTAAAATCCTTCTAGCTCGGAATATCACAAGGATCACACCCACTGAATTGGGTGAGTATGACAATTTTCAAGCCACAGTAAATCAATTTGCTTAAAAGCTTTGAAGAATCTAATTTTTTTAATCAACTCAAGTCCCTGGTTCTGGAACAGAACTAGGACAATAAATCCTGGATTAGGAGACTATAAACAACGTGTACATGACTTCATGACCTTTTAATACCACAAAATACTAAATGATTTTTTACACAGAGATTCAGAAGAGTGTCCGTTCTATCATATCTGTGCTATAATCACACCTGAAACTACAGCAATTAGGAGAAAGAAAATTCTTGCACGTAAAGTCATAGCATCTTTGTTTTCCTTCAGGCTTTATTTATAGTCTGAAACTACTGTATATATTTTGTTGAAATCTGGCTCATTTTGGGAATTAAAACATGCTAAGAACTGTGCAAAACTGCCTTCACCAGACATGCTGGAAAAGATTCCCCCTGATTTCTCCCCCTGGCAAGGTCAAGCCTGATTTTGTCTGCTGGCAGGAAGAAGTCTGCTTTCTCAGTCTGCTTTCAGTGAAGCTCTGGTTTCAGAGTTTCTAATTGCAGTGTCCCCAACTGCAACAGTCCTGGCCCTTGGCCAGGAAACTCCTATTTTAGGATTCCAAATATGCCTGCTCTCCTTGGCAGAGCTGTGGCCAGTGGGATTACGTGCTAGCCCTGCTGGAGCTCTTCCTTTTCCTCTAGCCATTGGACCCCAGGTGTTCCATCCTCCTGCCACCCCACACCACCTGCAATGTGTCTGTCTGTCTCCTCACAGTGAGTTTCTCTCAGCCAGTCCTGCACTTCCTGAATTGAAATGCCCACACAAACCAGACCATTGCCTTCATTTCCTTTCCTTTTGTCAATCTAAAATCCTCTTCCCAGATTCTCATCTTTTAGTTGCTAAGATCTGTAAACCAGTATCTCAGCTCTTGATTCTGCTTCTAGAGGTATGTCAAAGCTCAAAATCCCAGAGCTCCCCAAACTAAAGAAAACATTTCCCTCGACTTGTTTCACTACCCCTAAGTGTCTCCTGCTGCATCCATGACATACTGGGAAATGATTCTCCAAGACCATACTGCAAGGGAGACTGACCTCTCCCCTTAGCATGTGGAATGGGACTCAGCAAGTTTATTGGGCCAGTGGTGGGCCCTTTTTATTTCAATACATTTTCCTTCAGTTTATGATCCCATACCATCCAGAATTAAAGGAAGACTACCAATTATGACCTGGAAAAAGAGAAATGCACTACACTTTTTTTCCTGTAAAGCCCAGCTGGGCAATCATGTTCTGTCTGCTGTTGAAATTTGGTGCATCATCTGAAAAATCAAAATTAATTGTGTAATGATATATAATATTCATTTCCCAACAATGGTTTCATCAGAGTATTCCTGGTAAGGACAGAATACTCCAATTTCATTACCCCCACAAATGTGTACTGCAAGATGTTTACTGCTATAATATAAAGTCAGAATGAGAAATCATCACTAAACTGAGTATATTTCATACTCCATTCTTTCTACTACATTCACTGATTTATTGGCTAATTGGAGAAAATGAGTAGCTCTCAAATGATTCTTCAAGCTATTAATGTAAATTGGCAATTCTATATATGACTCAGAATTTGTATCATTAAATTGTCCCCAAGCCCTAATGAAGAACACAGGCTGAAGAAGCAGAGGGATTATTAGAGTATTGGGAAAATCATGCAGTTCTATAGCTTGTTAGAGATTTATTTCATGGCAGACTTTCAAGGAACCAAGATTCCTCTTTGCAGGCAGTCCTAAACTGTGGACTTTAGCATCCATATACCTACAGTACACATATACCTTATGTCCACATATATGTATGACTATATATCTTTTTTCCATACTGATAAGAAAAAGAGAGAAAACAGAGATATACAATCTCTATATTTTGACTGTTTGAAGAGGATTCATTAGTTAGCAACATATCCTTTGACTAAATAGTTAACCATATACCCAAATGAACATAACTATTTTAATTTATAGGCACCCAGGATCTGTTTAAGATCATATTGGATGACAGAGATAACCATGAAAGAGAAGAAAACTGGCACCTCGTGCAATGGTTTACATAAAAATGTTCATTTACTTATTTACTCAATAAAACCAGATATTGACATGACGTATGAGAAAAGAGTGAGACAGGCTTAGATAATTCAAACTGCTCACACACATTAGAAAATCTGTGACTCAAGGTCCTGTGCTAAAATACTGCCTCATGCAGTAAGACAATGGACATTTGGGAGTTTTCAAGTTCAAGACCTGCTTCAGGGTTTTTTCTGTTCTTCAGAATATTGCTCCACTTCAAGAACAAGAACAGTAAGTTTCTGATCTAAATTTTTATTCAGCAACAGACAATAAATCTTTCTGTTTTCTCCATTTTCCACCAGTATCAGTCTAAACCAGTGACACCTATGCCTCACCTAAACAGTTCTACCTGCAGGCACTGCTTCCCTCATCCCAGTTGCCAGGAATCTCTACAAGAGAGGAAACAGCTTGAGCAAAGGCTATTTTCTCTCAAATGGGAGAATGTTATGCAGGGAAGGAAAAGAACAGAAGCAGTGGGCACAAACTGAGCATCACTTCTTTACTATGAAGGAGACCAAGCACTGGCACAGGTTACCCAGAGAGGTTTTGGAGTCTCCATCCTTGGAAATACTCAAAAACCAGGACATGTTCCTGGGCAGCCAGCTGTGTGTGACCTTGTTCAAGCAGAGGAGGGGACAAGATGAGGCCCAGAGGTGTCTTCCACCCTCAGCCCTAGTGCGACTCAGTGAAAAACCCTCCAACTATCCAAGCAATAAACTAATTGTAATCAATGAAATATGAGGGTGACAAATAAATGCAATTTGCAAGTTAAATTCCAAGTATACATCTTGATAGAACCATCAATATCACAAATTTTGGGAACTTTGCTCCATGCAATACACTCAGAGCATTATTTTCAGCCAGTCTATAAATAAACATTTCATAAGAGGATTATATCTGAGCAAGAGAGAGTCTCTGTATAAAAGGGTGAATTAAGGATAGATCTAGGTACCTATGTTCATTTTTTGAAGTCTCTTTTTTGTTGCTCTTATCTTACATCAAAATCCAGGATTTTAACTTAGCAGTAGCTTTAACAATTATCAACCTTTATATTTCTTTTCCATTAAAATAATTTTCCCATGAAACAGATTTTTAAAAAATTAAAAATCATTAAAAAAATCTCATAAAAATTGAACTATGACATCTATATTTATATTCAATCTAACAGCAACCGTGAAATTTGTGAAGATAAGGGTATAAGATAAAGGGAAATACATACAATTTAATTTTAAGGTGCCGAAGGAATATCACTTTGCCATACAGTCAACAGAAAGTGGGCTACTCTGAAGAAAGATCAGGCATACTCAATTCAAGAGCTCCTATATCCACATTATGAGAGAGATTCAGTAAAAACACCTTTTAGATACATCTACAACCAAATGAAATGCTGTGGATTTCTGATGAAAGCACCACATGTTTTTGGAGAAGAATCTTTCCCCCATGCTTCCAAGTGAGTTGTCCATTATATATTCACTTGTCTGGGCTATCATTTCCTTTTATAACAAAGCTGGAAAGTGCTAGTAAGGACAACACAGAGATTGGATGCAAGTATCTGCGCACACAGAAATGCTGGATGTAGAGTGGCACATGCCTAAAGGGAAAGCAAGCTCCTGTATTCTGACCTGCTGTAAATTCTGACACCCCAGCAAGTGTCAGCCAATCATTTAGGTGACAATTCTTGCATTCATGACATATGGCAGATGCTGAGGCCCACCAAGTCCCATAGATTCAAGATGAAAAAAGTAGTCAGGAAAAAGATAAGAATTACTGCATTTAGGGAGACTGGTCCCTAAACTGGTCCAAACAGTCAAACAACAACAACAAAAAAATTAAAAGAGTATTTTCTTGAGACAACAGATTGTAAACTAACTTTTAATAAATATCTCTTTTTTAAAGGTAGTGACACAGAAACCTACACTGAAAATAGCATAACCCCTTTGTCAGAACCCAGGATGTCTCTGTGACAGTCCTGGATGATCCCAGCCCCAGCCAAGGGGCTTCAAAGCCCTGGCAGGGGGGTCTGAGACCCTGCCAGGCAGCCAGGGACTCCTGCAGCTTTGAGTTTGATCCATGGAACAAATTACCACCTGTGAATGAAGAACTAAAAGTCACAAAATTCTAGATAGCGTGATAGTAGTAGTTATAGAGTGAAAAGGGAATTTTTGGGGATCTTACCATAGGGGCTTAGGGGGCAAGATAGAGGGATTTGGGCATTGTCCTCTCCTCCTTCCTTCTTCTTCCTAACTCCCATCTTTTTGGTGATGTTAGCACTTAGAGATTAGACTAGAATAGAATTTAACTGTCTAACATAGGTGATAGGCATTGGATCATAATTATAAATAACTAACACAGAGTTTGTAGTATAAAAGTCAGTGCCTGCCCCTGGGGCAGGGTGTGTGTGCCTCGGGCTGCCCTGCTGAACAGACCTGGGCAGCCCAAAGAGAAAATATCTTAGATAAGAAACAATAAAGCAACCTTGAGAACATCAGCCGAAGACTTTCGACTCATTCTTTCAGCAGCAAAGTTTAGAGACAGCAGATTTTATATATCTCAGGGTCAACCTGGCCAAAGCAACCCCCAAGACCCCTTCAGCTGTCCTTCAGCTAATTTTCTAGTAACATAAATAGTGTTTGCCTCTCTATACTTACACCATGGCAATAATGACAAAGCCTATGGATAAATGATGCTGCCCAGACTGTGATAAACTTGGCAAGTTCATTCATGGGTGATCACCCAGGACTCCAAGAGCAGCACTATGTATATGACACCTGCTTTCTCCCCACTGCAAGGCCCCTCTCTTGGGAAGTCTGAGTCCAAGTCACTTCTGAGCCCAGATGCTGAACTTAAAGAGCACAAATATTCTATTTCAGCAGCTTCAAATATCACAATTTTTTCCTGAAGAATAGCTAAGTAAAAACAGGGCCTGAAACACAGCCAGGCAGAAATCAAAATGTTCTATGCTCTGGAAATGACATTTTTACACTGAGGGAGTCTGTAATAGAAATGGAGCTGATGGAGAATAATGGGACAAGAACAGATTGGTCACGCACAAGAAAACATCTCTTTGATACTGGGCTTAGGTGAGGGCCCAAACACTTAGTCAGGGAAGAGTCTCAGATTTGAATCTGGGCACTCATCCAAAACTGCATTTGGGGTTTGCATTCTGAAACATGGTAAGGGAAAACCAGTCCCGAAAGAATCCATTTATTTTGTATGGCTGAGGGCTGGAAAGAAGACAATATTGTGCTAAATCAAAAAATAAGATTTTCCTATTTATTTTTTGTGTGTCTCAGTCATCCCCACACTCATAGATATACATGGCCAACATCTGCACTGCCTGGTTCTCACAGTCACCACTGGATCATCCCAGCAGGGCAGAAATAAGATGTGTTGGTGTGCTGAGCCCTTACCCTTGCGATTGGCTTGCTGATTTCCTGCTGCCTCCTAAAGCTAATATGTTTGAAGAATAAGTATTATCAACTGAAAAGAACACTTCTTTCAATCAGAATCTTTCCATCTGGACCATTCATCCTTTCATAGCAGTAAATTCAAAGAATTGACTAAGACATATAATGTAAGTATTTTTATATTGCTTTCAGTCTTCATTGAAATATTTGGGGTTTTTCATTCTTCTTAATGTATTACTTTTGTTTACATCTCTCAAAATCCATATAATCCTCCAGAAGACATTTTTTTCCCTTCTTTTCTTCCACAGTGAAAAAAAGAATGGGCCTGCCCCTTTACCCCATTAGCAATAACCATCTGTGGCTAAATGACTCCTCTTGATACACAACAGCTAAAAATCTGCCTTTTATATGGATATAAAGGCAGAAAGCCCAGTTGGTGGAATTAAAACCTTTTGTCATAATGGAGTAGCAAATACTCTGCAAAATGTACTCCATTCCGAAGGTTAGATTATCCTTACAACCCATGGGAGGAGCAATCCCTGGTAAAGCAAATCCTAGGGCATCCTGAGAGAGACAAGCTGATCGCTTCTCTGAGAATCACCTAAATCCTCCCTTTGCTTTTGTGGTAACACAGAACGTGGATGCTCACAGAGCTCTTATCGCTCCTTTTGGGAGCATGCATTGGGGCTGGAAATGTGCTGCTCTAAGGATTGCTTCCATGTGATGAGAAGGCTGTCACAACAGCCTCTCCTGTATGTTCACCTAGGCAGTGGTGACCATAACAGGGGCAAACCTAAGCAGAAATATTTCTTGGCTAATGTATTCCCAATGCGCTTAGAGCAGGATGTCGAGGAAAAGAAACCGGAGGGCTTTTAAATAACAAAATCAGCTTGGGGGAGGACTGATTTATCTAATCCTTGCTCTCTGTATCTGGGTCACTTTAAATAATCTGATGATTAAAAGGTAGCTCCTCCTTTCGTGAGGGCCCCTATACAAAGCAGTGGTCAAAACATAACCTGCCCTAATGGAGAACACATTCTGTTGTAAACTCAGTCGCAGGAATTTTAAAATTGAAGGGAATCACTTCTTTCTTAGGCAACTCCAGGGTATGACAGTTCCCTTACAGTTCCCAAACAGAAGCATTATATTTCCTCATTTTGCCTTCTACTTTTCAGCTTTGTACCTCAATCACTTGGCATTTGTCAAAGTGCCTCATCCTAGCAGGCACAACTCTCCACAGAAGGCTTTTCTTGATCTTGTCTGGAATGGGAGAATGTCGGGATGGACCCATTCCCTAAGGAAGGCATAGTCAGGACAGCTCAGCATCATTGCTGCAGGGACAGACTACAGGTACACTCAGTTATGAGAATTGCTGCAGTCAGGCTATCAGCATCTTTGGAAGGCTGATTCCCAGTGATTGGACATCTCTATTGTCTGTACACGTGTCAGATGGTCCAGGATGACTTAAAGAGAAAGCAACGGGGACAAAGAGTAATCAAAGGAAATAGTTGGACTGACTAAATCTGGTAATATTTCTTCCAACTGGAAAAAATTCAAGAACTCACAGAAGAATTCCTAATACGTTGAATATGTAGATCTCATTGAGAGGAAGAGCACAACAGATAGTTATTTTTCTAATGCACAAGCAACATCTAAGACTAGGTTTGGGATAAAGAGATGATGCAGCTGAGGAAGAAGGGTAAAGCCAGGCTCAGAGAAAGTGTGTGATGGGAGCATGGGTATGAGTGGATGATGTGACAGAAGTCACTTCCAATTCCACTTCCATGGGTCTGCCTGATGGAACATTCCAATTCTCCCTGAAGACTTTCCCTGAATTTCCCACTGAAATTAAGAAGTACCTAGAGGATCACCCACCCAAGTTCAGCATGTATGGCATCAATCATCAATCCATGAGATTGACCCTGTTCTGTTCCACAAGGAAACGCAAAGCTCAAGGGAAGAGCCTGGAACACCCCGGTGGATCCATTACCTACTGTGCATTCTTATTTATACCATCCCTGTATAATCAACAGCCTGGTTAGATTTACACAGGGCCAAATCAAGGAGAGAAATTGCAGAAACCAAGTTTTCACCTGATGATACCTGTCAAGATCTGCTCACTGAACTATGTGTGGAGTCAACAAAGCAAAGGGCTCATTATATAAATATATTTACTATTTAACATTTGTAGCAAAAGGAGCTTCTAATTGAGCCAAAAAATTCCACACTTGTTCAGTTCTAGGTGGAAATATGCCAGCAAAGAGCAGTATCTTGTAGATTGTTGGCCATTCTGGGTGTGCTCTCATCCCAGCCTTCGTCTGAAACAGGCTCCAGGAAGATGTGAGCTCTCAAATGGCACGCACGCAACTGGAATTGGAGTCACTCAATTAGTAATCACTGTGCAATTAGGCTTAGTATCAAAATAGAAATTACTTCTCTAAAAATAGCAGTGATGACATGTTAGCTCAAAAGGAACAGAGATTTTAAAAGAGAAAGATGAACAAAATAACAGCTCTGAAGGCCAACATAAAACTGAAGGGCAAAGCAAAGTAATCTAATAGAAACCCAAAATCTCTAAAATTAGATCCCAGAATGCTTAACAGCCTCAGATAGCACAGATGGGGTTTGTAAACCCAGTGGTTACAGTGGGTTTAATAGCATTTCCTGAGATAATTCTGTTATTTTGCTGTTGCGAGGAACTGGAAAATGAGTGTGGTGTTTCAGATGTCATTGCTTGTAAGTTTTGATAAAGGCCAGTGTTTTTATGCAATTTAATGGAGAAAATTAAAGGAAAAAAAACCCCAAACTGAACAAGCTCAAGTTGCAACTACTCCTTTATCTACCAGTTCACCATCAGAGAAGAAATTTTGTCACTATGGGAAATTGTCATCACTGAAAATGAGAATGACCTTGGCAGATACTGAATTCTTTAAAGAGGAAGTGATGCAGCAACCAGAGTAAATCTCCCGGCACTAAATCACCACCAGCAAATTCACAGGAGCCTAAAAAAAATAAAGTGTGAAATAACAGAGGCACCAAGGAAAAGATGCAGTACACCCTCACAGCAACAACTGCTGCTAAAAGATTTAAGGGTGACAATATGGCTATTGTCAATATTTTTAAAAACGGAATTGAGGGGAAATATAAAAATTAGAAGTTGAGCATTTCAGTTATAATTTTTCACTTTTGTATTCCATTTTACCTTTAATTTGGTTTTGTTCATTTCTCACTTTCTCAATAAAGCTCTTTCCCGATATATTTTTCTTCTTTTTTTCATCAGTGACATATTTCTAGTCAAGAAAACCTGAATTTTTGAGAACTGAAGCACATTCTGTTCAGTCATTCTTTTTCCTGTTTTCCTATCTAACTTCATATTTTTCTTTTTTGGACAGCTGTAGTTACATATGTTTGAACCTTGTTTCATGTGTTATCATAAACCACATGTCTCTTCTTCATTAATTTTGGAGTTTGTTTTTTTTCTCTGTAACATTTATTTTCTATGACATGTGATTCTTGACACATCAATGCAACCTTGAGCAGAAAGGCAGCATTCATCAGCTTCATTCCATTCATGGAGCACGAAAAAGTTACTTTATATTAAGGGACACCTTCCACTGGAATGTCTCTTTTGGCAGTGGCAGCAAGAGCCTATGAACCTCAGCAACATCTGCCTGAAGTGCCCACTATCCATCTTATCCATCTCATCTGGAAAAGCACAGCAGACCACTAAGACACAACCCAAAGGCCCCAAAGCTGGATGACCCTGTCAAGTCAACAGGACTTGTTTAATTAAGACAACAAGGCACAGAGGCAGGACATCTGTATCCCAGCAGTTCCAATCCATCCTGCCTGGAGGCAACCAGTGAGCAGTAATAGGGAAAATGTCCTCCATCAGATTAACTCAATTAAGTCAAGTAGCAAATGCCTGTTAACAGCTCTGTGTACATTGCACAAAGCATCCAGTGCTAACAATAAATGTCTTTAAAACTAGAATACTATAGAAAGTAATACCTGTGAACACATTTTCCAATTCTAATAGGATTTTCTATTTTTAATTTAGTAAACCTCATTTATTTTTTCAGCATAAGGAAAAGCCTTTAGGAAGACTTTTTGAGGAATAATGTATCATTAAAGTATTATTTTTAACAATTATTCCTCTTACCATGCTCAAAACGTTAAAGACTTTTTTTATCTCCTAATACAGATAAAAAGGCTGATAAATGTATGTAAATCATCCAGCTTGTTCATTATGAAAGGAATTTGCTGAATTTTTGAACAAAGGAACTATGTTTCTGATCTTTAATGAGAATTGAACGTGGGGACCAACTGACCATCAGCTGTCCTGAGAGAGTTGTTCCATAATTTTGGGGCAAAAAGCATAATAAAGAATATATTTTTTAAATCTTGGAGTCAAGCAGCTTAAGAGTTTTTTTCAGTTTGTTTCTCTTGTCTTAAAATGTGTTAAAGGAACAGACAAACATTCATTTTTTAAAGTTGTTTATTCATCTCCTGCTCTCTGCTTACCTTACCCTATCAAAGGTGAATTTGTAATATCAAACAGGAAATCCTCCAGGTCCCAGTTTCCCAGGTCTGGGCAAGCAAGGTGTGGAGCTAGTGCTAGGAATTTTTTTTTTTTTTTCCCCAGGATGTCTTCAGAAAATGCAGTCTCTTTATCATCTATACCATCTATTCAGCCCCTTGTAGCTAAAACTAAGGCAGCTTTTATAAACATTAATAAAATTATTTATTTGATAAGTTTAATCAAAGGAAATCATAGGTAAGGGACACCACCCTGTTCTCAGGTGTGTTTTGGAAGACCAGACAAGTTTCATGTCTGTGGAAAAAAGAGAGCAGTTTTTACAGTTGGTTTTCCTATCAAGACAAGGTGATTTTCCCCAGTTCAAATGTACATCACAAACTTTGGATTGAAATTCTTTCTGATAACATAAGGAAAAATTTAGAAGCCTGGAGTAAGTTATATGCAAACCTTTAGACAAAAAATTATCACAAAAAGCAATTGTACAAATCAAGCCCATGAGAAATTATCTTCCTCATTACTGCTCACCAATTTCCACTCAAATTCAATATTTATACACTTTGGAATTGCTCAGGAATTCCTAGCAGGCTTCTATAAATTGTTTCAGAAGTTTTTCTATCACCAAAAATAGGAGTTCCTGTATCACACAATGAGCATATAATGACTTCAATTCAGTATTTACTTTCATTCTACTTATGAGAGAGTGCCTCAATTTGCTTGATTTGTCAGGCTTGGATGTATAGAAGAAGTGTCTAATATCTCAGATCTTATAAGAGCTCACCAAGTAACTTTTACAAGCGAGAAGGGAAAAGAGCATCATACCTGAGATTGTGCATTGATATTGGCTCCTTCCTTCACCAGAACCTTGACAACTTCAGCTTGTCCTGCTAAGGATGCAATGTGCAGGGCTGTATTCCCTTTCTGTTAGAGGGAGGGGGAAAATGCAAGTTATTATTACCCTTCTTAAGAAATCATTTCAATCAGCAGGTTTTTGATAGCATTCATGTGCATGTGCCTGTGGAAAGGGTAAAGGGAAAATATTTATCCCACAGGTGTTTTTTCCATTGTGCTCATGGGTGACAAGACTCTGGATATGACAAAGTCAATTACTGATTTTCACAGACTTGAAAAAATCTACTACTTCGAGCTATACTAATACTCCTTAAAATAAGGAGGACCTGTCACTGGAAATAAGGAAAATCAGGCATTGCTAAAAAGTTCTAATGCTTCCCCTGCATTATAGTACAAATTATATTTTCCTCTTTATTTACAACCAATGAGCTTCAGCAAAGACAACTCCCAGGCCTTAACAGGAATAACGGTTTAAATATCGGTGTGGTATTTATGTTATTCTCTTATTTTGTACTTTTTGGGGGGTGGTCTATATTTCTCATATGTATTGAATAAACTTAGAGACACGCATCACTTACCTTAGTGGCAGAATCCACAGCTGAGCCTCTTTCCAGCAATTCCTGTACCAGTCCCACGTGGCCTTCTTTGGCTGCCAGGTGCAGAGCATTGAGCCCATTCTGTAAGCACAAGGGCCAGATCCATTACAAATATCAGATACACATTCCTACCTCGCCCAGGGATCAGGAGAAGATTAGGAGCTGGAATACTGTTACATCTCTTAGCTGACTGTCTGCATAAGTCAGATACTTTGGACATGGCTATTTAAGCTGAGGCTCTGTGGGACAAACGTCTTCAATAACATTTTTCTCATAGTAACAACTACATCAAAACAAACTCTATTTTGTGAGTATCCAGACAAGATTCCTTATTTTCTAATAACCTCCCATTACCTACCATCTCCATGGAGCCCAGTATTTCAAAACTTGAGTGTATTTCTGCCTCACTTTACTGTAACCTTATCCAGCCCCGTTGAGGTTTTATCAATACTGAGAACTCACAGGACTTAGCCAAATTTACACAGGAAGTGTCTACTCAATCATGGTTATTCCATGCTGATGTAGCTATCCTGAACCCTGGTCTCTCCTCTGTTGATCACTTTTGACTTGCAAACTGATCCTTGATCTGGCACCTCTGCTGGTGTCTGATGAGAAAGTCTTTACTCAACTTTGATGTCTTGCAATTTCAGCCAAAAAGGAAAAAAAATAATTAAATAAAAGCTAGGATTGTTGAAAAGGTAACCTAACAAAGTCAGCATCTAAATCCTCTCCACATTAAACAGGAGCACGATACTTTATCTCAAATAAATTCCTGCCATGGAAACTTGATCTCTTTCTTCCTAGTACCCCCCTTTGATCGAAGGAAAAAAATTAAATTGCAATATATTGTAGCTGAATTGCCAACTTATTTTTCACAATCCTAAGGTATTTTTCATGCTACATCAGGCAGGTGACAGCAACAAGTACTGCCATTCCCTCCAGCATTCTCCTGGTTTCCATATTGCAGGCATCAGGAGCAATACTCAGGTGCTAGAGCAACCAGCAGCAAATTCAGCACTGTGTAATTTTTACTACTTTGCTTGTGTCTAAGCAGTTCAGAGACATTTCAATTGTGAAATAAATAGGCTTTTTTAAAACTTTCTGGTTTTTATTTGTCCATTCACAGAGGCAGTTGGAGCCTGTAATTCCCAGTGGGATTTTAAAGCACTTAGCACTTTACAGGAGGTATTTGATGGGAGTGGGTCCAATGGCTTCAGATACAGCAATCCAAATGCATTTCTGCACCAACTCCATTTGATTACACATCCATGTAAGCAGCACAGGCAGATTTTGTGGTCAAATTCAGAAGTGGAACTATGAGAAAAGCAAAGGAACTAAAGGAAGGCCACAGTCATAGGCTGCCAGAAGCAGAGGAACACCCTTCTCCAGCCTGGTAGGTAGGAAATGTTAATGAGAAATGCAGTTTCAAACCCCATTATGTGGGAAAAGAACATCCGTATTCCAGAGGAAACACTTTTACTACAGAGATGTAGAGTCCAGGAGTAGCAGTAGTGCCATGCCCTGGTCAAGGATAAACCCTCAGCCAAAAATATGTGGTGAGGTTGACCATAATCACCAGGATGAGGAATACTGCTCATGTCAGGGAATATTTTGCAGGCTGAACATGTTTCAGGAAACTCTGCTCTCTATTTAATCTCAGCCAAGTATCAACTAACCGTAATTACTACCTAGAGTGGCTGAGAGCTTTGAACTAGTATTTTTGTGGAGAAACACACAGTGTTCTCCTCACTGTTTAAGAACAAAGACCTGTTCTTGTATCTGATCTCGCAGATTCTGTCATCAACACTTTCCATGGGAATCTGAAGGGCAGCTTGTCCTCCTCACAGTGTACACAGCTGATGTATTGCTGCAACATGTTATTAACCTTCTTTCTTTGGGAACAAACAGCAGAGAAACTGCAAAATTCATGGCCCACAAACACCTCTGAATGCAAAAGGATGAGGATAAGCCTGTTTTAGTTTACCATGTGCCAAAATATGGAGAGAACAAGGCATGTCTCAGTGCTTAATCTCTGAAAACAATTTATTCGTACCTCTGAGCCACATATCTATTGATGCCACATTAAGCACCTGAAAATTGATATTGCTGCATCAATTGAGTTTCTTTGCAACACAGGACTTCTTTTCAATGCATTAGAACATGAGTAAAATAAATAGTTGAGGTCCAGTAAAAAGCTTACAGGAAGAAATGCTAGCTTAAAAATAGGACTATAGACATTCAAATTCCATAATTCCTTAAATAAAGCAAGCTGGGGTAAGCAGTAGCAGTAGCAAGCCCTGCACTTTAAATGCTGAGGGCCAGCACAACCGAAGCCTTAAAGCAACTTTTGTTCTCTTTCTCCCTAATCAGAACCAACGCTGCAATTATTTCCCAGCCCACGTGGCTGATCCCTGCTACTTCTGAAGATGGAATCTCAGATTTAATCAATGCAACTCCTCCGTTCCTGTCAACTGGATTTTTGTAGTTCAAGAACAACAAAGGTTTCTGACACGTCCCTTTTTCTCTCCCCTGCCCACCAAAAAGTTGACGAGGGTGAAATTAGTTGTCTGCTAAGCAAAACTGTGCCGCATAAGGACAAAGCCTGCATATGCCATAAGTGCCATTCTTTTGGAGACTCCTTGGTAATTTTAGCTCTCATAAAATAAAGTAATACTAAGCCTTCCAATCTAGTTCTTGTTTCCAAGTGTTTCCCTGCAGTGCCTGATTCCCTCAATTCTTTTTTTCCTCTACCACCAAGGCAGAGACGTCAATGCTTTCTATCCCATGTAGTGCTACAAACATGCATGTACCACTGACTGCTCACAGTCCATAGTCAGACACTTATTCCCTGTAAGACAGGCACTGAGACTGCTCTTGTCTGGAAATCACAAAAAAAAAAAAAAAAAAAAAAAAAAAAAAAAAATAAAAAAGATTCCCTGCTACCTCTGCCTTTGTCTTCAGTTGCCTCACAGAGCAATCCCCATGCATTGGAAGCTCCTTCATCACTGCCTAGTTCAGCATCAATCTTGCTGCGCCATTTACTCCTTCTGGGACATCACCCAGATCCAACAGCTTCTCCCGTTCCCACCCAACCCTACTGTGCCACAGCAAATTGACACCATGGAAAAGCAATGTCTTTGCAGAGCATCAGATCAACCTGTAGTTCAAAGGACATTTTAAATCAGCCAAGTCAGTGCTCTGTGGTCTTTTACACCCTCCCCTCTAAGCTCAGCTCTATGTGACAAGTATAGACAATAACTCAGCAGTCCTAGAAAGCTCAACTCACCTTCTCCTAGTGAGACTTAGTGAGGATGATAAAGAACTTAAAGCATAGAAATGGGGAAAATAAAGCATTTGAAGGAAGTGGGGAAAAGGTTCTATGATAACAGCCCAACAGCAAAGCATAACTTCAAAACACAATGAAAATTAAAAAGCTTTTGTGACTAACTCTGTATGGCGGTGCTAACTCCTTTTGCCAGCAGAGGCAGAAACTAGAAAGCAGTACCATAGTCTTTGTTAAACTCAGATATTTTCTCTCTTTAATAGATGGCTCTATAAAGTCTCTCCCCTGAATAAATCTCTTGGGGAAGTCAAATCCACATGTGGCAACTGCTTTTCAAGAGAGATTTGGGAAAGGGCACATTAGAGAGCTGGGCATGGTTTTCTGAAGTAGAAATGTTTGTGGAAGTTCTTCCTAAAAATATCACAAAGAAATTAACTGGAGAGTGGGGGGAAAAAAGAAAAACATTATCAGGTTATGAAAATTGTTCCTTTATGTTGCTTTATAGTCTAGAGAGTCAAGAAACTGAATTAACCTATAGAGTGACATCAAATGTGGTGCTGCTGACCTCATTATGCAACAGTGCTCCTTCAGACTATACTGGGACTACTGCTGGGAGGGGCAGTGCCTTTCCACTTGGAGGGAGGGAGGGAGGAATTAATAGCTGTACTCTGTCTCACTGTCACCCAAGAAACAGAGACCAACCAAATTAAATGGAAGCCAACAAAAGGAGAGCAGAAGCCAAAGTGACAAATTCAAAAAGCCTTGGAGCTGGAGGCCCCCAAAACTATCTAACACTTGAACCCTGATCTAATCAAGGCATTAGACTTTTTCAAAGCAAATGCCAGCACCCATTCCCATTGCATGTTTCCTTCCAAGACATCACCCTGAAAAGTTACAGGTCTCTAAGGACAAGATGGAGAAATGTTACTCTGTGTTGCCTTTGGATCCCCAATTCAGTTTCAAAACTCAGCAGGCAGCTGATGAACTCAGGATAGTCAGACCTTGTGGTCTAACTCCTGAAGGAACCTTGGGCCCCACAAATGCAGTGTAACATTTGTTTTGCTAAGCAACATTTTGAACATGATGCAGAAGCAGGTTGTTTCCTCTTGCTATGTGAACTAGAAACAGTAACCACATCCTAAGAAAGTACATCTGTAGCATAGAAAAACAGGTTCAAAGGAATCAGGTATTTCCAAGGGCTATTGGTAATCCATCCTATAAAATACCAGGAACTGGATTTTTTTAAGGGACTCTTCATAAAACTGAGGAATTTTGTCCCCTAACATTTCTAACTCTCCCCAGAAATATGCAGAATTAATTTATTATTTTCAGAATAGATGACAGTGCTTGGATTCAGAGTCAAGTAAGCAATTCCATAATAAATAAACTTGTTATGACAGTAGCATTCAACAAAGCATATTTAAGTAATTACCTAATAATTAACTATATGATTGTTTTGATAACTACTCTCTGTGTTCAGTATATCCAGCAACATTAAGCTCCATCATATTTTGGCAACATTTACATTGGGAAAATACTTTGATTATCTATAAAGACATATCACTCTGAAAACTCTCGATCTGAGAAAAAAAAAACATTGAAACTGAAGAAAGAATCTCCTGATGCTCTCTCCATTCAGGAAACCTTATATTTAACATTCTGTATGGTTTTCTCAGATGAGATCTAATCTAAAAATAGCATTTTACTGAGCAAAAATACTCTGCACATAGAAAGCTTCATTTTTAAAAGAGTACTGAGATATCTCACTCTTAAAAATAAAATACACCCCTGCATTTTGCACAGGCTGTGTTTGCTTCTCCCCTTATACAGCTGGAACACAATGACATGGACACCCCTGTCAAACCTGAGGAGACAAGGAGGAGGAAAAACTTGAAGGCTGCAGTAGCAGTTGCCATGGCTTACTCAATATTCCCTGACCTCTAGCAGAGGGAGCCTGCTCTCACTTCCAATAAAATTTACAATACACCACTGATGCTTAATCAGTGGAAGCAGCACTGAAGATCTTAGTTCTCAAAATCCTCTGTAAGCAATTTTATATGGCACCAGAATTGGAGTCTGCCAGAAGCTGAAGTGTTGTGCTCAGTGGATGGGGACAGCTCTGATCTTACCTACACAGTGCAAGAGGAGCTTTGTCACCAGCTGCAGGTGGGAAGCACTTTCCACCCAAGATACACATGCAGCAACCTTTGTAATATCCCTCCCATAATCAGCAGGAGAATATGAACACTGGGAAAAAACCTTGTAATGTTCCTAAGTAATTATCATATTAACTGTGCTCTGTCCAGGGGGTGAATCTCTTGATTAATATTGGTGCTTATAATAAAGACAAAAAACTTGCTGGAACTATTTGAATATAAGATCCTGAGTCTAGCTTTACTCTCGCCTAACTGGACAACTTGAAGTTTGCCAGGTCATGCCCCATATAACTGGGGAAGTTTTTCCTTGACAGCAAGTCTTGTAAAGGAAACCTTCTCCTAGACAGTAAGACAAGAACATTTCTGTATGTTTTCAATAAGCACAACATGAAAAGTCCCAGCTCTTATCCTCCTCATCATTAAATTCCTTGGCACAGCCAACAGATCTGCTCTCACTCCTGTGTCCCAGCTTCCATTTTAATCATCTGCAGCTTTCTTTCAGCAGGGAAGGTGATGGTGCTAAATATTTTAGATTATTTCATTCCTTATTCTCCCATTTACTCTTTTTTTCCCCAAAAGAAATAGTGGTCACAATTCTGGGGTTTTACTTCCAAATGGCATAGCCATTGTCCAGTTAGTGGTCACTCTGATCAAATCTGACTAAGAGTTAGGGGAAAGCTGGGCACCACAAAGCCTGAGCTGTCAAATTTCCCATCAAAGAAAGTGCAGTGATTTCACTAGAAAGCCAAGACACTTCCAGGAACTGATGCAGACATTATTAGCATATTTCTTTTAAGTCACAGTTAGAGTCTTATTAAACTTGATGGTTCTAGTCACTAAATAAACGTTGCAAATATAGGTCCCTAAGCTACGAAGGCAAAGTAATTGGATTTCTATGACAGACCTACAAAAGAGCCAAGGCAAAACATTGTATCACATTACAGTCACATCAACGGTGAAACTTTAACAGTGTGTTTTTACAGCAGTAATAACTTTCTCAAAAGGGGAGACAGTATGTTAAATGTAACATTTAAGTACCTTTTATGTTATGTTGTAGATATTATTAACCAGAGATAAAAACACATTTATTTTTGTGAGACAAGGCAAAAGCCCATGGCTAGCCCTTTAGCCATCTGAGAGTAACCAGAACTGCGTGCCAGTGCAGATGAGTGCCAAGATTTTCATTTGCTTGGACATGAGTTATCTGCACAGCTACAACTACACCCACTCAAGTGCTTACCTTCCCCCTGAGATCTCACAAAAATAACCAGGGAACCCTCAGACTCCAGCACCTGAGCTCTCAGGGGATCAGCTCCTTCACGTGGGACAGCTAAGGAAAAGCCATGGGCTCAACACACCACATTCAGAAGGATAAAGAGATAAATCACATGTCTACAGTGCCCAGGTTTCTTGCAATTCACCCTTGCAAATTTGTGTCCATCAAATATCTTACCTGATTACAGGTGTTAATGTCTATTCCACTTTTCAGGTATTCCACTACTTTGTCCAAATTGCCAGCTCTGGCAGCTCGGAGAAAGCTTGCATTGCTGTCAGACTGTAAAAAGAGAAGAAAAACATTCCCCAATTAGCCCCTGCTTAAATCAGAGCAGAACTTCATCAGTGGTGAAAGGTTTCCACATTATATGCTGGAGGAGAATAAAACTGTGAAACAAGTGAGTTTGAATTATATCTGCATTAATTAGCATATTTAAATTAGACAATAATGGCACAAAAGAACTGCAGACCTCTCAGAGAGAGCAAAATAGAGAAATAATTGCTGACATTCAAAATTTAGTAAGAACTAAAAATAAACAAACAAAAACTCAACCATGAATCATAGTAACTTATATTGTCAACAAGAGAAAAATAAATGCATCAGCTTGCTAACTATAGTTTTCTGGGGAATTATAAATAAATATATAATCTCTTTATATATTTTTATGTATTATTTATGTATTTATGTATGTTGTTTATAGATTTGCATATATTTACAGATTTAGCTCTATTATTTTTAGATATATATGCTCAAAGTGGGCAGCACTGCATGTGTAGCTAACCTTAGAACAAAGAGGATGAAGTACTCAAGACTGAGTCCCTAAATCCAGGATCATGTTGTAAACATTTCCACCCCTAAACTGCCTGCACTCATACATTAAAAAAGGTTTAAAAATCCTATAGAAATAGACTGTCGTTCTTCAGCCAGGTTGTGGGATGCGCCGTTAAGCAACGGACTGTGAAACACCTCAGGCCTCTTGCCTTTGTCTGTGGCACAAAACCACACCTGGCTGCTGGAAACCAGCCCAGAGTTGGATGTTCCCACACACAAATTGGCTACTAAGACGCCTGAGACGAGGAGACAAACCCAAGCTCTACTCCAGAAGTAATGAGTACCCAGAATAAGCGTTTGGGAACGTGTAGAGGGACAGCAACAATTGTCCCAGTTAAATAAACCGAGTGGGAGTGAGTGCAAGGAGCAGGTAGATAAGCACGACAGCCTGTTTGCGGGGGTGTGAGCCTAGGGGCAGAGGACGGCCCGCAGTCCTTGGGGCTGGGACTCGCCATGCCACGGGAACGCCTCTGGTTGAGCAGGTTCTCAACTAATCCCACCTCCCTGTCACAAACGCTGGCCAGAGCCACACTTTCAAGTCATGAGAATATCCTAAAAGCCTCCCAACTTCCAGCCACTTATTTCAGTTGCCCAATCCATTCCAATGCATTTATTTCGGTCATCCTGCTTATCACGCTGCACTAACTCGCTTCACAATCCTCGATTCCAACCTATTTTAATCTGCAACAGATGGATGTCATCAAAATGAGCCTCCTTACAACTGTGCTACATGCCAAGACAAAAATATTCTCTTTTAAATTCCTTTCCGAAAACTTCAGCATATTTTCCACATCTTCTACTGTTAGGAAATGGACCATCTTTCTAAACATGCAGCAGGGGAAAAGGGAAGGAAGAACAGGAATTTACACTGACAGAACTTTTGGATAGCTGCAGGTCTCAGTCAGGGGAGCATTTGGACGAGGTTTGATGACAGTGTAGGTTTTGACAGGAACCTGAAAGTTCCCTTTGAAGACTGAAGGATAGCTGTTGACACTGCACCCTTTCCTGGGATAAGGATGTGCTCATAAAGACACTAAATTATGTTTTAATGTTTAAATATCCTTGGAAAAAAAACAAGCATCTTGGTAAAAACATTAACTAAGAACAAATATCTGAGTGCGTGCGGGGTAAACCTGGACACTCTGGTTGGGAAAAGCATCTTTGCCCTCAAATACACACATTTTACCTTCTTTCTTCCCATTTTTTTCATGCTTTACTACTACAACAATAACTTACCATAGCAAAACTACAATCATCGGCTTTATACTTCTAAAAAGAAAGAATGATGCAAAAAATTACCACCTACAACTTTGGGTTCTTAAAGGTGAAGCAATCATTGCTTGTTTTTCTTTTACACAGAATAACAAAAAGCTAAAAATGCTGACATCTTCATTATAGCTGGAAGCTCAGATTGTAGCTAAGCCCACACAACTATATGTCATTTGTTTCTGGCTAGGAAGACAAAAGCAACACTTTCCAAGTAGATTCCCATTTCCTTGATTCATAATTGTATTAACTCATAACCAAATTACTGCAGTGTACATCACTTCAAGTCACTTCAAAACAATTTCCATACACCAGAATATCGATCATAATGCAGAATATTAACTTCTTGTCTACATAAAGAGTAATTCAGCAATCCCTAAGCTTCATATATACATTCCCATACGAATACCGGAGACTGGTTCCACAAAATATTTAAATAATTCAGCACCATGTTACAAGACTTAGAAGACTTAGAAGTTGGGAGTACTCAGATCTATTTTCTTTCCTATTTGGCCAAATCTAATTATCAGCAGGTTGTCACTAGTTTGTCCTTTGTTCCATTCTTTTAAAGTTTTTTTAAAAGCATTTTTGTCAGCACTACTGTCTCAGACATTTATTCACTTTAGCACACTTCAAATTCAAATGCATTGTGACAAAATCCCCTAAGTAAACAACAGCAGAATTTTCCTGCAGTCTTACCAGGTTAGAAGACAATGAATTTGGATCCCTCAGCTTTTCCAATGGATTCCATAATCTCTTGACAAATTTTGTTATACAGCCCCCCACAGTCTTCAGAGCTCCTCACAGCCCCTTAAAGTCCCTCACAGCCCCTCATGGCCCCTCAGAGCCCCTCAGAACCCCTCACAGCCCCTCATGGTCCCTCAGAGCCCCTCAGAGCCCCTCACTGCCCTCAGAGCCCCTCATGGCCCCTCAGAGCCCCTCAGAACCCCTCACAGCCCCTCATGGTCCCTCAGAGCCCCTCAGAGCCCCTCACTGCCCTCAGAGCCCCTCATGGCCCCTCAGAGCCCCTCAGAACCCCTCACAGCCCCTCATGGTCCCTCAGAGCCCCTCAGAGCCCCTCACTGCCCTCAGAGCCCCTCATGGCCCCTCAGAGTCCCTCAGGGCCCTTTATGGCCCTTTATGCCCTCATGGCACTTTAGAGGCCCTCACAGCCCTCAGAGCCCCTCACAGATGTTCAGAGCTCCTCACAGCCCATCATGGCCCTTTAGAGTCCCTCAGAGCCCCTCATGATCCTTCACAGCCTTCAGAGTCCCTTCTGGCTCCTCAGACCCCCTCATGGTCCTTTAGAGCCCCTCAAAGGCCCTCACAGCCCCTCATGGCCCCTCAGAGTCCCTCAGGGCCCTTTATGGCCCTTTATGCCCTCATGGCACTTTAGAGGCCCTCACAGCCCTCAGAGCCCCTCACAGATGTTCAGAGCTCCTCACAGCCCATCATGGCCCTTTAGAGTCCCTCAGAGCCCCTCATGATCCTTCACAGCCTTCAGAGTCCCTTCTGGCTCCTCAGACCCCCTCATGGTCCTTTAGAGCCCCTCAAAGGCCCTCACAGCCCCTCATGGCCCCTCAGAGTCCCTCAGGGCCCTTTATGGCCCTTTATGCCCTCATGGCACTTTAGAGGCCCTCACAGCCCTCAGAGCCCCTCACAGATGTTCAGAGCTCCTCACAGCCCATCATGGCCCTTTAGAGTCCCTCAGAGCCCCTCATGATCCTTCACAGCCTTCAGAGTCCCTTCTGGCTCCTCAGACCCCCTCATGGTCCTTTAGAGCCCCTCAAAGGCCCTCACAGCCCCTCATGGCCCCTCAGAGTCCCTCAGGGCCCTTTATGGCCCTTTATGCCCTCATGGCACTTTAGAGGCCCTCACAGCCCTCAGAGCCCCTCACAGATGTTCAGAGCTCCTCACAGCCCATCATGGCCCTTTAGAGTCCCTCAGAGCCCCTCATGATCCTTCACAGCCTTCAGAGTCCCTTCTGGCTCCTCAGACCCCCTCATGGTCCTTTAGAGCCCCTCAAAGGCCCTCACAGCCCCTCATGGCCCCTCAGAGTCCCTCAGGGCCCTTTATGGCCCTTTATGCCCTCATGGCACTTTAGAGGCCCTCACAGCCCTCAGAGCCCCTCACAGATGTTCAGAGCTCCTCACAGCCCATCATGGCCCTTTAGAGTCCCTCAGAGCCCCTCATGATCCTTCACAGCCTTCAGAGTCCCTTCTGGCTCCTCAGACCCCCTCATGGTCCTTTAGAGCCCCTCAAAGGCCCTCACAGCCCCTCATGGCCCCTCAGAGTCCCTCAGGGCCCTTTATGGCCCTTTATGCCCTCATGGCACTTTAGAGGCCCTCACAGCCCTCAGAGCCCCTCACAGATGTTCAGAGCTCCTCACAGCCCATCATGGCCCTTTAGAGTCCCTCAGAGCCCCTCATGATCCTTCACAGCCTTCAGAGTCCCTTCTGGCTCCTCAGACCCCCTCATGGTCCTTTAGAGCCCCTCAAAGGCCCTCACAGCCCCTCATGGCCCCTCAGAGTCCCTCAGGGCCCTTTATGGCCCTTTATGCCCTCATGGCACTTTAGAGGCCCTCACAGCCCTCAGAGCCCCTCACAGATGTTCAGAGCTCCTCACAGCCCATCATGGCCCTTTAGAGTCCCTCAGAGCCCCTCATGATCCTTCACAGCCTTCAGAGTCCCTTCTGGCTCCTCAGACCCCCTCATGGTCCTTTAGAGCCCCTCAAAGGCCCTCACAGCCCCTCATGGCCCCTCAGAGTCCCTCAGGGCCCTTTATGGCCCTTTATGCCCTCATGGCACTTTAGAGGCCCTCACAGCCCTCAGAGCCCCTCACAGATGTTCAGAGCTCCTCACAGCCCATCATGGCCCTTTAGAGTCCCTCAGAGCCCCTCATGATCCTTCACAGCCTTCAGAGTCCC
The DNA here is from genome assembly GCA_013400255.1 of Sitta europaea. Taxonomy (NCBI): domain Eukaryota; kingdom Metazoa; phylum Chordata; class Aves; order Passeriformes; family Sittidae; genus Sitta; species Sitta europaea. Next base: position 561,506 of record VXBS01002676.1, read on the forward strand.
TTCTGGCTCCTCAGACCCCCTCATGGTCCTTTAGAGCCCCTCAAAGGCCCTCACAGCCCCTCATGGCCCCTCAGAGTCCCTCAGGGCCCTTTATGGCCCTTTATGCCCTCATGGCACTTTAGAGGCCCTCACAGCCCTCAGAGCCCCTCACAGATGTTCAGAGCTCCTCACAGCCCATCATGGCCCTTTAGAGTCCCTCAGAGCCCCTCATGATCCTTCACAGCCTTCAGAGTCCCTTCTGGCTCCTCAGAACCCCTCATGGTCCTTTAGAGCCCCTCAAAGTCCCTCACAGCCCCTCATGGCCCCTCAGAGCCCCTCAGAACCCCTCACAGCCCCTCATGGTCCCTCAGAGCCCCTCAGAGCCCCTCACTGCCCTCAGAGCCCCTCATGGCCCCTCAGAGTCCCTCAGGGCCCTTTATGGCCCTTTATGCCCTCATGGCACTTTAGAGGCCCTCACAGCCCTCAGAGCCCCTCACAGTCTTCAGAGCCCCTCCCGGCCCCTCAGAACACCTCATGATCCTTTTGAGCCCCTCAAAGTCCCTCAAAAGCCCCCTCAGGGCCTTTTAGAGCTCCTCACAGCCCATCATGGCCTTTAGAGTCCCTCAGGGCCCCTCACGGCCCTTTAGAGGCCCTCAGAGCCCCCTCATGATCCTTCACAGTCTTCAGAGTCCCTTCCAGCCCCTCAGAACCCCTCAAGGCCCCTCAGAACCCCTCAGAACCCCTCAGAGCCCCTCATGGTCCCCTCGGAACCCCTCATGATCCTTTAGGGCTCCTCAAAAGCCCCTCAGGGCCCTTTAGAGCCCCTCAGAACCCCTCATGGTCCCTCACAGCACTCAGAGCCCCTCACAGCCCCATAACCCTCACAGACCCTTCACAGCCCCTCGTAGTGATCCTCAGTGAGAGAAACTGCCATATCGGTCTTTATAGTTTGGTGACTGCTGAAGAAAAGCTGTCAACACACTGTCACTTGAAGGCACTTCCTTTACAAGAAAGAAGACAAAAACACAGACCCAGAGTCCCGTGCACCATATGGTATTTATCACATCTCCTCTTCCTAAGCACACACCCCTGAGGGGTTTTCTTAGGAGTTTTACACATGTAAGCAGATCATGCTTGAAAAGAAACACACTACCAGTGAGGAAAGGAAAGGTTTACAGGAGAAGGGTTCACCTTTAGCAGCACTATGTGACCATGAGAACCCTGTAATTTGGGAAGCCCCAAAAGTGACACGTTAATGTGCAAAGTCTCAGCTGGCAGCTCTGCCCGCCACCCTCAACTCACTCAGGCAGAACTAAGGCTCATTAAGGTACCTGCAGGCACTAAGGTCAGGCAATTAAATCAATACATTACAAACATGATAAAAGAATATGGTGTGAGGGGTTAGAAAATACTGAGCTGGTATTTTATATTATGGGATGAATTCATCATCTGTGGATTTAACCAGCTTTTTCTAATGCACTGATCTCAATACATATACAGTGACAGAGCACTACAAGTCCTCACTAACTACTCTTTTTTTTAAAAAGTATGTTTGTAATGCAATTCAAGTACATTATATAGATACAAAGGTAAATTTATATTAACTAACAGAAGAAATTGTACCCTGTGAAGGTGGTGAAGCCCAGGCACAGGTTGCCCAGAGAAGCTGTGGTTGCCCCATCCCTGGAAATGTGCAAAGCCAGACTGGACAGGGCTTGGAGCAACCTGCTTTACTGTAGGTGTGGAACTGGATGACATTGAAGGTTCATTCCTAAACCTTTGACTTTTGAGGAATATTTGGTGTAATTGGACCTTGTAAAGATCTCCAATCTTTTAACTTTTCTTGTGAACTTTTTGTCTGAGGATAGGTAATTCCATCTATAACTGAGAATTTTCAGACCACTAGGAACAAATAAATTACAATGTGAAAAACATCAATATAAGCTTAAGTACACTTACAGCATGAATACGAACATTACTTTATAACTACCTCACTGTCAGATATTGCATAAGGAAATATAAGGAATTATCAAGTGACTATATGAATATATGACTGTGGATTCTCCCTCTTTCTTGCTAATTACACTGCTTCAATTTAACCTGAATTTGAAACATATATTTCAGGAATCTCAGTAAATAAATCATACGTGGAAATTAGTATTTTAAGCAAATAGTCAGGCCTCCCCTTCTGGCTCTTTGGTCTCCACTCTAGCTGCCCTTCCTATTGCATTACGTACCACATCCCTTATCGCACACAGCACACACCTGTTTCTCGAAGACATTTTAGAGAGAAGTACAAAAATAAATCTTGAAATCATGTGCTGTACCAAACCCATAAAAATGTCTCCAAATATTCAAATTTGCTAGTGAAAACCAGCTTCACGCATAAGAAGGAAAGACTGAGGGAGTAGAAGGCTTGGCTTTTCAAATGATAGCTTTCATCATAACATTATCCAAACCATCCAAATATTTGTTTTAAATTATGACTGTAGAAAAACTATTTCTGCAGGTTGGATTTGGGTTTTTTCCCCTCCAAGTAAGTAGAATGACCCCAGTCTGTTAAAAATCAGGAATATCTTTGTGAGAGAATACAGTCTAGCACTATCAGCCCCTGAACATTTCTTATCTAGTAAATACAGTTTGTTAATGGAATGCTGACAAAAAGAGAATTAAAAAATAAAGCCTAATGTATAAATAGTATGTTTACAACTTAATTTAACCTATCTGGTTTGTTTGTTTATTACAATGTGTATCTGAGCAGTAATAACCCTTTCAGACTTAATTGTCAAGCATGGACTTGGGGATGTACTGCTTTGCTTTTATGGAGGAAAACTTATTTAGCTGTAACTTTTGAAGGTATTGTCCCTGATCAGGACATGAGAAAAACCTGATTTACATAAACCAAAAAAACTTAAATCATGATTGGTAAAAAACCTTTAACGTTAAAGTGAATCCTGTGTTATCACTGCAGGTAAAGCCAGCATTAAGCCACAAATAACCAGTATGGCAGGGGTAGGTGACAGTGTTAATGCCATTTACAAACTCCAGAGTTGTTGAGGCACTGTTTGTCAAACAGCTGTTTCTATAATTAGAAAAATGCTGATAGCTTGTGAACTCTTCTTCATTAGTAAGCTCCTAATTGACTGGTGGCTCATCATGTTAGTATATTCAGGAAATGCCTGGAATTGAGAATTCAGCTCATGGCAGAAGGAAATTTGTGATTTCCAAACTGAAATTTTCATGGTTTCTTGATATTATTCAGTACTTATAGATGCAAAGGGAAAAAATAACAGGCATGCCAAGACATACCTTTTTTATTATTATTCCCTACTTTCTAAAGTGTCAGTTTTAGCTCCTACCCTTGAGACAACCAGTAAATTCTGTCCCAGTTGGCTTGAATTATTATTCTCTGGTTTCAGGAACCATCTGTTCCAACCAGCCACCATTTAATTGGGTGCAACTCTAAAAGTGGCACAGACCAGGTGTTATCACCACCCAACTCACTCGTCACATACGGATTTTTGCCCATTAAGGAAATACCAGCATTCAGATGTAAAAGATGGGAATTCAAAAATAATGCTTCACCTCATGGAATACTTTCTGTAAAACTTGCCAGCAGATTTATCAGTGGCTCACATTTTATCTACTCTACACTGATTTTTTTTTATTTTTTTTTTTTAATTGAGCTGAAAGTGCTGCTGGTCTCCAAAGGGCATCACTCTGGAAGATGGAGCAGTGACTGCAAAGAGGCAAAGGTTTTTTTTATATTTTTTTGCTTTTAATTAAACTCCCAGAGCAGCGACTGAGCCTGCAGTTCTGATATATGTGCCATAATGAGAGCTAAATATTCCACTTGCAATGGCACAGGCTCAGTAATCCAACACTGATAAATGACTTAAATGAGATAATAACAGCTATAATGGACACATATTTTCCCAGCCCTTAATGAAATAACATTCATCTTCTGAAAGAAAAGAAATACAACAGTTCTTTGCCTTCAAAGCCACTTCCTTTGCCCATAAAAATGTATGTTTTCATTCCATTCATTTATTGGGAGTGATGAAGGAAGACAGATTAAATCACAGATCCTAAAGAAATTTCAGTGTCTAAATTCCTGGATGAACAATGAGCCCAATTTTCTTATTTCAATATCAAAACCAGAGATTTTATCTCTCAGCTTTTCCCATTCAACCATGTACAGGCATTCAGATCAGATTCATCCTGCTGTGTACCTTTGGTTGTATGGAATTTGTTCATGAATAGAACGGAAAAGCCCACAATTCTAAAATAGCAGCTTTCACTAAACAAACATCATGTTCTAATCTAAAGCAAATTCTTATCTAGGAAAAAGACACAACTGACCTTGTGATAAACTAATATTTAATATTTATAAACTATAATATCCCACGATTTGTGAGATGTGAAAAGGAAGATAAGCTTTCAGAGGTAAGAGATTCCTAGCAAGTTAAATATTCTCTGCCAAGATGGAGCTAATAGCATCTAGTAATTAATTATTCTTAAATGTCAAAGATCTGTCTCCCTAGGCTGATATCAATGGTTATAAATCAGAAAAATAAAAATAAACTTTGAAGCATGTGTTATGAATCTGAATAATTTAAGGTGCTTCAAGTACTTAGGCCAGTTAATCATAGAATATCATGAAGGATATGGAAAAGCTTGGCACCACTTTTCCTAGCACCAAGCTGGAACTGTGGCTGGAGCTGCCCTCACCACACTGTTGCAGACATTGTGGACATGGCCCCACAGTTTGCCACAAAGACTGTTGACATTTTGAGCAAAAAATATTTTGTAATAACAAAATGGTGAATTAGGTACAAGAAGAGTGAAAGTTTTTTTGTTATACACTGCATATGAACCAGGATTCAAACAATCCTTGATCTCAAATCAAAACATTTTTAAACACAGAAAATTATTCCCTGACCTAGAAACCAGGGAAAGCATTGACCAGATTGCTTTCGTACATGCTGCATTCCTCAGAATGAATATTCTCCCATTAGCTCTGCTAAGGGATGTGTAGGAGCCCAAATCATGCATTGCCAGAGCAGGTGGGAAGGGTAATGTTTGCATTTATTATACATCTTGGTGAAAGCTTTCTTGTGTCAGACAAAGAGGCTGCAACCCAAAGGAGATACTGCATGCAGCAAGATCCAAGATTTAGAGTGTCCTCAAGAAGTGAATTTCATTGGTATGACTGGAGATGGAAAGAACTATGGCAAAAAAACGAAGCTCAGAAAATAAACTAGGTTGAGTGATTTATGATTCATGCACATTATAAATAAAAGATGTATTGCAAGTCCAACCTATTTTCATTAACTTACAGTGATTTCAATATTTGCATAAAACAGTTCTGTGGTAGTTTCATATCTTTTGATGAGACTGTTCTCAGAAATCTACATTTGAAATTTAAGAAGTTTTTTATTGCTGCTGCATTATCCCAATAAACATATTTTTGAGCAACATAAGGAGAAGAAAACTGCCCAGGTAACATCCTTACCTGAACACAGTTCCTGCTCCAAGATTGCTCCACACAGACACAACTGAACAATTAGTAATGCTGATGGACACTTCTAATTTTTACTAGTGGAAAAGCCAGGCTTCAGCTATTCCATCTCTTGTTATTGATAGGAAAATTCTCAATTATTCATAGGGAATTAATTTAATTTTAGGCTGGTTGTTATATTTCAACATCTTTGACTCTTTTGCCAACTCTGTGAAATTCCAGAGCTTGCAGGATACCATCCAGCCACTCTTTTCTCTCTGCTGGAATGCACAGATGCCTGATTAGTTTGGCTTTGTTTTTAACCGGAAGAATAAAGGGATATTTTGGCAAACCACTTTAAACTACGCTTAATTTTTACTACATCTTTAAGTCTAATTGATCTCAAACTAAACAGATTTAAAATACTTGCTAAAGGGAGGGTTTAAACACACACTTAACCTTGTTCCTGAATTTGGGCCAATATTGGCAAATACAATAGCAGCAGAAGAGGAAGAGAAAACTAATGTAAAATCACCCCTTCCTTGAGCCAAGAAGAAAATGCCTTCTATAAACCTTTTATGATCCTTAGCTGCCTCAGACATCTGTAGGAGTCCTCCCACTCCGTTCATTAACTTGCCATACTGGCCTGGCTGCTGATTGTACTGTGTCAATGAAGGATTTGTGAGGACTGAGGCAAAACTGCATAGTTTTCTATGGAAAAGAATGGAATACAAGCCTCTTCCCCAGCTGCACATCCCTTCCAAAGGCAGTATTTGAAATGACAGAAGTTATTTTAATCCATACTGATTTTACAGTATAAAGCAACATCAGTTATCAGGGTTCTAATATGGGACAGCACATCAGTAGCTGTCTAGCTGAACTTCAGGCGTGTGTAATCCCTGACCTTCCCCTGGGCTATTCATCTTCTCCAAAACAAACTTTTTGGTATAAATCCCAGCCTGGAAACAATGTGTGGCCATCTGAATTATCATCAGCACAAGTCTAAAGAACAGACTCTCAAATGTACCTGGGAAACATAATCTTTGTACTTAAAAAAGAATAAAGAGGGAAAAAAATCCAAATCATACTGAAAAACAACAAACCAAACCCCAAAGGACTTGGGTTTCAAGAATGAAAGATTTTAGAGTTTAATTAATCCTAAAAACTAGAAATATCTTCATCACTCTAAAAAGCAGAAATGTATCATTCTGTTGTTTAATGTGAACATTTCTTGTGCTGAAATTTGAGACAAAGAATCATTTAGTCCTATCCTGAAATGGTAAGGATTAGGGATACATTCAGAAGAGCCATATGATTAGACTTGGTTTTCCTAGTTGACACACACATTTACTGAAGTCTCTTAAATATTGATAGGGAACCAAGACTTCTTCTAGGGGAAGTGCATAATGTTAAAGGAAGTAAAAATATTTAGGATCTTCTGGATACCATATATTGAGATGTTGAAGTGTTGGTAACAACTGCAGAATTTGGCAGGCATCTAAATGGTTTCTGTGGCAAGTTTCCATTACTGATGACATTCCTAATTGGAGGTAATAATGCTAGAACACCTCTAGAAAGAATTAGGATGCCATTCCAAAAGTTATCTAGCAGGATAATAACCTGGCTTAACAAAAATCCAAGCTGTAAGAGAAGTTTATGACAGACTGTTGACAGACAATTCTATCACTCTCAGTTTTTCATTCCCTGTGGTCAAAGTGACATTTCCTAATAAAAGAAAGGTGCTACTACCATCCGTGCTAAAAAGTCAAAATGCATTACCCACCCAAACACCATTAACCGATCGCCCATTGATTCAAATGTACCGGTTCCATAAAACAGAACAAAATATTTCATGTCGCTTTGAGATGAGCTAAAATAGATGTAAATAAATGGTGTTACCATAGTTTCTAATTCAGCAAGACTCATCACAGAGATCTTACTTGTACAGAGAGGTAAAACAAACAGTCCAGTAGTAAACAAAGAATCTTGTAATCCTGGGCCTAGACCTTAAACAATTCAGCTCTGGCCAGCAGAGAGGAACCAGTTTCGTTTACCTTACTTCACCAGCAGAAAAGCAAGAATGACGTAAAAGTCCACCTGGCCAAATCCACTGCCTTGAGCAGGGAGGAAAAACTCCTATGAATGCTGCAGTAGAAGTCTGGGACAACCCTGTGCTGAAACTCAGAGAGCAGTCTGTCCTAGGCACTCTGCAATACCTGGTCCTGAAGCAGCAGATTGCATTTGATTCTTAGTTTAGAAAAGATTAGATTAGCAAAGCAATTTTGTCATGTGAGTTGGCTGAATATCAGCTGAATTGTTCTGAACCTCGTCTCTGCTACAAGACTCCTGGAGTCATCATATTCAGCTTGATGTGGCACCTCTTTTTAATGAGCCAAGACAGGGAGCATGGCTACAGTTACATAAAGGCAGAAGAAATCTCTAACAGCTAACAGGGTACTGTGCTGGATACCATAGTCCTGTTTGAGGGAAAAAACAGATATACAATATCACCCTGCAGAACAAAGCTTTACTGACATTTCTCATTTAGAGACACCTCTTATCCTTTTAACTTTTTTTGTACGGAGTCATAAGGATGATGAGAGACTGCAAACCTTCTTAGGGAAATACAGGAGTTTTCCTTTGTAATCCCCCAAGCTCTGCAAAACTGAATCAAGACAGACATTCTAAAGAAACTTGGCCAGTCTCTGCAAGGGTCACATAAAGCCAAGATCTTATGATCAAACACATCAAAGACATTATCAAAGTGCCTGATCTCTGCCTGCTATGAAAAGCTGCGTAGGCTGAATGAAAAGTATCCAGAAAAATAAAAAGGAAAAGAAGCCTCAAAGATCACATGCTGCTCACTCCTGCCTCCTCTGAGGGCTGACCTTATGCCGAAGGGCAGCTCAGAGACTGGACGTGCTGGGAGAGCTGTTTCAGTTTGCTTATTTGTGTCACAGGGACTTCCATACCTTTGCTAACAGCTTCAGGGAGATCCTCTAATGCCCAGTGAAACCACCCACAGCAATGGAAGCAGGCCCATCCTCCCCCACAGCCCAAGGAATCATACTGTCCCTCCCCCTGAGTGCATCACAAACACTGGAGATTATTTGTTAATTCAGCCAAAAACAGCGTGGTAGGAGAAAAAAAAAACCTGTCTGCATGCTCAAAGAAGTAAGTTACTTTCATGTTTCAGCTTGAAGAAAGTTTTATTTCAGAGGGTTTGGAACTAGATGATCTTTAAGGTTCCTTCCAACCCAAACCATTTTGAGATTCTATGAAGAATGGGTCCAGCAGTGTTGTCAGTGAAACACAACATAAAACTGGTCAGAAAAATCCAGCCAAAAAAAAGTGCTACTGGAAAGCCAAAACAGCATCAAAAGTGTTTTCTAGGACAATGCAGAACTCCTTGTGAGCTGCTGCTGGGAGTGCTTCAGGTCTCCTCTTCCCCTATGAACACTGGAACTCAGTTCACCTACTCTTCTATGCTGCACTGCAGTAATTGAGGCATGTGCAAAGCATCAGGTCAAACTGAGACCAATTTTTGTATATATCAATTGTAGAGAACATAAGATTTGGATTTTCTGACACTGAAGGTTTACTGAGCTTCCTGTTCTGCCAAAAATTTTGACACAATATACTTCCATTACCAATTTTGAATTAAATAACCACTTAATGAATTTCTCAAACAGAATGAGAAATAAAGTTAAAAAAAAGAAAGGTGAGACACTGCACTTGTCACAGACACTATGCAAGTATTCACATCTTAATTATTTTTCTTCTGGTTTGCTGCACAAATGCTGACATTACTGTCATAGGCATGACCCCCTGCCTGTGTTTGGTCCCACTCACTGTAACCCTCATCTGCATTAGGATCTGTGTGGCTCTGTCTCGAGTGCACACAGAAAACAACATCACATGCTGGGCAGGCAGCAGCTCTAAAGTAAACTCCTGAGTTCAAGTTTGGAGAATGATCAATACAGGATCATTCCTAGCAGTTGTGCAATACAGGATAACTGGACAACATCCATTCATTGCAGGGCTTGTTTCACCCACAGGGCCCTCTCTTCACATACCTCAACCTTCTGGTAGCTGGCAATGGTTTGAAGCCACTGCACAGCTCAGCGACAGCTGCTTTTCAATCACAGTCAGGGTAGCAAAGCAAAGCTTCAGCATGGACATGTTTAGCAGACCCCTCAGTACTGCAAGCTATCCAGTAAAGTTCTGAGCAAAGAGATCCTTTGCAAATGCAACATGCACGACCCTCATCTGAATTTCCCCCTGTGATTCCTGTTTTCTTCAGCCAAAACTTACCAGGGCTTCAGGCTCTTTACTTTCTTCGCTGTTGTATCCATAATAATCAGGAGTTTTATCCAAATCCTGTATGTTCCCTTGTGTCCTTAAGCCCTTCTCTGAATGACAAGCCTGGCAAATCGGTGCATTGCCCATATCAGTTGTTCTGCTCGCTCGGAGCAGGGGGGCGGCCCTGGCACGGCAGCGGGTGCCCAGCGCTCCCGAAGGACAGGTGATGGGCCGGGAGGAGGGTCCCACCCGCGCTCCGCTCCCCGGCCACTGGGCCCGGGCTCCCTTCCCCGAGGCGTCCCGCGTCCCGGAGAACCCGAAACCCCAGCAACTGCGGGCAGCGGTCGGTGACCATTTCCAATTCAGGCGCTGCTCGGCTATTTTTACACCTACCAGGCCAGCTATGCATGTCAATGGCGTGGGGTGGGCCGGGGGCCGGCTCTCCAGCACGGAGCCGGCCGGCCCAGCTCGCAAAGTTAAAGTCCCACTGGGTGGAATGCCCTGCACACACGGGTTATTGAGTTACCCGGCTGCGTGCCTTTCAATGTTTTGATTTTTTCCCTGCCCTGCTCGGTCTCACTGTGCTTACATAAAGCACTGAATTTCAGAATGTTGCTAATGCCTTCTGAGTTTCTAACTCAAAAACAAGATTTATTCAAGTCTATTATTCAACAGCTACTTGATATTTACAAATCAAGACGAAGTGGATAAGCGCAATTTTCATGACCATTTAATTTCAGAGATTCACATAGTATTCATGTTTATGTAGCCAATAACTGTGATGAGCTTGCTCTGGATTGATATGTCCCCTGGGTATGATTTCAGATGAGCTCAAATGTATCCAAAAAGGACAATATCTGATGCTAGATCACTTTTGCTCTTGTCTATGTCATGTTTGGTCTTGTTTGGAATTTTTATTGTCAATTTGGTTTAGGGTTGGTGTTAATATTTTAGCTAGCATAGTTATGATTAAAAACTGAACCAAAAATAAAACACACACACACACAATCCCACCAAATCTGAGAATAAGGACATTCACTCTAGGTTGGAGTCTCTCATCATGATTGCACTCATTAGGATAAAAACAATGTTCAGGATTGCATGTTGGAATCTACCCGTTATCCAGAAGAGGCTCAGTGCAGAATTTAAAAACACCAACACCAAATCACACCACCAAAAAACCCAAAAAAACCAAAAAGGAATAGGTAGCTGACAATTAATTGGCAGTTTTCAAACACAACCAGCTGGGGGTAGCAGAGGCAGTGGGGACAAAGTGTCTGTAGATACCAAAGTCCTGTAGAATATACCATCATGCACATCCCATCCCAGCAGAGTGAGGCATGCCTTTGAAAAATTAAGCCCCAAATTCCTCAGAAACAGTGCAACAACCAGCCAACTCTTTTCCCTTTGGGTTTTCAATCCATTGCCAGTATGGCAGCACATATCAGCAGGCAGCTCTCCATGGCAGCCAACTGATTCCCATTCACAGCAGCACCAGTTGTGATCCAAGAGACTGAGCTCCCCCCAGCCCCCATTTGGGGATTGTTTGTGGGCATGGGGTTCTCTTTTTTGTTAATTATCCTGAGGAGATTTTAAGGGGCTCTGTAATTTTTTCTTGATGATGAATGCTCCAGGATGGATCACCTCAGGTGCTGTGATGGACACATGCTGGATAGACACATGCACAGAAGAGTTAAATTGTTGCCTTTGCTTTTTTGACATTTTTGCCAGCACCTGGCAACTGTTCCAGAATGTTTGTGCAAGGCTCACTTGCCCATAATTAACTACTAACAATTTCCTTCAGGCCTTACAAAGCATTACCCTGGGACAGTAGTAAGGTGTGTACATGCTGCCAGAACTCAGTTTAGTTATCAAAATAAAAGAATGCAAGAAGGCATCCCATCAAATGCTTGACTCGACCAAAGTTCATCTAACCAAGGTTCCAACAAAAATTGGAATCACAAATCCCTGGATAGAGCAAGTTATTTAATATGCAAATAACTTACTGGAAAACACAAGGCACCACTCAGGGGGAAAGGGCAGCCAAACTTGAGTAACAGGCATTCCTGGGAAATGCTGTTTGTGGAAAGCAACAATCTGTGTAGCCATCAGGGGGAGAGCAATGGAGAAGCTTTCCAGAGCCTTTCAACAATATTACTGTTGTTTGGCCAAGTGGCCCCAAGGCTTTAGGGCAAATGACTCAGAAAGCAAACGCGTCCATGTCCTGCCACACTCAGGGCATCGTATCCTAACAAAGTACATGTCAGAGGGCTCAAAGCCTTTGGAGGGCACATGCTGCTGTATCTCTGCATTCCCATGCTCTTTGCTGTCTTGTTAGGGCTGCAAATCCACCCCAGCTGGCAGCAGAGAAGCAATCAAATCCAGAGGCACAGTTTGCAGGCACAGAGCTCACACCAAAGCACCTCAGTCCTCTTCGGCAGCCCAACAGATCTTTTCAAAACACTAACTCCAAACCTCAATTACTCCCTTACCTAGGAAACCTTCAGAAACTACATTTAAAGTGCCTGTAAGAAGGACAGCAGAGTATCCATGTATTAAAGAACTGATGCTAAGGTAGGGTCACTCTTTTCCCCCCAAATGGGGGAAACATTCTGGTTTCTTCCCTCAGTGTTTTTAAGCAAGCAGCACTTATAATTGTCAGCCTTAGGGCAAACAAACCATTAAAGCCCCCAGCAAACTTTCAGGAATTGCAACTTTCCCAAAAATTCTCATAGTGAATGTGGCAATGGCTAGATATTCTCAGGTTCTTACTACTGGCCAGCAAAAAAGCAGTATGGTACAAACCCACTGGTTTGCACTGACTTGCAAAATCCCAACCAAGACCTCAAAGACTAACAAGTGAGAAGCAGTGAAATCCAAGCTGTAAGCTCATCTCCAGAGGGAGACTTCATTTTATGGGACACCATTCCACAGTCCAGGAATGGCAAAGCTTGAGTACTGGAAGAAGAAACAGGACTAAGGACAGTCACCCACACCCAGGTAGGCAGCAACAGAAGCAAAACCACTCTACTGCCAGGAAAAACGTTTCTTTATCCTTTTTTTTGCCATTACTATTAAAGCTTTGTTTGTGTAACCAAAATGACAATTCAGGAGGCACTACATTAGCATTTAGTGTTGGGTGGAAAAAAAAAAAAAAAAGGAAAAACAAGGAAATAAAGAGTTCCAAGTATCAAGAAAAGCAACAATTGTTTACAATATAAATCCTCACTTTCATTATTGTTAAATCTCTCCCCAAAGATCCATTTCCCTTGACACTTATATGGTTAAACATAGTAATAAAAAAAAAAAAAAA
>VXBS01002676.1:574633-689799 GCA_013400255.1 Sitta europaea
AAAAAAAAAAACAAAAAACAACCAAACAAACAAAACAGAAACAGAACAGAAAGATAAAAGATATTGCACCAGGACCTACATACTTCTAGGAGATCCCCTGAACTTTGAAATTATTCCTTCCTAAATGCAAAGTCTTTCAGTCCTGAGGATTTTTCTATGGGAAGGTCAAGTACAACACAGTTCACTTGCTTATAGCAATTATTTTGGGTCAGATCTTGAGCTCATGTAGACTATAAACTCTGATGAATCATGACTTTATATCATTTATGTCCCCCTTTATGCTTTACAATAATGACATCTATGAGATCACTGTTGTCCAAAAATCCAGCCTTTCCTTCTTCTGATCACAGAGACCACAATGAGCAATTCCCAAAGCCTAAGCAGCCTTTACAAAGGGGCCATTGTCCGCTCCAGACAACCTTGCAAAAAATCCTCTTCAGCTTAAATATTTTGAGTCCAATCAATTGCAAAAATCTATTTTGAGCCATATTAAAGAGGACTTGCTCTGCCTTTGATGGTGAATCATTTGTCACATTAAACCTAATCAACCCCCTCTGAACAGCTCTTAATCCAAGCGGCACCCTATATATTTTAGCCACTATGACAAAAAGGAAAGATATAACCTGAGGTTTAATCACTTCAGCTATGGATCCTGCTGGCACTGGAACCTACAGATCCTGAAAAAGTTCTTTAGTGGACAGGAAAGTAGAAAATATATACAAAAAGGCACCTGAGCCTCCAGCATCCCACAGTTAAAACACATCCTTACTTTACAGAAACGGGAGCTTTTGGATGACAGGTGTGGCACAAGAAGGTAAAAACAACCCCAGGTTTCATAGAGGTGCCCTCACAGGCACAGCACTTTATCTATCACCTATTATTCTCATGAAAATTGCAGTTGATATTTCTTTTCTCTCTCAGCCTTGGTTCCACCTTATGGGCAATGAAAGGCATGTGCTAACATGAAGCACTGAGGAACACATGGGAAATCTTACAGGGATTGTTGACTTATCACAAAATTAAAAATCAATGCAAAGAGAAACATTTGATAATACCCTGAGGGTAAAGGGTTAAGAAGCAGTTCTGGCCCACCCATGCCGACACAGCTATAAAATAAATTATCACTTCTCATGCCCAAAATAGCTGCTTTTTCTTTTTTTTTTTCAACAGAATTTTTGGAGAACTTTATGGGGTTTATATCCTCCTGTGGCACCAAGCTCTAATTGGTGCCTATTTGTATCAGTCTAAATCTAAACCAAATCTCTGGCCCTTTATTAGCTCTGACTTTTCTTCCTTAACACAGACTGGATACTAATTCTGCCTTAAACCATCTTGTAGGATACAGTGAAGCTATCACATTCTGAATTTGGAGAATCAAGTAAGGCCTCAATTCTCTTCTCCAGAGAATCAACCAATTTTCCCTTCTGAATACATCAGCAGCAGTTCACTGCTGATTCCGAAAACCCCAAGTCTCCTAAGCTCTTGTTGCTTTAACACAGAGGCTTCTGAAGTTCTCTCTTCTTCTGTTGGATTTCTTATGAATTTGACACATCTGTCAAAACCAAATATTGCCTATTTTGATATAAATTCAGTTTGTGGGGGGACTATATATTTCATATATAACATATAAAAGACAGTTTGCCTCATATACATAGGAATACAATGTACAAAGTTTGCCACCTATTGCATCTTTTGCTTTACTGTAGTTTAACAGAACCGATTAATTCAACAAGGAATGAAGTAACAACATTAAATACATAATTTTACCTTTGCTAAAGAGCATATTCTCAGGAATCCTCAAAGAATTCCATATTTTTGGTAAATATTGTGTTTCTGATTTTAGCTTTTCCTCTCCCATTGTACTAACGGCTGCTGTAATGGTGCATCATTGATGGCAACTGACACAGAGTGGTTTGTCACAGGTTCTTGAGTGAAAACCCAGAGTTCATTTGTTCAGTTTCTGTTTTATTTTGCACCTTGTGCCTGTCTGTTATCTTGGGGCCCATTGAACACACTGTTAGAAACAAGTTACTATTAATCTACATTAGGAAATCCTTATATCTTGAATATTAATCTATTCATTTTCATGATTTGCTCTTGAGGGTTAAACTAGAAAACAAAGAGAATATTAGTGCCACTGAAAATAAACTAAACCTAATGCCCACAATTCCCACACCAATATGAGTTACTGCTCACTGATCTAGGTACAGGTGCACACACATTGAATATACCTGTATCAATGCTTAAAACAACCTGGCCATGCCAAGTGCCCCCACATTTAGTTGAACTACAGCCACAAAACTGCAATTTTTCTGTTCTTCAATATTATAGCCGTGTTTCATGGGCTCAGCTAATCGCTCCGACAGCTACTTGGGAAACCAAAACACAACCCAGAGTTACTGACTGCCTTTAACAAGGCTCTGCTGCGGATGAACACACATCCACTTTGAAGCAAGCTCCAAAGGGTTTATCTTCCCAATTTTTAAAGAAAGAGTGAGTCATGAAAGGAAAAATTATGTGTTCTATTCATCACATGTCAACAAACAGTACTTGAAAGCTTGGGTTTGTATCACTCCTGTCTAATATTTTGCCTTTCCCCGCACTGATGGAGTTGAAGTAGATGATAAATAAAAGATGACAATCTTCCAAAAGCAATTCCCTATGATCAAAAGGGTTCTAACAGAGTACAATCAAGAATTTTTGTTTCTGTAAGCAAGCAATTTGTGCCTTATAGTTACATAAATCATCCAAACGAGGGCCAGAATAGCGTGACAAACAAGTAAGTCTGCTGAGTAAGTGACTAAACTTCATTATCGCAGCCATACACGCAGTTCTAAATAGACAATTTGAGATCTTGTGATTGAAAACACACCTTCACATCATTCACAGCTACTTAAGGCCTGCCATCCCAGGAAAAAAACAAATCACCTCCATGAAGTTAACAGAAACATCAAAGGTCATCAAGGAGAGCACATCATCTGTAACCGAGTCTGCATCAAATTCTGCTGTAATTCTGAATAATGTATAAATTAGAAATTGGGAGATTATGAGCAACTGACAAAGCAAGTGCTTGGGCACTGTAGTCTCTCAGGATTGTTAAAACAAGCAGTGCCTACAAACTAAAGAGAGTCAAGGAAGGCACAGTGACAAAACTGAACAGTTTATTTCCAGAGAAATCCTAAGAAATCTGTAAAACTTTGTTCAGCTGCCAGTCCTAACTCATGATATTGTGAGATGCACATTAACAGTGCACATCCTGTGCCTGTTAAACATGAGGCAAAATTACCAACATTTTAAGAACTTCACATTCTTATGAGAAACAAACACACAAAGACAGAGATAATCAAATAAACATTAGGTTTGTAAATAAGACATTAGAAAATTCAGGGAAGCATGGAACAGGACACCACCTTTGACAAAAAAAGCCCCACAAACTTCTGAACTCAAAGAGGAGGAGCTTCACAGGTTCTCTGCAGTTCTCAGAAGCACCCAGCAGATGGGATTCACACAAAACCTGCCCTCAGGCAGCAACACAAGCCCAAAGTTAAATAATACTGCAAACAGAAGTTACCCCCTTCTCTGTTTGGTATCTCTGAAGACACTGATAACTAATGAACAATACTCATCTGGCTTGCCTGAAAGCTATAAGCTATAGAAAGGAACATGTAGCATAAACAGATCCACAAAAAAAAACCTGGTTTCTCTCAAAACCCAATAACGCAATTTTAAGAAAAGCATAATTATGTAAAAACCAAAATTAGGTGATAGTAAGGCCCATTACAGGACCTCAGTTAAAACAGACAAACCAGCAAAAATCCCAAACATACATAAACCCACAGATGCACTGCCAGCAAGGAACAAACATTACAAACAATAATCTTGCACAAAGCTTGCGGTTTTCTTTCAAATTTTTTTATGGGAAGAAAAGGGCTATAGCATTTATTTGAAATTTTATGCTACATTATAACTGGAACATTTGATCATTACCAAATACATTATGCTGATGATTTCTCCTATGAACCCTACAGTGCCCAAGAACTGAGAGAACCCCTGGCCATGACCACTCCCCCACCCACCCTTAACGAAGTCCCAAGACTCCAGCGTGGACAGAGCCCAAGCAGGCAGGAGAACTCAAATAAGTCACAGAAAATTACATCTCTCATGACATCCAGCTCTGTTGTGGCTGGCAGCACCTTTTCCCATCTGCATTACTTCCTGCCAGCCCTGCTCTGTCAATGTTACAGCTCATTTATTTGGCCTTCATAGCCCAACACCAAAATTTGGCCCCACGGCAGTGACAAGATGGAAAATAAATCACAACCTCCACAAGCCACTCCCTTCTCCAACACTTTCTCTCAATACTGGATTTCCATCTTCCCTCCCTGACAGCATCTTCTCTACACCAGCTGGGACAGAAATACATAAAATTTCAATTATGTGGAATGGAAAATTCATGTATTTCCTATTAGGACAGAAATAGATCCAGTTTATCCAGACCTGACTCCTGTTACCTTTCCTTTTCGAGTAGCACTTCCTCCTACAATCAGCCTGAGCTGGGAAGTCCCATGGACTTCTTCATTCAAGCCCTCATCAACAGAAAAAAAATGGCTAAATTCTCCTTAGTCTGTACTACAGTAAATAAATAATTTTAAAAAGAAGGGAAGAGAAACCAAGATTCCCATCTCATTGGAAGCAACTTCTTTTTTTGTGGAATGCAGCACGAAACTTATTCTTTGCTACCAGACTTGCAGCTTAAGAACTCAGTAGAGATGATCTTTCAGAAAAACAGCAATGTTCTATATTTGGGATACAAATGCCTATAAAGCAGTCATATGATAATGCAATCCAACACTGATGAAGTGAAAGAGCACATATAAATATTTCAGCCTGAGGTCATGAAGGCAGCCACTGACAAAGCCCCACATCTCAGGACTTCACCAGGTTGACTACAATTCCCATCTGAATTTGCAACTTACACTCGGAATAAGTAAAAGTAATAGGGGGCAAAAAGGGGGAATTTGTAAGCTAAACAATAGCCAAACCCCCAAGATAAGTAAAAGAACATCTATTTAGCAATGATAATCTAAAATAAATGAATTTTGTATAATAAAATCCTTGAAGAGGCTACCAGGCCAAATTAATATTATTCACCTGAGTGAAAGACCTCAGGTTCTACGTGATATGTGAGAGTTCCAAAAGTCCTGCTGCATTCACAGTGACAAATGAAATTCTTTATTGCTGCAGAGATGACTCATTTATGGGGGGATATCAACACCACAGGGGAAGCAGCTGTCTGATTAAATGCATATTTGTCTATTCTTATCCATTCTCCAGAAGCCCGCTCTAGCACCCACTGAAGTGAGCCTGATCTCTCTCTTTGGATCACAGTAGGATCAGTTTATCCCAGGCCACGAGGTCCTCTCCCACTCACTGCTCCAACTCCCTCCAGCACTAAAGGACTGTCAAGGACAAAAATCAAAGAAAATAAACCCTGTGGCAGTTCTGTCAGCCAGATTCTCTACAACCCACAGCCTCATTGATCCGCCACAGAATCATGGAGTCATTTAGGATGGACAAGATCCAAGTGTTCCCCAGCACTGCCAAGCCACCACTAACCCACGTTCCCCAGTGCAATGTCCACACATCTTTCAAATCCCTCCAGGGATGGTGACTCCACCACTGCCCTGGGCAGTCTGTTCCAATGTCTGACAATTCCTACATGGCCAAATTTGACTCTTTCTTACCTAATCAGCAACCACCACCTGAAGCTGCACTGTCTTAGCACAGCAGGAAAGCATCTATTTTTAATTTTTTAACACTTTCACAAATACCCAAGATAAAGACACTAATGCCCTGAAGCAACACTTGGGAAGGGAAGACTTTTGTTCATTCTCTGACCCCTGACAAGTGGGGTCTCCCACCTCAAAAAACTCTGAGGGGATTAAAGTTCTGCCAAGATTCTGTATTAATAATCTCAAAGCATTACTCTTAGTTCCATATATTAAGAAGTAATGAGAGATCACAGGATAAAATAGGCAGCAAAACATACTGCAGATAGTCCTTTCTGAACTGAAAGGATCATTGATTGGAAGACTCTTGACTGCTGCAAATCACTGTCCAAAGTAAAACCAAAGAATATTTAGAACTTATGCTCAGATGGGCTAGAAGTCCACTAGATGCTCTGCAAAGAAAGCATGCTTGTTCTGCAAAAGGCATATGGGAATCTCAAGTTCCAGGTGTTGGGAAAAATCGCCTTCATTTTACCCCTTTACCTTGCAAATTTCTCTCCAATTCCATTTGTGATTTTCAAGCACTTTGTGCTTCTCTATTTATTTATTTTAATCATTATTTTTAGATGGGTATTAAATTTATCAATAGTGTCAGAACACCAAGGTTCTCCCCTTGCCAACAATAGGGTGATTTGAACAGGAGGGGTCACAGGACACAAGCATTACGTAAAGAACCTTTTGGACCTCAAGATACATTTGCGTGACATGATTTTCCACCATAAATAATCTGTCCTTCAATCACAGAGCTATATTACAGAGAGTGCACACATGTTTAAAAATTGCATATAAATCACTAAGATGGTTATGTAATAGGAGGTGAATTATCTCCTGGTTGAAATCATCTGGAAAAAAAATCTAAATCTCTTGAAATCATTGGCAAATCTTTCAGGGTTAAGTTATTATATTAAGAGTTATGATTATAATACATAGTGTTATAAAACCAAGTGTTCCTTTATAACCTTTAATTACAGTTCCTTTTCTCTAAATTATCCTTGTCCATCTCAAACACCTCTTCCAGAAGGAGGCCGCTTCCTCTCAAGCCTTCTGTTTTTGTATCATTAAGTTTGCATATTGAAGTTAGTTTAAAAAGGATAAAATAGTCTTTCCTGTGTTACACGCTTCTGGGCCAATGATCATTACTACAACTATGCAGAGACTACAACATAATGATAGTTTATTGCCCAAAATAATGGAATGTGTGCTGCTAAACCCAGCCAGATGATGTACAAAATGGCTAAACTGCAATAAAGAGAAAACTGGTGTTAATTAACCTTTTCAACCACCTGCATATTCATTAGCTGTAGCAGGACTTTGGCTCCTCCTACGTTGCCCTCAGACAATTTCCTTCGCTCCTCTGTTTTAATGGATTTCCAAGCACTGCTCAGAGCAAACCCACTAAGATTGGTATCAGAGCTCTGTTCCAGGGCTGCAGGGACAAATCCTGCACGGAACTGGGAGGGACGCAGGAGCCCCGTGCTGGCTCTGCCAGGAGCCGCATCCCACCCGCACTCCCGCCGGCACCGGCACTGCATTGCCATCAGCAGCGGCACCCCGCAGGACGGGGAGCATCACCAAACCCTCCACCAAACAGGTTAAATGCTAGGCTTCCTTAGAAATCCGGGGAAGACAGCCAAGCACGTACTTCCTTAAGCTTGGGAGAACTCGTGCTGCAATGCAGAGCTGGCTCTGGGCACAGCTATTAATTATTTCTGATTTCATTTCTTTGGGAAACCTTTTCCAGGGCCTCATCGTTCACCAGGCTAATGCCCTGCACCACTTGAGGGTGCACACAGCTCTGTTAAAGTACCTAGTACTAATACCTGAGTCCCAGGAAAGGAGAGGTTAGTAAATAAATTATTACCAAAGGAGCGGCTGAGTGCTTTATCTACCCTTCAGACAGCACTGCAGGCTTTGTGCTGCCCTCGCCAAGAAAAGAAAAGGGAGAAAAAATACAACTTGGGGGATTTTTCATGATCCTAAAAATACTCCTGATGCAGCCAGTGGCCAGTGGCTGCAACTGCCATTTGCCAAGCACAGTTAGGCAGCACAGCACAGACGCCGTGGCTCTGGGGGCAGTGGGGGATGGCTGGATACTCCCAAGAAAACACAGCAGCAGCATGGAGAATATTGCACAGATCTCATCTAGTTGCTATGGAGTCTCTGTGCATTTCCTCAGGAAAATTTTGCTGTGATACAGCAGTTCACTGACCAGTCAAAATAACTTTTTTTAAAAATCTCTATCATTTTCTGTCTACAGCAAATGTCAAATTTTGCAAAACAAATCCATGCTCATGATATCCACCCCACTCTGCACATAGTAGATTGCCATGGCAGTTTAAAGCTTATATCAGCATTTCACTCAATTCATCCTGCTAAGTCATATCACTGTACCAAAACACTTTCAAAAAAAGTCTATTCATAAGCTTTTCCATAAACAGGACAAAGAGAAATAGGTATCATTAGAAAAATGACTGGTTTTACTTTTGCTGTTGCATAAAGTTTTGAGGTTTTAATGCATATAATGCATGAGTGTTATTTCAATAACAAGGGGCAATGGCTTCACACTGAATGAGGGCAGAAACAGATAGAATACCTGTGAGAAATTCTTTCTGTGGAGGCCCTGGCATGGGCTGCCCAGAGAAGCTGTGGGTGCTCCATCCCTGGAAGTGTCCACGGCCAGGTTGGATGGAGCACATTTCCAGTGGAAGGTGTCCCTGCTCAAGGAATGAGATGAGCTTTAAGGACCCTTCCAACCCAAACCAATCCATGATTCCATGACTTCCAGAAGTAACTAAACAGAGCCAATATTAAATCCATGGACACCTTGTGGAGAGGCTAAATCAGAGATAACTTGCACCATTACCTGACTGAACTAAGTGGAACTGAGTCTCCCTGGCCTAGAAATGTGGATGGCAGCAACAATTTCTTTCCTTCAGGCAGCTCTGATGTCCAACACCATGTTCATCAGCAAAAATAGAAAAGATCTGCCCAGCTTAACTATTCTCCATTCGCATATGGGGGCCTTTTGGGAGATCTTAGTTACTGCTGCCTCTTGCTCCAGCAGCGAGACTATAATCAACACAATGCACGTGATTTCTTTCCTCCCTGCTGCACTGGTGCCTTGAAAAAGAAATGAAGCAGGGGAACAAGAAGGCCCAAGTGGGTCCAAGCAGTCCCCAGTAAATCATGGCCTGAGCAGCAAGGCACGAAGTGGCTTTTGTCTGCTCTTGTCTCCTGTTGCACTGTCAGCCTCACTGGTTTTGAGCAGTGACATGTCTCTGTTAGACATCCTGGCAGAGCACAGGCCAGAAGGAGTAAATAATTTAAAATAAGCTTAAATTATTCAACCTAAAACAGCTTTAAAAGGCTTGTAATTATGGTTCTATCAGCTGAAATCATTTTCTACCAGCCTGGGGAAATAAGAGCTACGCTCATTTTGGGTGAACACCACTTGCCAACGCTGCCGTATTTTACATGAAGGAATAAAGAGAAGGCAGATCTAAATTATCAGGCCAAAAGAAATCCACACCACTCCTCAGGTCACATACAAGAACAGCATCCCATTAATATTTGCTAAATATCAAACACTGCGAGTTTTTCCTGACCCAGACTATCAGTCTCACTGGGTTGTTTTAGAGCACAGGCAAACAGGGTAACTTTTTAAATCCTGTGTTACATCCCTCTCTTTTCTCCTTCTGTTCATTCTTGTCCTGTCTTGACCAGAAAAGGATTCTGCTGGAAGACAAAGAGCCGACCTTAAAAAGAAATGTGTACTCTGAAACCAGCTTAGGCTCACTTCCCTAAAATTTCTCTTTTCCAAAGCCCTAAGGAACTAAAGAACCTGCTAAGATTTTGTGGAGGTTAACATGCTAAATCCTTCATTAGCATCAACAAATAGAAGGTAATTACAGACATTTTTTTAATTGCAGCCTTTGTTTTCAGTTGCTTCTAAAAGGGCAGCTAAGAATTAATCTATATTGATCCATATGTGGATGGTCTTAGTGGAGGAATGAGTGTTAACATGGTTTTGAAGCAAATTCTGAAAAACTATAAGCAACACACTAAATCTATTTGCAATCTATGGAACTTCAATAAACAATTGACAAGAAAAAAACCTTGAACAGCACCAACTCTGTAAATCACCTGGAAATCACTTAATTACATTCATCAGATTTCAGTAATTCATATTGCTCCTATACCACATATAACTCTGTAACAATGGGGAATATCTAATCCTATCTGGACAACCCCATGGACTGAACAGGGAAAAAAATATTGATTTTATCTGTCTGGGGCTAAAAGGACAGGCTGCTAACAGGCACATTCATCAAGATGTAGTTAAGTATGGAAGAGCTCATCAGACATTCACACAAAACTACCAGCACCATGAACACACAAAAGGAGCTGCTTAGACTGATGCAGAGAACAGGAATTCTTTTCTACAGACCCTGAAGTAGCACCTACATTCTCAAGAGGTAACACAGATGTTTTGTGAGCAGATTGAAGTCAATAAAGTATGACAATCATGTGACTGCCAGCTGTAGTGTGTAGGTGCCTGAATGGCAGGGCTCCTGCTGCCCTGCTCAGGGCCATCCTCCCTGTTCCCACCCTCTGGCTGCACTATAGATTGGCAAATACATCCACCAGGGCATGGCTCCAGCTTTCGCCATTCAACTATCAACTCAGAGCTCATATGCCACTCTCATTTCAGGTGCCAAACTTTCCCCAGGAGTTCAGTGGAAAAGCCTGAGGGACTAAATTACAGAAGTCAGATTTCAAAAAGCTTGACACTTCACAGTTTAACATCTGACGTCCTCATTAAACATTTTTTTAATTGCTTAACACAAAGCTGCCCAAACGTCACATAATAATTCTTCCAGTGGTGCAGGAAAAAATCACAAATTTAAAGGACACAAAATACTTTACAAGGAGGTAAACAAAACCATCCCCAAAGCCAGAAAAGTTTAAGAGGGATGATTTCTTCAATGTGCAAATGCTCTCTCAACTTTTTTCAATCATTCCTGCTAAGTTAAATTTGCAGAGACAGGATAGGTGGACAGTCACCGTAGGCAGGTACTGACATTTCTCCTCTCTCTAAGTTGCTCTTTTAAAAGCTCAGCAGAAGTTCTTTTTACTGATCAAGACAAAGTGAGAAATGGAAACTTGGGTATTTTGGACACTTTCATAACTTCATGGAAACAATCACATAATGAGTTAATGCAGCCATAAAATCCAAAGTGTCTGCCATGACACTGGATTGCACCCAGCAAGCTCTACAATGCAAAGGGATTTAACATTCCAGGAACATATTTCCCTCCTCCTGTGTCCAGGGCCTCACACAATAGAGCCAACAGACCCTGTTAATCTTTTCTCCAGTATTTCAGATATGGATTAATTCAACTTAAACTTGTGAAGAGGCACAGACACCCACATTACCAAAACCACACTGAGATAAATGATCTATGTTTTGAAATACTGTCTACATATGAATAAATCTTGTGTTTCAAAAATTACCAAGGAAATTAACTGAAATACCACATATAAATCAAGAAATGATTAGACAACAATATAAAGGTGAGCAAATTTAAACTTGAAAATTGCTCCTTTCCCATCAGAAGCAAGGGAATTGGAGATCATCAATCTTGCTTCATTCCAGAACACTATGTGTTTGTGCCCATGTACATCACACCCCTTAAACAGAACATGGAGAAAAGGAAGGCGGCAAGTCCCAATCCATTCTGAAGTGCAACGTCATCTAAAGAAGCTCCATTTCACAAGGAAGCAAACTAGTGAGGTATTATTTTCATGCCCAGAAATAGCTCCATAAGGAAAGTACAAGCTTGAGATACAGAAGGAAAATGCTCAAAGGGCATCAGGAATAGGCACCTCCTACGCAAACACTCCATTACAAAACACCAAAAAGGTTTTTTTCATGGCTAGAGAGGCATTTGAAACATCTAGAAATTCTAGTGAATCACAGAGACGTTTGCCAAGGCAACGAATACAACACTGAGCAGACAAGACATTTTCAGTGTAAGGAAAAAACAGTAGGTTAAAGCTGCAATGAACCTTGAAAGCTTCAGTATACAGAGGTCAAGCAGTGAGAGACTCTTTCCCTTCCTTATCCTGACACAAACACCCCAGGGATCCCGCAGCAGGTTCACACCAGGTGAGGAGATACTGGTTGGCATCCATGAACAACACTGGGGTGACCAAGAGCAGACAACTGGATCTATGTGTGACTTCCTCCTCCTACTCAGGATGACTTTTTCTAGCACACCAAATTGCTCCTTAGCTCCTCCGTGCCCTCCTTCACTGAACTTTCCAAAGGGATGAACTTTGGGGCTGCCAGCTTCAGTGCAGAGCCAATGTACCCAATGACAAACACCCACCCTCCCTGCCAAAGATGTGCTTGAAGTTCAAACAGGCCTGGACCTAAGACAAATCTGACAACATTTTCCATACTGTGAGAAGTTTTTCATTTTCCTCTTTTGTGAAAAAGGAGATGGTAATGTGAAACAAGGTCTGCTGTTGAGGCAAAACAAAGCAAACTCATTCCCTGTCTCCTACAGCTCCATAACGGAAGCCACTTACTCCATGTTGTCTCTCCCCCAGATATGCTGGAATTCTGCTGACAGCAGAATCCCTCCAACCCTGTCTTTCCAGCAGCTGCTCTGTGTGAGCTTCAGCAGAGCTCAGAGTGTCAAGGGAAGGACTAAATTCACCTGACACTACTGGTTCTCAATCTCTTTTAGCAAACAGTGATGAATATTCCAGAGGCTGTGAAACGTTTTATGCTAACAATGCTGAACTCATGAATCTGGCCTTCAAAAAGGTATAAAACTTTTAAAAACCTTTTTATAAGACTAAATAAATACCCAACTACTGCCAGTAGAGACCAGACGCCAAACTCGGTCCTCATGACTGATGGCAAAATGGTAACAGCCATCAGCTTACCACATCAGTAACATTCAAAAACCAGTTTCATTTGGCAGCAGAATCCATTTTTATAACAAGTATTTTCTTTGGGATTTTATTTTATGTGTGTTTTTGAAAATCTTTTCAACACTGTCACATGCAGAGACAGGAAGCTGTGTCTGCTTTGAGAAGTACTTTAGACAGGGAAAAGCAAGCATGTGTTACATAGAGCCAGGGGCTAGGCAGCTGGATTCCCAGGTTGTAATTCCAGCTTTGCTGCTGACTCAGTGAGTGACCGTCACGGAACCACCCTGCTTCCCTTGCCTCACTCTGCAAAGGCTGAGCCACAGGCAGCTCTCTCCAAAGACACCAAGAGGCAAGTGGAGCTGGGCCTTATTTGTCCTGAATTTAGGTAAAATGGAATTAGTCATGCCTAAATTGCAATGAAATCTATAAATTTGATGCCGCTCACCTTCTGTGCTAGTACCTGGTTTTTAATGCTTTTGATACAGATTTGGATATCCACACAACTATTCAGAAGGTTGGGAGGCTTTACACACATGTGTTTGCACAGTGCCCTTTTTTCCACATTGCAAGAAAAGGTTATGCCTGCATAAAAGGGAAAAGTTCCAACTTGGATGCAAGAGAAGCAGAGCTGCCTCTTGTTCAAATGTTTTTTAAAATCAAACAAGTCAATCTCAAAAAGAATGCAAGAGAAGGTCCTCAGCGTGCAAACCCCTTTCCCCAGTTTTTGAGCATGGAATAATTCTGTTCATCTTCAAAGAACCACTAAGGATGGCTTAGAGACAACGTGAGCAGCTCGCTGCTGCTGCTGCTGGGCCTGCTTGCAGCTCTGCTGCTGGCCAGGGGGCTGGTGGGGCCCGGGGCTACGTCAGGCAGTGCCCGTGACAACAGCTCAGAACATTCTGGTCCTACCCCGGCAGCACAGAGGCTGCAGCCACAGTGTGCAGCGCTGCTGCCCAGACAGGTGATGGTCACATGGCAAAACGTTCAAGAGCCAGAGGCACTACAAGCCCACGCCCTGCAGCATATCCCTGGGAGCTTGGAGAAGGGTGGGATGGTACTAACGGATGCCCAGCATCATGCCAGAGTGGAAGAGTTAAGGCCATGGCCCTTCATTTATCCTCTTTTGCATAATCAGGATGTTCCAGGGACACAGGAAAAGTTTCTATCACGAGGCCAAGTGAGCACTTCGTGCACTCGGCACGTACCAGTGCATGGCAGGTATCCAAATGAGGGTCGGGAAAGACAGCCCATGACACCTGACATATTCCCTCACTCCAAAGATCCTGCCACAAACAAAATGGATCTCCACTGTGGGGAAAATCCACTCACTGCAGTGTAAGGCCTTTCACACAAATCACAAAGCTGGAACGAGATTCCCCCTATGCAGAAACACTTTAAGTGCTGAGAGCAATCAAAAACATATTTATTTGTATTTTGCCTCTCGTGGACCTGCACACCTAATTTGTTCCTAGCCTCCATTTTCCAAGAAAGTCAACAAATACTGGGAGGGCCCCTACTAGGAGATAATCCCATTTCACAGTAAAACTATTTATTGCTCTTCAGGAATTAAAGTGACAGATACATAAATATCTCACAAATACGTATCTCACAAAATGATGACTAAATAAAAATACTATATGTACCATATATTCTCTATTTGGGTTGTTCTCTGTGTGTGTACATGCATACATATCCATATATCTGATCTGTTCTACACCCTTGCATTCTGCACAGCACGAGCATGTATAGATACAGACACCAGCTCATTCCTGTGAGGCTGTGTGTCTCCTGCAGCAGAGCAGGATGGAAAAGCCCAGCCTGATCCACCCCCAACCATCTGACTGAAGGCAAGTTTAGGGTGCAGCCAGGCACTTGTTTATGTAACAGCAAGGTACAGCCGCAGTAGAAGGGAGCCAGGAGCAGGGGCTGAATATTAAAAAGGAGGAAATGCACACAACACTGAAGTGTTTTCTGTATTTTCTAAGTGAAGCCCACTGGTGATCCCTGGATCCAAAATCTGATTAGGAGCCTGCAGCAGCACACATGATTACTAACACAAATGCGGCCTGAGCCTGCCTGCTTGCAGTCAGGGATATGCAGCACTCTGGGAAAAGAGATAGCAGAAGGGGCAGTATTAATTCTATCCAGCTTTAATTAAAGTAGTCCAACAGGCATTTGAATCAAACATGTTGAGGAAATAGGATTTGTGAAAATCGGGGAAAACAACACACACTGTGATGAAGTAACTGAGATTGGGTGCTGGGCAGATAGAAAAATAACCCTTCCAGCAAGGACATCCACACATTAAGAACATTTTTTGAAAGGCTGTTTTGCAGAGGATTCCACAATCAAAAATGTAATCACAAAAACTACCTTATGCTGCAGTATCCCATTTAAGGGATTAGGAGAGTAATCACAATCTGCCCCAAGCAGCCCTGCCCAGCATCCAGGCACTGCATACATTAGAAATGACATTCCTGTTTTTGATAAAGACAATTTGGATGTGACTTAATGAACTCTGCAAAGTGAGCGTTTGAAAAGTCATGGAGATCACACCCAGAGGTCCCAAAGGCATCAAACAGCCTCTGTCATTTTATTTCAGCAGTTCAGAATATAAAAAGCCCTAAGACTAAATGTAAAACAAATTCAAAATTGCCCAGGTATGCCAAGGGAGCAGATGGTTTCTGAATTCTAGAGATCTGCCAAAACGATCTGTAAATTCATGGCTGAATTCTAGGCTTTTATTTTTAGAGAGATCTGTGTTTACATGCAATGTAGCAGAAAGGGGCAGGGGAGTGTGAGGTGTGGAAATTGCCTCTTGATATTTTCCCCTCCAGAGAATTTTATAAAGAATGGATAAAAACACAGTGTCATGGAATGAGTTAATGCAACTCATTATCACAAGCTAGAGAACCCAGACATGGGAGGAAAGAAATAGCAATGAGAAGGCATTAACACAGGCACTCATGATGTATCTCAGTCCTAATCCTAAGACAATAGAGTCTTCATTTTAGTATTTTCTCCACTATTGTATTTTTTTGTGTCCTTGGAAGCTATACAGTGATCTGGCAAACACGTCACCTCTACTGATTTTTTATTCTTCTCTATTTTTTTAGACCAAGACAATGAGAGTTGTCATTCCCTCTAGCACAGAAGGAAAACAACAGTTAATTATAAATTATGAGAAACCTCCCCAAAATCAGAACCGTCTAGAGATATGCCTTAAGAGGCCTAGAAATTGCCATCAGCAGCAGAGGCAAATCCAACAGATTGCAGACTTGTGTGCCAGGCCCTACCTAGACAAATACACCTGCAGTGTGCAGTGTAAATATACTGAATCACAGCGGCAAGCCCAGAATCCCTTTCATGACATCCAAAAACTGCAACACAGCTCAGCTGATGCTCCCAGCACCCCGAGGCAGGTCCTACACACAGCACTGATGGGGAGGTGGGAAGTGGAACTAAAAATGGGAAACGGGGGAGAAATGCTGTTGTGAAGTAGAGCAATGCACCTTCACACAGCAAAGCACAAGCACAGCCACCTCCCTCCCTTGACAACTTCTTGGGATCAGCCAGAGGCTTGGAACACCTGGCTGGGAATGATGGCAGGGAGCTCCAGGCCTTTTGGGATGAAGGAAAAGTGGCAATACCAGCGTGCCCTCTTTATGTGCACGATCCCTGCGTGTCTGTGGGCTGCCACGGCTCACAGCACTTTAATCTCACTGCAGATGAGCTAAGTCCACAGCAGGGCTCAGAGGGGATGGGAAGGGATGCAAAAGAGAAACGTGATGGGAAAGGTTTGGAAAATGAAGGGTAGAGCAGTGCAAATGGCAGTTAACACCTGTGAAGCACTGCACAGACAGAGGAAGGGTGGGGGACAAGGGAGAAGGAGGCCAGTTTTCCCCTCATACCTTGCGTTTCCGATCAGCCCTAGAGATTTTCCGCTGTCTCTTCCTTTCCTTCTCAAGGTTTCTCTCCCTCTCTTCGATTTCAGACTCTCGAACTTTTTTAATAGAAGCGGCTGCGTGAGCCATTTTGGCGAGGAAAACACCAGCTCCAAGGAAGCTGCTCCCACCACACGCGGATATCCAGGTGATTTATTTTTTCCGCAAGGGCACTGGCTGTGAGCCAGAAGTTCACGGCGTAATCCACTCTTCCTCCTCCGGCACCCCAGGAAAGGTCACGGCTCTGCCCCAGCCCCTGCAGCACCCATAGCTCGGGAGCAAGAGAGCCGTGCCCCCACACACGCAGCGTGCCAAAGTGCCCGCAGCCACACACACGCGAGCAGGGAGCAGCCAGAAAATACCTCCTAGCAGGCTGGAAGCCCTTCAGCTTGGCGGTGGCTGCAAGAGAAGGCGGGCTTCAGACTCAGCTGGGAAGGAGAAAAAAAACCCAGGGAGGGAAAAAAAAAAATTAAAAAAAAATCGGCCTTTAAACACACATCACCAAATTGGGAAGGTCTTTCGGGATTCCTCCAGAGAGGCTGCGTCTTCTGGCTGGGAGGAGGGCTCCACTTCAGCATCCCCAGCGAGAGGGGGAGGGGGCAGCTCCCGTCAGCTTCTCACATCGCCTTTCCACAGGGTGAGAAGAAAATGGTGCAGTCTGACTTAGTGACTTGCTGCTGCTGCTACCGGCTGTGCCGGAGCCCGGCACACGCCTTCCCGCTCCTCTCCTCCTCACGAGCTGCCCTCACTGCCGAGGAGGTCCATAAGAAGCCGGGAGGAAAATGTGTGAGGCTGGGAGAGCCCAGGCTCAGCCTGCTCACCTGCGGGCAGCAGGAGAGACGCCTGGAAAGGGCTGGCAGTGCTCAAGTCCTCATTGTGCCTCTGCAGCCACGTGAGGCTGCATCAGGAGAGCTGCATTCAGCAGCGAACCGAACGCAGCGAGGAGGGACAGCACAGAGCACGCAGCATAATCTGGGCTCAGCCTGCCCGCTCAGCTCAACCCCACCAAAGGAAACATAATGCCACCAGGGGTGCTGCTTGTTATTTTTCAACCTCAAAAGCTGCTCTCAGGCACTTTCTAAAACTACTTCTGAAGGCCTGCCTTGGAAATGGACAGTGTTTGTACCTGTGGACCAACAGCGACCAAAAGAGACAGTGACAATACGCTGCTACTTAGGTCGCCCTCACTCCCCAAATATCATTTGGGTTTGGAACATCAATTAATGGCGTTAATATCCAAGACAGATGGGTCTGCCAGCTCCTCATTGTTTATCCCGCTGTTAAACCAGCACATCAAAGTCCTATTCTCGCCTTCCCGGGTAACTCATCACTATTAGCACCAAACTTTTATTAATCAAAATAGGATTCGGGGAGATCAAAAGAGATTTTGCATTAGTTGCTAGCAGGCAACAGATCCTATTTCAGCTCCCTGCAACACCACTGCTCCAACCTCCTCAGGCAGGTGCTGAGGGAGAGGGAGGTTGTGATCTCCCAGTGCAGCCGAGCCCTCTGCATCCCTGGCTTATTCACCACCCCAGAGTCATGGGGATGTGGCAGCTCACTGACACCACCTCTAAAACCCACCAATTCAAAGAAACAATTCCTTGAGCCAAATTACCCCCTGCAATATATTCCTCGATTTCAGGGAATTGTACTGAATGGTCCCTAGAGCCGAGCACCATGAATCTCTCTGTAACACAGCCCCACCACTTGAATGATAGGCATCCTGAGAGCTCTTCATGGGACAGCTGCTCATAGAGCAGCCTGAATTCCCCCCTCACACTGTCATGGCACCCATAGAACTTAGTGATCTCCAGTTCATGTGAAGCAGGACCATTTATTGTCACTGTGGAACTAATCCTCACTAATAACTTCTGTTGTTGCTATAAGGTTTCACTTTGAGAACACCATTGACCAAATTTTTATAATGGATTATATATGAAAACTACAAAGGCACTATAAAAGCATCTTTAAAACAGGGATCTATTTTGTATTTGAGCCAGTGACCCATGCAGTCAATCAAAAACACAATTCCCTACTGGAAGGAGGCATGGGAAGTAGCAGGACAGGTAGTGCCAGCCAAGCTTTTTCTGGCTCCTCTCTTCACACAGGCTGACTTTCTCCCAGCGCTTCCCATTTGTGGAAAACTAGGCTACACAAAGCTAATGGCTAAAACACAAGTGGCTGGAGCAACAGCCACCAGAACACTGAGACAGGTGGAGGGAGCCATAGGAATAAAATAAAAGGGGAAATTGGAATCCTTGGTAGAACTCTGGCATGCCTTGTCTTCTTCACATCATATGAACCTCACGGGTACCATCACTTGTAAACCAGAAATTAATGGCTGGTAGTCTAGAACTGAACTTTCCTGATACCTTTCCAATCTTTTCATGGAATCTTAAAAAAGAAGCTGGAAATAGAACCACCACACTTAAAAATCCCAGGCTTAGGATTTTCCTAGATCATGGTTCAAGGTGCCTAAGCCACTAAATGCTTAAATCCAGTGACATGGTGCACACAGTAGGGTTTGATACACACAAGAGGGTTTATGGCAGTCATCATTATTAAAGAATTTATCATCTTTTGATAACTGATGCATGCAGAGTCATCTCCTCAGTATCAAATAATTATTCCTTCAGAAAGCTCTCTTAAAAGTTAACCAAAGACTTGACATACTTTCCAACTCAGGCTACACAAAAGAAAAATATCAGACACTGGAACCAAACCACTGATGCCAAGTAAAATAAAATGAAATAACAAATATTCTTTATAGGATTACTGTTAAAAAAGAACTTCAGGTTCAGCTCTATGAGTTCATTACTATGTTTTACAAACATTTTCTCCCTAACTTCAAAGATACATAAAAATATCTCATCATTTTGTGGGGAAAAAAAAAAAAAAAAAAAAAAAAAAAAAAAGAAAAAAAAAGTGACTTCTGATAGATTATTTTGGAAAGAACATATCTTGTCTGGGGAGAAGAACAAAGTAGGCATCAATATTTGACACAGCTTATGTCCCTGCAGGAAAGAAGTGTTCTTATTTTAGGACAGATTTTCCTTAAAAAAATATTGGAAACAGGCTTGTCATTGCATTGCGTATGCAGATCCTAACAAAAACAAATCCTTCTGCAGACATCAGTCTGAAGATTACATTTTCAAGTAAAAATGGACACTGAGCAATTTCCCCCTAAACATAGAAAACGTTTTGTGGAGGTGCTACATCAGAAAAGCAGAATATACAGCAATGCTGTCACAAACGGCATGCAGGAGGGGAGTGGGAGAGTGGGCAGATGCACAATAACAGAAGAACACAGTTCCAGAAAAAGGGTGGGTTTTCTCTGAAATGCATGTGTCATCCTCAGTTTAGAATGGAGACATAGAGAACTCGTGAGATTCAACAAATTCCCATTTGGGATAATAAAGCTTACAAGGCTTCAACCTGCGCAACCCTGTGTGATCTGTGAACAGACTCCAAGTGATGAACCTCACCGTGAGCTACCAAGATGGGGATGCTGAACTGGGGTTCCAGCTCCTGTCTGCCTGTTTACAAACTGGCAGTAAGCATCAGCTTCTGGACCTGATCTGCTGATTTCACAGACTCCAGGTTATGTTCCCTGAGCTGCCCCACCAGCCGAGACACAGCGCTGGCACTGCAGTGCTGCAATGGCCACAGCTAGGACAGCACCAGGCTTTACCTGCCAGCTTTCAAGCAGACTTGATCTGCTGAGCAAATCAGCATTTGCAGTCTATAAAAACCTGGTGGGTGAAACCCAACGGTAATTGAGTACAAAAAGAGAGGATGTAAACAAGTGATTATCTTCCCTGAAGCATATCCACAATCAGAGGTCCAGCTCACAAAAAAAGGAGCTTCTCTCCATATAAATCATGTGGGCAGTGCAAAAACAAAGTCAAAACCAAGTCTAGAAATCATGCTGAGGAAGTATGACTCAAATTTGTTCCTAAAGGTACCAAAAAAAAAACCCCAAAATAACGGGAGGCATTGATGGAGTGGGAAGAGCCTTTCACGTTTCACAGCCAGAATGGAGACTGTTGTTTCCAGCTCTAAGCTCTAGTACATGCAGGAAACTGCCTGGAAATCAAAACTGGTTTCAAACAGCTAAAAATGGGAAAGGGCTGTCCTGGGCAAGAGTTGGCCAGGATGAAAACTGGACAACTCAATATTTTGTCTACTGTCACAGAAAACCCTTCTGGATAAGGCAGATTACAATTCCATAGGGAATTAGGCTCCCTCCAAAGCGATGCCCAGCCTAACTTGTACACGATAATGCACAGGTGCATCCACGAGGTATTTTGCAAAATCTGTACCAACCATCATCCCTGTCCCTACAAAGTGTATGCTGATTCAAACTTCTGCTCCTTGCTGGGAGGCAGGACAGTTAGGCCAGGCTCGGAGGTATGGGCACAGCCATGAGTGGCCTGGAAACCAGAGAGCCCTGGCTCACTGCATTAACTCACCTCCACCCATAAGCATAGATGGAGACCTCCCCTCTGCTGCTATTCCAGCCAGGCTAAATGGCAGAAGTGGGCAGCCTTCTCCCTCTGTTTAGGAAGCTCTTCTCTCAACACCCTCTCTTGAGGGATGCGGATGGAGGTGATGGAATTGTTTTAATTGGCACAAAAATACTTGGAAATGCCAGGGCAGAGTAAAAATGTACTTAATTCAACTATTTAAGAGCATTCAGAGGGATTGTGTGTATTAGCATATCCAGCCATTTCAGTACCTACAGGACTATGTATTCCTAGAAAAGCAGCAAAGTAATCCTTGCAGAACGTAAAAGCGCAAAGCTAATTATGGAAGCACAGGCTACAGTCATAAACTGCCTCCTGTATCACTCACTGTTTAACCCTCACCCTTAGCTACTAATCACACACTAGTTATTCTACAGGTATGTAATACTGAAGGTACAGTAACTCTGGAAATAAGTTACCAATCACATATCCATGCTCTATAGGTTTCATTTTATATTTCCTGAGAGAAATATATTAAGGTTAAAAAAAACTCTACATTCCCTCATTCTTATTTTACTGAAAATGCAAAGACAATGTGTTCCTCAAAGTTCTGTGGTGAAAATTAGTGTCACTAAACTGCAAATGAGAAGGTGATACATAAAACTATGTCCTGCCTTTTTCTGCACCTTGAGTGTATCCATTTTATTAACTGAAAAGTGAGCACTACCAAAGAAATGAAGAGAGGTAAGTTGAGGTAGGAATGGACCTAAATTAGACCAGTTTTAACATCTTTCCTTTTTTTTCTGTTAGACCACCAGAGTATAAATCACAGCACTGCCACCTTTAGTGGTCATCGCCAAGACCATATCACACATGATACAGTAATATTTCAAATACCATCTCCCACACACACAGCAGGTTTCTGTCTTAAAGGTGTTCAGTTCAACACTGACAAACAAGTAATTGCAATTAATAATTAAGCCAGAGGGAAAACAGAGATACTGCTTAGCTACCTTATCTTGGGAGAGTTACTGAAAACAGTAAACTGCTCTTATAAAATTATTTTTCCTGTATTATGGGCAAAGAAAATGACATCATATATTCCTACTTAAATAAGAGCAGTTACTGTGGGATGAGACCAAAGTCTTCTGGCTCCAACAGTGGTCAAAAACTGGGTATCTAACAAAGGGTAGAAAAGGACAAACATGGATGATAATTTCCAGTACTCCAGCAGCTTCTCGTTGTTGCAGACTGCTGGGCATCTGTGCCAGGCATTTCCAGTTACACAGCCAGCCTCACCAGCTCTTTTCCACAAACTTGGGCAGCCTCTCTCTGAACCTTTCTGAATTTCCAGCATCCACAGTATACGAAGGCCAAGTTCTGCAGCTCACCTATGTAACCAAAGTACCACTGTCACAGGTGAGTGCTTACAGAACAGCAAGGAGTCAAGATAATTGTCATTAGAGAATAATGAAAATTCTTGCAGTCAGGCTTTGTTTCTGCCCAAGCTGTGCCATGGCAAAGAAAGGCTTTGCACACACCAACTTCCTGAACATCGAGAAAAGGATGTAGAAAAGCCCTTCAGAGACTGATGCCTCTGGTTTAAAGGAATAACCCAGTTATGGGGTAGAGGTAACCCAGCTGCATCCAAGCTGGCAATTCAGGAAGCATATTTGTTTCATCAGAATCCTAAATAAATTACACATAGGTATTTCTAGCAAGTGCACCCATCCTGTGGGTTTCCAACGATCGCTACGTTGCATTAACTCCAAATATTGCCCCGCTTGTATTTGTTTTCATATTGATTGAAAATATTGATGTCACATTCTATTTTAACTAAGTCAAACAGGGCCTCTTGCAACAGCTCACTAAGAGCAACAGCAGACATTTTATTGATTACAATGAATTTGGGAACAGGACCTTGATCATTTAATTCAACATTTCAATGTGCCTTCTCGTTTTCCTTACTGCCCTACCTGCTTTCACCTTTGATTTCTGTGTTTGGTTCTGGGCTGGTGAGGGCAGAAGCTGCTGTTAACACAAAGAAGGATCCCAGGGACCATTGTGACCTGCCATGTCTGATTCCCAAAGTGCTCATTGCTTTCCCCAGGCTCACTTCTCACGTTCCCTCATCCCTGCAGTTACATTGCTGGATCTGCTGCAAAGGGGCAGGTGCAGCTTCCCAGCCTGGTGCCTGCTCCACTCACAACACCAGGAAGGTCATCTGCAGCCAAGAGCAGGGGGGCTTGCTGGGGTCTGCTTCACCCTGCTGCTCCCCCACTACCACCTGGTGCCACAGACAAATGCTCCACCAGCCTCAGTGAATACTCCCTCCCTAATCCTGCATCCTGATATAGGACATAGCTCAAGCTTAGGGGGAATTATCTGGGAAAAAGTAGCAAAAAGCAAGTTTCATGCTGAAAGATACCTGCATATATTTCACTTGTGTCCCTGAGGGATCAATCCTACCCCTTGGAATTTAAAAGTTCTATTACTTGTTTCCCCAAAAACAAGGGGAATATTGCCAATGACCAGCCTGAGGAGTGAAAAGGAGGGCACTCCACTCTAACCCCACTGTCCTACTTGATGTAGTAGCTTAGTCCATTCAGAAATTATCCTGATACAATAATGTGACTGATCTACAGTGCTATATGTAGCATAAACAGGTGAACAGAAACATCTGTTGATCTGGAAACAGAATCCTGTTTGCTCAAAGCCAAGAGGGTGTTGTAAATAAAAATAATTTTTTCCAATTATAATGATATGAAAACTAATTATGCCAGGGCAGCAAGAGCTTATAACAGGAAAACTGTTTTGTTTGCCACTGGAAGCCTTAAGCCAGTGTGACCCACATCTCACTCACTTTAAATCCTTTCAGTTGCAACCCTGCTGCTGCACATAATCAGCTCTGCACATAATCAACCTTGCTGTTACGTGTAGAAGGGTGCCTGCACTTCAGTGCTGGACCAGGTGACACAGGTTCATGTTTGAACAGGCTCCATCTACCTCAAATTCAAAGGTTACCTGTCCATAGTGACCAAATCAAAGGCTTCACTAATTGTTACTTCCACAATTATTATTTAATATGTACACATATGGATTTTCCCTCTGTTTCTAACAAGGGAAGACCTGTCTGCTACTTGTTTATAAAAGCAGAGGACAGCATTTTGCACTAAGGATTCTTAAAAGCTCTCAGACACTATCTAAAATACACCCCAAATTAACAACCATAGTAAACACAGTAACACATTCTTCTAAGCTAGATGTTTTTCACCTTTGCCTCACCAAGAAAAGAGGGTGAGATTCCTTTACTTTTGCAATAAAGTTACCTCAGTGGTCCCAGTATGTGACCAAACCAATACAGACACAGCATTATTGCCTATGGAATACTGAATTCCATACACAATCAAATGGTGCCTTTAGCAGACATTACTTTGGAAAGCACAGTAAAAGACCATAGGGAATTTGTTACAGAGTAAGTCCCAAGGTCGAGTGCCTTGTGCTCCCCTCGGGCACCCTGGGCAGAGGCGTCCCTGTGCCTTTGGCGCAGCACCCTGGAGAGAGCCCAGCACCCTGGAGAGCGCCTGGGGCGGGGATGCATCGAGGAGCGGAGGGAAACGCCGGGAACGCAAAGCCGAGCGTCGGGAGCCGCTAGGGACACGTCCTGGTGCCCCTCTGCAGCCACTGAACAGTTTCAAAATCTAAGAAAGGCAGATGTGCTTCCGGTGACACAGGGTTGTTCCTGCTGGAAACATGGAGGGGAGCGAGGCACAAGTCAGTGTTGTGCTTCCCAGCAGGAGTGCCTGGGGAATGGATGGCAAACGATCCCCCTCTCCCGGTGAAGCAATGAAATAGCAACCTTGGATTCACATTTCATACAGTCATAAGGATTTGTGTTGGAGGCACCTTAAATCTTATCCGGTTCTACCTCCTGCCATGGGCAGGGACACCTTCTGCTACCCCAGTGCCTTCCACTAGCCCCGTCCAACCTGGTCTTGGAGACTTCCAGGGATGGGGCAGCCACAGCATCTCTGGGAAACCTGTGCCAGGGCCTCCCCACCCTCACAGGGAAGAATTTCTCCAGGATATCTAGTCCAAAACTATCCTTTTCTTAGCTATTCTACCCCTACATTCCCCTCTCCAGCTCTCCTGTAGCCCCTTTGGGCTGAACACACCCAACTCTTCCAGCCTGGCTCCAGAGCAGAGCTGCTCCATCCCCAAACATCTTCATGGCCTCCTCTGTGTCTACTCCAACAGCTCCATGCCCTCCTGTGCCAGGCTCCTCAGGGCTGGAGGCTCCAGCTGGGGACTCACAAGAGGGGAGCACAGGGGAACAACCACCTGCCTTGACGTGCTCACCATGCTTCTGACACTGCCTGTGACAGCTATTTCAGTATCAAAGCAGCCCAAGCACAAAATTTTGGGATGGCTGAAACACAGCCCTGGTTTAGGGCAAGACGGAAGATGCTCCCTGTAGCACAAGCACTGTGAAATCCTTGGTATCTTTGTGAAGTCCAAAGATATAGACTTCAGGGGAATTTCTAGAGGAAGCACTTGAGAAGATCCAAACACCCAAGGCAGCAGAAATGAAGATACGGTTTTCCCTACATGACAGAGAAAAGCCAGAAAGATCTCAACACCAAACCCAGCAAGAGGCCATGGGCCTCTGACCAGGGTACAGGGCCCTGCCTCCCTCCTGAGCTTCTGTTGGTCTTGGATCAATCACTTACGCTCTTCAGTAAGAATGTGTCAGATGACCTTTTAAAAGGGTTTCATAACCTATTACAAATAACTTGTCTAAGTAGTATCAATTTTAAAAGTCATCTTTGAGTCAGCTAAATACACAGATTCCTCAGAAATCATGGAGGATGAAGCTTGTTGTCCATCTATGACTTAAGAATGTAATGCAAATTTCACTTTCAAATACTAGCTTTTTCCTTGCCCTTCCTACAAGAAACATTGTAGTATAATTTTTATGTTTTGACTTCCAGGCCTGTGTTTACAGGACCATATACTGAAAAACTCCTCAAAGACACACACACACACAAATATATTTGATGCATAGCATTTTCTTTCTTTGTGAACTCATCCAGTAAAAGAGCTTGTCCATACCAGTACACCTTCAGTTATGGGAAACAAAGCACCCCCCAGCATCAGGAAATACATCTGACACAAAGTACGTATTATCATGAATCTGTTCCCAAAGTGCTTCAATTTCCATCAATTCCTGTGGAAGATGAGGATGAGAATATGACTTTTCAAACAACTAACAAGAATGGCTCCCAATTCACAGAACAGAGGCAGTACTCTGTGGAGATTAATCACCTTCACTTTGAAAAGTAGTATCTAACAAGAATAATTTCTGAAAAATACTTTGTGACTTCTTAGGAGCCTTGGGAATAAAGACCTTAGAAAAAGGGAGCTGTCTAACCACTTTCCCAAAAAACATCTTACTATTATGGAGATGTGAAAATGCACTGCAGAGAACATTACCAAAAACACTTCCTTGCAAAAGCGTGCTGTTATCTGAGAGGCCTGATGTAACTGGGAGCCGTGCTGTGTTCATCACTTCATACCCCTACAACATATAGTGATTCAACATTTCACCAAGACAACAGCATTAAAAATGACTAATAAAGACTATGGCAATTTACCCACTTCCCTACCCTTACTCTGAAAGTCACAAAAGGGATGCTCTCACTTGGAAATCAGACATCTGGCTGACTGGGGTTAAATGGATCGTGAACTGAGGTGGGCAGGGACTGGAAATATTTCTGTACAAACCTAAGCAAAGCTGGCCCTCAGCTGCCAGAGGGCCAGAGGTTCAAATCTGAGCTGGATATATCATTTGTACGTAAGTGGCAAAAGGGCAGATGATTCATTCACATAGGTTAAGGCTGAGCTCTGCACTGGAAAGGGATAAAGGCAGCAAGTAGAGACTTAATGTTATAAAGATGTACAAAAAGAACTGTAAGTGTCTTGGTCTTGTGACCAAAGACACACTTCATCCCAGGCTTTTCCTCAGTTTATCATCCTCAAGCTCTCGCAAAGAGCAAAACAAGCTTCTATCACCACAACAGGCAGCACTGGATTACAGCAGCCTTTTAATTCCACTCTGCCCTCTTCAGGCTCCTGGAGCACCTGTGAGCAGAGTGTGTAACAGAGGTAATCCTCCCCCCTGGCTCACAGACCTGCCAGACTGAGAATTTCTTTAAAGAGAGAGAATTCCTTTCAAGACAAGCTGATGGCACAATTACACACAATGAGTTTAACCATAGCAGTTAACTGGCCTGTGTGGAAAAGGCAGAAGCTGGACTTTCCAGTGAGAGATAACAAACAGTAGCTAACATTTAACACATCTAGGGATGTGAGAAACCTAGATTTAAAATCCCAGGTGTCCTATCACCTCAATGGATTAATGGCCCAATTAAAACACTTATTTATGTAAAGTAGAACAGCTCCCAGAAAAGAAGGAACAGACTAGTAAGGCACTAATATATTCATTTGGGACTTCAGAAACCTCTCTGAATCTAAAATCTCCAAGTAAAGCCACAGCCACCAGTCTTTTGACAGAGATTTGACACTGTGCAATGGAGCAGGCTGTCAGAGTACCGAGTCAGCCAACACATCCACACAGCAGAGCACACTGGTCAGGTGTAAAAGCAGGAAAGGCACCTCAGCACTTTGTGGCACATCTTTCAGCTGGGTTTATTTGCAGCCTTGTGCTCTCATGCTTATTGGGTCTTCGTTGGTGCTGACTTGAAGGTCACTGCATTGCCCACCATTCCGCAATGCAGAGATATCCTGAGACATCATCTTTTCCATACTGAAGGGAAACATTTGCAAACTTTTCAAAATCCTAAACAGAACAACACAATCCCTGGGATTCACCTCTCTGTAACTGCAACTAGCCAGCAGACAGGACTTACAAGCCACTTCCCCTCTTTCAGGAATCCTCTCTCTTCCTTGAGGACACAAAGATACACAGAAGAGGGCTTTCTTAATAAGAACCAGTGTTTAATTCAACAACTGAAGAGAGGGAAAGCATGGCAGAAAGGAGCCACTACATACTGTAACAGCACAGCATCCCTGCACTGCTGCAGGAATGCAGAGGAGGCAGGAGTGAAGGAGTAAAGCCGAGCCTGGGGAGGGGAAAGAAAGGTTTGCTTAGCACTTGGGGGATTTTTACCCACTAATAAATAACGTTTTCCCGGGGTGTACTGGCAGCGCTGGTGCCGAGCACCACATGGTGGCACTCCAGCCCTGTCTGTCCCCAGCCTGGTCTAAGGAAAAGCAGGCACCTCATCTCCCCGGATGCCAACACTTTGCTCTGCTTTTAACTGTGTTTCTCAGGTTTTGACACACTTAACACTGTTTAATGCTTTGATGCAGTTGAGAGGAATAAAAAGCTGTCCACTGGGCAACTGGGTTTTACTGCTTCAAATAAAAAATAAACTACTTTCCCACTAATTTTAAACTTCTCTTGGGAAAGGTCCCCTCCACGTTGTCTGTTCCAGAGCAGTGAAATGGCAATTCGGCCGTCCTGAAACACTGCTACAATCACTGATTCCATTCTCCTCTTAACCGTAAGTCTGGCAGAGAGGTGCTGCCCGTTCATGTTCTCCCACTTTGGAGCGAGAAGGGAGAGGAAAACGAAACAGCAAACTATTCTGAGCTCCTCCTCACAGAAAGCCTGCTGTAAGACTAAGGATAAGATTTGATAAGCCTGATGTAGTTAACAACAGTCCTGCTCGTGTCAGGGAGTTTGAACTAAAAGGCCTTTAAAAGTCCCTTCCAAACCAAAAGTATTCCATGATTCTCCAATGACACCCGGGGTATTTTAACACACTAATTTTAAGGAAAATCTGCAGGCAATGCCCTGACCCCCCGGCAGTGGTGTAGTGCTGTACTTCCCGCCTACTGCCTGGAGCCCTCTCTGCCTGGCAGCGGCCACCCAGGGCCTTTTCCTTTCTAAACACACTGCAACAATGAGAAACAGTAGCACAACTCAGCAGTGCTGCTGGGCACAGCCATCCCTTACACTGACCCTTAAATGGTAATTGTAGCCTAGCAGGACATACGACCCTGAAAACATGATTGTACCTTGCATTTAAGATCAATCACTCTGCTTCCACTGCTCTCTGCACTGCCCAGGACAGAGCACAGTGCCTCCTGCTTTTTGCACCATGATACCTTTGTCATTTCTCCAAATTTGATGCTCTGAGGTGGTTTAACACATCGGGGAGGTTACATCATACAATCTATGGTGAAACTGCACACAGTGTTCAGAGTTTCCCCATGGGAGAGAACAACCCAGGATTTCTCACCCATCATGACCAGAAACTACTCTGGGATTTAGTGATCCCTTTCAACACACGAGAAGGACAAATCTTTCACTTTCAAATGCAAAACAAGTTCTTTTTTGCCATAAACACAGGTGCCTTGGAGAACAGTGTTTTCCACAACCTCATCATCCCCCAGAGACAGAGAAAACTGTACCCAGAGAGGACAGAGAAGCAACCTTTGCAAAGTCTCCTGCTGGCTTTTGCTTTGTATGATCTCAGACTAACTGCTGCTGTGCAGTCATGTGTAAGGGGACTATTTCTGAATTAATCATGCATCAAACTGCATGTGTGTGCAGGAATAGTCATTTCAGCTGCCAGTCTGTACAGGAGGGTACAAGAAACCTGATTATTGTCATTTTGTCCTTTTATTTCTTCTCCCAGATTCATTTGCTGTTATTGTTTTAACCTGCTCCTACGCTGGAAAAAAGAATTTATGCAACAAAAATATGGTTGGCAGGATTCTACGTGTGGTCTCACCTCCTACAACATCTTAAACTGTGAGATATCTACTTAACCTCTCACCACATAGAAATGCACTCAAGGTGAGATGTGTGGGGGAAGATGCAGCTGGTAGCCCAGGAGAAGAGTGAAGGGGCTGTGCAAGAACATGGTATCAGACGGGAAACAACATGAAATCCTTGTCCTTTTGAGGAGCACAAAGAGGCACGCCTACAGCCATTTCTCTTCTCTGATCTCCACATCAGTACAGGCTCCATTAGGAAATTAACCTCTGTGATCTGGGAGCTGAACACTGAGTGCTCACTGACAAAAGGATGCCATGAGGAGCCACGAGGCTCCTTGATGAGACCCCTCAAGTTGCTCCTTGCTGTTCTTTCTTGGGATCCTTTCATCAAGTGCAGGGAGTCAACTGCACCACAAAAAACCGTGGTGAATATCAGCTCCAAAGTCCACATGCACCTCTTCAGTGCAAAGGGTATTGCTAGAATAGCTTGTTGTTGGACTAATAGAGGCACTAAGAGAAAACTCACCCTTTTGGCATCACATCATGCAACATGCATGAAGCATCGAACAGTGTAAGAACATTTAAGTTGCAAAGACAAGCTTTTAGAACCTAAAAAATTCCTAATTGTGACCATAATCTTTACTCAGCCCCATTACACATGTGTCCTGTGAGATAGCCTGCAACTGAGGATCACTCACTATATATTCATGAGACCTCTGCCCTCTTCAGTGAGCAGGCCTAGGCGGCACACACTTAAAAAACAGCTTTGAGCACTTATTCTCTCCTTGATGCTCAATGGGTGGCAGAAGGGCTTTCATTCTGCACGATAAACCTGATTTCTGAAGAAATTAAATTATTAATTCCCTTATAGGTCTTTCTGTAGTTCTCCCTGCTATATATATATGTATGTAATAAGTACTAATGCATTTATTTTCAAGAACAGCTCTGGGACATGAAAGGCACTTAATCTTCAATTCACAAGACCAAATGTGCCCTCTAATTTTGTCTGCACCAATCAGAAACATTTTGAACCTTATTTTTCAGGATATATTCATTACACGTAGCATTTGTACTGCAAAAGTGACATTTCTATGGGCTTGATTTGCCATAACAGATGCTCAGAATTTGTACAGGTAGACCAAGAATCAAAAGCCAAGCTGTGATTGGAGGGAACACTGCTGTGTTGTCCTTGAAAAGCCAAGTTTTCCCATGTGAGCAGCATCACACAGGACCTCTGAGGAGAACAAAGTCAGAATCCACAAGTCCAGGGCATGAGCTCAGTTGCCTAAACATCCAATTCTGCTCTGCTCCTCAAGATCCCACATCTCAGACATCCCACTTCCAAAACAGTCCAACGAGAACACCACCC
This sequence comes from Sitta europaea, assembly GCA_013400255.1. Lineage (NCBI taxonomy): Eukaryota > Metazoa > Chordata > Aves > Passeriformes > Sittidae > Sitta > Sitta europaea. The sequence goes on from VXBS01002676.1 coordinate 605,958, forward strand.
TTCCCTGATTATTAAACTCACGTGTAACTCGGATCTAGCTGTGCCCCGTAAAAGTCATATTTATCACAGAAAAATAGAGCACAGCATCACCACCAGAGGTCTGCATCAGAGAACACACCCCTTATTTCTGGCACTGCTTCATCTTTATGCATAACTGTCCTCAGACTTACTCCTGGGAATGTCTGGATGCTCAGAAATGCTGCTGTACTGATACACCAAGTGTCAGGCTACCGTGTCACCAGACAGCATCAGCAGTGTCACCATTTGCACTGCACCAGGCTGCACCCAGGAACTGGTGAAATACAGTGCGTGCCTCAGATAAGACAGTTAAAAGAATACAGAAAGGGAATAACCTCCCATCAGCAAGAACTGTGTGTAATGCCAGCTTGGCACTGCCTTCCAAATCAGCTCCTGGACTCAAGGGTCACCTATTGACATCTCCTTATGCCTTTTGGCAGCAGTCTCATCATCCCTCTTCCTCGATGCTTTACTCTTGCCACACCGAGCAGTATTTCCCCACAGCCCTTCTTCCCAGCCCTATTCCACCAGGGTGTGCCTGTTCCACCCTCCCCACTGGGCTTCTGACACACGTCTCCAGGCAGTACTTAGTGTTTTGCTGACGATCAGAAAGCTCGGCTGCAAGCCTGCTTAAGCTCATCCTTCCTGAATTTTAACACCTTCCCTCCTCCCGGCAGCAGCACAACAAAGGCGGCTCCCGGAGAGGGCACCTGGGGACCCGCAGCGCAGCTGCCACAAAGCGAAGGCCCCGACAAAAGGCAGGAGCCCGAGGGCACGGCCAGGCCGGCAGGGATGGGTGGCGGGGCTCGTTCCGTGCGCATTCCCGCCCGCGATCCCACAGCATCGCTCGGGCGGATCGGTACTGCGGAGAGCCCCGGTCCCCATAGCAACGGAGCCGGCGGTCCTGCAGGAGCCGCGCCGAACGCAGCCCCGCACAGAGCGCGGGATCCACACGGCGTGAGCCAAAGGGCTTCGCAGGATTCCCACACTCCAAGCACCTGCACAACAAACGCTTCCCCACATCAGCGTGCGCCACGCTCCCGCAAATTTTGCTAATCTGCCTCTCGCAGCAAACACTGGTGTAGTATCAGGAATAAACACAGCAGGGAGGGACTGTGATCCAGAAGCTGGAGAGGGAGCAGACACTTGCAGGGTATTTCTGGCTCATCTGCTGATTTTCTATTTTTCTTCAGGCAAAACATCGAAATTCTGTAAAAATGTGTAGAGTGCTACATTCTCTGTGGTTTTGCCAAGCACTCTGATAACTCTAGCAGATAAATATGCCTACAAAAGTAAGAAACCTCTGACAGCAGATATGTTACTGTATTAATGCACAGAGATAAAAACAGAAAACCAAAGTTCCACATACCTACCATCATGCAGATTAATTTTTTAGCAGAAACCACCACTCTTTTTTCCCTCTCCTCTCCAAAGCAGAGTAAGAAAGTGGGTTTTCCCTCCAACCACACATTGTAAGACTTTACAGTACCTACTTTAAGATCTACACAGTATAATAAACTACATTTCTCCTCTCCTTTTGCTCTGCCCACTTTCTCACTAGCAGCCTGATCTAACATGCAACTGCACTATTGAAACACCATAAAAGAAATTGCTACACTGACACTGAGTACCAACACAACTTTTTTTTTTTTTTTCTTTTTTTTTTTTTTTTTTTTTCTTTTTTTCCCTAACAAAAGGCAGTGCAATTCCTGGAAACCCTCCTGGATAATACATACTGATTTAGACTCCAGTTGTAGTCTGGATTCTCATCTTAAATACTGGGTAAATTGTTTTGTTTCTTTACTCACAGAAGCCATTTTCTGTCTATATACACATAGGCATCTGTATTCGTATTAACTTAAAGCCTCTGCTAAATCAATCGCTGATCAGAGTAAAAAAAGCAGTGGAGAGATGCAGAAATTTCTGAAGGATACTCTTAACAGGGAGCTTGCTTGTCCTGTCATGGATCCACCTCAAGACTGCAATAACCAATTCTGCAAATGCTGGGATGGATGAAGATCCATCAAAGTATGACATCTTGAAAGAGACTAAAGAATAAGACAGTTGGGCTGCAGGGCCATTGTAAAGTACAATAGATAAGAAGGCTTATTTCTAATTGACCCAGGGCTCACTGCAGAAGAAAATGAGTTCTTGCAGCCTTACCAGCTTTATTAAACTCTATTTCTACAGAAGCCTCTGGTAACAAGAGTCTTAAAACGCATTAGTAAATTATAATTAGGGATTTCTTATCTCTTTTACATGCTTACAAATTAAAATCCAACTAAGTCAAAGAAAGGTTTCCATTGACCTAGAAGGCTTTGGAGAATCTCCCTATAATTTCCACTGATGGTAGCAGGAATTGAGTTTGCAAAGGAAAAATAAGAACCTAATATTTTGCCAAGTGAAAACCACAAAGTGTGGGGAATTCTTGGTGAGCATCATTTTGTAAACCACGAGAGCATTTGGAAAAAAGTTTTGTCTCACAGTAAAAAGTGAGGAGAAAATGCTATTGCACAGTAATTAGTGACATGGGAGCTCAGAGAGCTCAATTAAAGCCAATCCCAAAGCAGCCAGGTCAAGCACTGGCTGCACAGTCATATCACCCACCTGGAATAAACAGTCTGCCCAGAATAGATGGCTTATGGTAAATGTTTCCTACCACACTCATTACCTAATAAGCTTATTTACTGTACCCATTAATGGCAGAACACCTACACGCACTCTGGTGACTTCAGCATTAGTGTATCATGGCTTAGTTGTTCTGGACAGAAGGAGCAAGGCTTACATTTTGCAAATGAAATGTAATTAACCACTTTTACCATGATAACAATTTTTTTCTAAATGTGGTAGACTGCATGGCCCAGCAGTGGGAGAGCTGACCAGGCTCTACCAACAGCACCAGTGCTCAGTCTCCGCAGGATTTCTGCACATTTCTGTGTTGTGACTGGACACAAGTCAGTTTAATTTTGGGTTTAAGCCAATAATAACTTATTTTTTAAAAAATCCTCAGAAACATACATGTAATATCAAAAAGAAAAATTCAAAACTAAATGCATGCATCTTCTGGCTCTTATGGTTTTTGAAGGAGGCACTCACAGTTCCTTTTGAAACAAAGACATGTCTTCTACTGTCTTTAAATAATAGTATTCCACACTGATTTTTTTATTCTATCTCAGAAGCAACAGCTGTGGTATCACTTTGGTTAATTTATCTGGTTAACAAATAAACCCCTCTAATTTACAGGAACATTTTGTAGCAGCCAGCATCAGGCTACTAAGCTATCAGTCCCGTGGAGGTACAGAAGAGACCATGTGATGCTCAAAATACATGTCCCTATCTAGGAACACAGTTCACTGCTGGGTCCTGGGTTCTTCCCTCAGGAATCAACAGCTCTAGAAACTCCTACAAATATCACAGAATCATGGAAGAGTTTGGGGTGGAAGGGAATTTAAAGGTCACCTAGTCCAATTCCCCTGAAATGAACATAATTTAATGGGAAGTCAGATACCTTAAGCCCTTGCCTGCTTTTAGTCTGAATTGTGCTCAAATCATTTATTCCACCTCACAAAAATTAAACATACTGATCTCCCAACATCAAGGGTAAATATTTATAAATAGAGCGAGTAAACCACTACTGCAAACAACCTCTTGCTGTCTGTCCAAGGCTCCAGCAGCACAACAAACTGACAACTCTTCCAAACACAGGCAGAAACAAGCACTTCTCAGAACAGAACCCAAAGTAATTGGTTTCCAACCCCTGCCTCCAGTCTGACACTTCCAGCTAAGCCAGAACACCAGTCTGAGTATGAGGCTTTTCGTGCCTGAGGAGAAGAAAATTGTGGATGCTTAGGATGGGGCTTTGCACCCTGTGTGGAATCAGATCAAATAACTTCCCATAGAAACTCAAGAGTGTTTTCGATAACTCACAGTGAAAACATCTGTCTGTGCTTACAAAAAAAATTCTAAGTGAAACTTTTTCAGGTGCATAATGGCTTGTCAGTACAACACTCTTAATGAGGTATCTTAGCAGATCATAAAAATATCTCGTTTCCACTGTAAAAGTTGCCTTTGCTTATTATAGATGGGGAGAAAAGAAAAAAGAAAGAGAGAGAAAAGCACAAGAAATAACTTCCACCCTGCTGAAACATTTCTGCAGAGGAAACTCTCATTTTAAACAACAACAATCACTGTCACTCAGGACTCAAAATTAATGAGGAACCTAGGGATGGGGGGAAAAAATCCCCAAGCTAAAACTAATTTTGGATGCATAGCACCACGCAGTGCTCAGGAGAGCAGTCTGCACGGGGGTGTAAACAACCACACAACCTGGGAGTCAGCTTACCTCCAGGCTGATTAACCTGCTCTAGATTACCTGCTTTGATGTTTTCCCTTTATTTGCCTCAGGACATCTCTATAAGTCTAAAAACTGTTCCCACACATTCCCACTGAATTACCATGCCAGAAACTTGCATCATGGACAATGAAGCCCCTGAGCCCCAATAAACATGCTGAGACATCATGAGATGTAAGGTGCAAAATACAGCTTTTTTTTTCTACTTATCACACAATTAACATACTTAAATATATATGTGTGTGTGTGTGTGTAATTTAAATACATATATATCACATTTAAAATTAAATTCCAAGGTGAAGGTACATCTTTAGGTAGCTATGGAGTAGGAACTCATTTGTAAACGTTACAGCCTGAGCGTCTGTCACTGGTGTGACGTATTTTTGCTTTATTTTAAAATCACACTGCACCAAAGGTCAGCCCTCTGTAATCACCTGATGTGTTTCTGGTGGACAAGCCAAAGGAATCATGCTGATTAGAGCTTGGTGAGGACCTGTCCTTGGAAATGGTCCTACAGTAGAAGGAATGTGGTAATTAGGACAGTTTCTTTCCATATCACTTCAATCCACTATCAGACCCATTTGGTAACTTACAATAGAGCACCTTAGCAATTTTCTTCCACCCCAGGGTGGTAACAACACTGATCCAAAAGCTGGCCACGCTGTTCCAGGAGGCTCAATAGCTTTCTCTGAAAGACTGGGCTAATTACTATAATCCCCTGCAGTGTTTCTGAGGTGGCAAAATCTCAAGAGACTGGAACTGGTGATGATGGAGTGACAATAGGCTTAGGGACAAAGTTTCTATATTGAAAAACTGGCTGTGCTCAGTACCAGCAGCTGTAACTAATATTGATTTCCTTTGTTTTCCTTGCTTTTTCTTACATTCAGAGAAATAAGTAACAGTAGCTGTCAGGTTGCTAACCAAGCTGTGGAAAACAGTTACAATTCAAAACAACGAAATGCAGCAAAGATTGTATTTTGTGATTTTTACCAAAGTTCTGGAACAAAGGAAAGGGAGAAGGGGGGGAAAAAAAGGAAAAGTCAAGCTCTGACGCAGGCTGCCCAGGACAGTGGTGGAGCCATCATTTTTGGAGAGATTTAAATGCTGTACAGATGTGGCACTTGGGAACATGGTTTAGTGGTGGGCTTGACAGTGCTGGGGGAACAATAGGACTCAATGATATTAGCAGGTTTTTCCACCCTAAATGATTCCATGATTCTATGCAGAAGACTGCAAGGAAAGAAGAGTTCCTGGCTGATCCACCAAAATTTTGATCCCCAGAAAAACACTAAAAGAAAAATCTATTAGAACAGTCAAACAGTAAGGATTTTGAGCAAGGCCCTGCTGCCCTACCTAGGAATATTTCTGCCCTCTGAGCTGCCAAGCTTACAGTGACTGTCACACTCCCTCGGGCCCTGCTCTGGCTGCGTGTCCAGTGGGCCCCCCAGGCAGCTGCAAAGCTGCCCCGGTGACACCTGCGTGGCTCAGCAGAACGGGCACTGCTCACAGCTCCCTGCTGACTGGAGCACAGGGAAAATTGGATAACCTTCACAAAACTACACAGAGGACTTGCAGCACAGGGGAGCAGCCCTGACATAAAGGGAATAATGATCAGAAAGAGCACACAAAGTTGATTTGTTAAGGACCTAATCATGTCAAATAAATGACAATTTCTGGGGTGGTTTTATTTTAATAAGGTCTTTCATATGGACCTCCATAAGCAAACTGGTATGGAATGGGTGGAGATAAAATTACAAAAATAAGGATATTTCCTGGTTTTTGCTAGGCATCTCTGAACTGTGAGTGCTGGAGATAAGATACTGGATTTGTAGAAATTTCAGCAGCTTGGAAGGCAAAACACATGTGGGGAGCACCCTCAATGAGAAGAGATGGGGATGGACTCAGATTTTCCCTACTAATCACACTGCCCAAAACCTGGTTTAAATTTCAAAACTCAGAACTGGTCAAAATTAGACAAAAAATGTTTAAAACATATAAGTCAACAATTCTACCCATCTGAGTAAAGTTTTTCTGGTTTTCTGTCAGTACAGATGATACAGAAATATGGCTCTACACTCACACATTTCATACATTCTTCAGCTCTAATTGCTAGTGCTCATGCAGTCATCTACTAATTGCATTACTTGTTATTTCCAACACAAATACAGAACAGATATCTCCTTACTCCATTTGTCTCTTCAAAAGCATTGCCTGCTTGTGCAAAAAAAGCCATCAGAGGAAAAAATTCCAAGCCTGCTGCAGATAACGCTAATTCCAGTGTACAACTTAGTTATGAAGATGTGCCTTTGATTTAGACACTTGTTTCAAGAAAATTAACATACAAACCAGAAATTATCATAGATAAGACAAAGGATGAAATTAATTTTAACATTTCTGTCTTTTTTTTTTCTATTTTATTTCAGTAAAAATGGGGACTGCTGCTTTTCATATGCCAGCTACGAATTTGTCAGGTGAATTTTGGTACCATCTAAAGCAGTCTTTGTCATGCAGCATAAAAATCGACATCCCTTTGTTAACGTGCTCCTGCTCCTTTGTTGACATACAGAGGGTGTAACAAAGTCATAGAATTATAGAATGGTTTGGGTTGGAAGGGACCTTAAAGATCAAAGTCAGCAGCAGAGGTTCATCAATTCGCAACCAGATATGCTTTAAAAAGCCTAGTGAGAAAGTAGGTCTTGCTAGTCTGAAACATGAGGGTAAAATAATGCTTGGATCAAATTACATAAAATTATTTCCTGCTAATTCTGTGCATGCTATTAAAATTACTAAAATTTATCTCAGTAAACCATGAAGCTGGTAGTTTTAATGTTCATTAAAGAACTGCACAGAGAGAAATACTTATTCAAAGCTGAAATGCCCCAGAATGAGATGCACACATGCACCTACAGGAAAAAAGCACACATCCCCTACCCCAAATAAACACCTTTTTAAGAAAAACTGTTCATTATGCCTCAACATTTCTCAGCCTTCCTCATTGGTAACTTTCATTACAGCTCTCTAAAGTCAACCCCTCCACTTCTTGTCTGCAAATAACCACCAAAATGGGCACGTTCATCCTTCACTTTGAAAGTCATTAACGAAGAACAGAGGTTATCTCCACGATTCACTTTAAAAGCAGCACTACTCATGCTAAAATGGCACAGTAAAAGCACTGAAATGTCTTTTACCAAAAGGAATTATAAGATTGCAGCCTGGGATTTAAGAAAGTCTCAGTGACATAACATTCTTTTAAACTGACTGCGATTAGCTGAACATTCTCAGCACCCCAACCATACACTTGAGGTGACATCCACACAAACTCATACTGACCTAGGAACATTTAAATAAATGCAGCCAAACTGATACAAATCCTTCTGAAAACACTCTTGCAGGCTTGTAAATATTAATTACTTTTTTAAAATGTAAACTACAAGAAATAAATATGTATAGGGTTTCAAATTAACACACAAATGCAAATAGAGAGTAGATGACATGAAGCTGAACTGTCATGCCCAAGTTACTCTGAACAAAAACACCTTGAGAACTCCAATACAGAAATGCAAAAAACTAGTGAACCTGAGAATGAATTAGATACATTTCAAACTATCGACTCAATAAATACCAAAAAGAACTACAATACCATGCTGCTTTATAGCTTTCCATTTTTTTTTTAAACAGCAGTCTAAATTAATTCCAATGCTATTTGCCCTCTTTAGTGTATCCTCAAATAAAACACCACCTGGCTTAATTAAGCACGGCAGAAAATGTATCGCTCATTGTGGAGGAGCTGAAACTCCAGTCACCAGTGTCAGGAGGAAACAAGAGTCTGGAGTGCCCGGAATGAAAGTTTTCTGAAAATGTACTACATGAATTCTTGAGGGTTCATTTCTTTATATTCTAAACCCAAATGAGATCTTTTTGCACCAAGAAGACATGGTGTGGGAATGCACCTCTTCTGCTAACGCCTGGGAAGGTGGTGGGGAAGCTGCTGTCATTAATCTCAGCCATGCCCAGGCTGCCACCGCCTGCTGCCACACCCCCTCTCGGGGAGCCCAGCACCTGCACAGGGCTGACAATGCCAGTGGCATAAGGACAAGAGCTTCAATAAACTCTGAACAAAATGCTTGGCTGGCAGCCGAGGCCAGTGAGACAGAGGTTTCAGGCATAATCTGTAAAAATCAAGAGAAGAAATGAAGGGGTGATAAAAAATATTTTCAAAATTATGTCTGTAAAATACAGAGATGCTGATAAAAACCCTGTATTTTTTAGAATCAAAACACAATTATTTTTTCAAAAGTTATTCCTTTTTGGCTTTCTAATTACTTTCTCTAAAACCTTTCCATAATTTTCTGTGAGTCTCAATTTTATTTCACTGCAACTGTATTATGTGCCAGCAATCCAGTTGTGAAACCCCTGCAGTTAATAAGTTCCCAGAGGCTACAGAAATATTTCTTGATTTAGAAAGCTGAAGAAATAGTTCTTTATTTGAGCAGACAGATACATGGAAGGCATTTAATGACCTAAGAAAAAAAATCCACTGAGCACTGCATGAAGTGACAGTGGCAGGAGTGGACAAAGGGCTTCAGCAACCATTTGAACCTTTTAAGGACAAACCTAAACATTCAGATCAACTTTAATAGAGGTTGAATAAGATCAATGTAAAGAAAGTATGTTTCTTTCACCTCTCCTGAAATATTTTGTAAGACAAGAAGTAATGAAAACAGAATAAATCCCTAATAATCCTTGCTGTTACTTATAAGAGTTTTCCACACCTGAAATTTTGTTTGTAGTTCTCCTGTATCAGCAGCCCACTGTGCATGTGCAGCTCTGGACCTCATCCTCTCCCCACTCATTTCATTCTAAAAACTCCCAGCATTGCCCTCCCCACTGCTCTCAACCACAGCCAACAGGAGACTGAAATTCTGGACACCAAAAACATGTCACAGTAAAACTTAACTACATTCTCTGTTAGCACATGCATCCAATGACATCATCCTTACCCCTTGACATTACTCCTGCACTGACAGAAATCTGTGACAAGCGCCACTGTTCCCAATGCTCTCACAATTACTGTACCCTCCCTGCTGTCCTTGGAGCACCACAGGGATGTGCCACGTCTGAGATCATCCTCAAGGCTGTACTGCCTGCACACCAAAACTCTGAGGAAAGCTTCCAGCAACGCAGAACAGTGCAAGAGCCTGTTGAAGGGTGAAGTCACCTTCCAACCAGCCACACCCAACGTGCCACAGCCTGGGGGCTTTGTCTGATCTAACAGGGCACTGTCAGAGTGATCAGATTCAAGCACAAAAAACAGGAACCTCACTTCATATTTTGGAGACAATGGCACAAACTGATTTACCAAAAACTCCTCCTGAATCCAACAGTATTGGGAGGCTTGGAAGAAACCAGACAAACAAAAGGTTTGAAAAATAATTTTTTAAAAAATCAAAATAACTCTCTCCAGAAGAAACTGTTGTAATGCCACCTGGAATAATCCATCTCTACATTGCATCACCTCAAGGCAGTATATGACAGACTTACCCAATTCCTACTGCTGAGATACAGCAGGTCAGAGCTGAGAACTGCCTTTAAAGAATTCTAAAGTGAATTGAAATGTTTCAGGAAGAGAAGTAACTGCACATTTTCATAGGGATCTGCTGGATTTTGCAGTACATGCTGGGACACTGACTGATAGTATTAATGTTTTCCACAAACACCAATATAGACTAATGGCTGTCATTACTACTGCAATAAAACCAGCCAGTAATTTTATTAGGTTACATGGAAAAATTTTCCAGAGAAGGATGAAACACCTGGCCCCAGAATTTATCAAACTAAGCTCTAAGTATACTGAAAAACAGTCCTAATTCGGCTATTCATGTAGCCATAAATGTCAAAGGTAAACAAGAAAATATTCAACTTGTTCCTGATGGTATGAATCCCAAAGCCATTAAAAAGCAGTCAGAATTACTGAAGTTAATAGAATCCTTCCATAAAGATCGACAAACTTTGACTCAGGCTTAAAAATCAGCTGTGGATTTTATTTGAACACAGCTAAGGTAAGGGTCCTCTTTCCACAGCACATCCAACCTGAATGAGTCCCTGAATGCTTTGAGTAACCTCTGAGAAAAGACTTTGGGTTCAGAAGGTCTTTGGGTGAAAAGTAAAGGGCAGGGAGAGCACGGAGAAAAGGCAGGGTTTTAAAAGGAAGAGGTGTGAGGAATAAAGGCCCAAAGGGAGATGGTCCCCAGCAGTAGGAAAGATGCAGAAGAGCTGAGGCTTGCTGGATCCTCAGCCTTGTCTTGGCACCTGCAGCTGAGGCTGCCCCAGGCAAACCACTGCAAAGCAACTGCTTGCAGCGATGCCAATTTTCTCCTGTAAAGCACGTTAGCTGCAATAATGAAAAACGCTGCTTGAGAAAATTAGTTCATATTAATATCACCATCATAAGAACGGCAGCCCAGTCTCAGTTGGTCAAACCAAGCACTACAGCAACGTAAATCACACTCTCATTTCACCTTCCTGCAAATCACATTTTAGACAGAAAAAAAAGCATTAAAAAATTACCTGCCTTTCAAGTTATACCAACAAAGGGGGTTTTTAAAGTACATAATAGAGAAAAACATCTCCTGGATGATCTAGTCAAGCACTGAAACCCTCACCAAAAAAAATCAGCTTCACCTTCTCTATGCTTCCAGCTGCTCATTTCTACCCCTTCCCATCCTGTGTAATGTACAGGGTGGAAGAGGGGAGCTCAAAGGAAGAACAGTCAACTGGTGGCAGTGTCACCTTGCACCATTTGTCCAACTGTGGCCTCAGGCTTTAAACACAGAGACCCAAACCCATAACCCAATCACTTTCAGAACTTATTTTTAAGCACAATTACAAATGCCACAGCTGCACTACAGCCTTTGGAGACCAGGAGGACTTTGGAGGCTTTTCAGACTGGAATCTGAGGCATTTGGTTTCCTTCTGTTTTAACTAGGGCTTCTCTTTTGGGGAGATCAACTCCATCCATCTTCTCAGAAAATTTCACTAAAAGCTTAACTGTTTGTTCCCTCCTTTGGGAAAAATAAAATAAAATAAAACTCATCATCACATTAATCCTCCCAAGAGGACAGGGGGGAGAAAAGAAATGAAGGCCCCAGTTCAAATATGCCTTCCCATGTGAATCATCTCTTAACTATGGGCTCCAGCATCTGCATCCAACACATTAAGCTTCCCTCACTCCAACTCATACTAAACCAGTTTGTAACTGTATCTTCATCACTTTGATCATATCAAAAAGGTGAATTTCTTTAACTGTATTTACCACTTACATTCAGTAACTGTTTGGTTTGGATTATTTTAAATGCATCTGGTTTCTGTTTAGATGAAACCACAATGTCCAGAACTTTTTTCCTCAATCACTGAAAGAAATTGGGATACCTTACCTAGAAGTGCTGTGTAAGTACAATCCAGACTGTATTATTTCTGTTCAAAGGTAATACCTGGTCTTTACAATGATTTCTAGGAAAGGCATGCTGTACATCACTATCCTAGTTGCTGTCAGCCACATTTCAAATGGGCCACACTCGTAAGCTCCTTCTGCAAAGGAGCAATCTTGAATCTTAAAGTGTACATTAGTGCATAATGAGTTCCTGGCAGCTGTTTTCCAACTGAAAGCCATCGCCTGCTGCTTCTGTTGGGGATGTGGCTGTGAAAAAAGCAGTTCTGCTGACGAGCAGGGGGGAGAGAGGCGTGCACGAATACACAGCATCACATATAATTAACCACAAGCCCTCACACACTTACACCTCCAAACACAACTGCAGTGACTGCAAGCTCTGCAAGGGCCATGGTTTCCTTGAGAAACACCTCCTGCACTATTACAAGAGATTACCTAAAAATGAATGCAACAAAAACCTGGTTTGTCTTTCAGGCGGGGAACACATGGTACAGGAAGGAATATTCACACCTTTCCTCCCCAACTCCAAAGGCAACTGTTACCAAAGAAAATTACTCTACTCTACGCTTGACCCATTTAGCTCGTATTTCACATCAAATAAGAGGCTAACAGCAGCTCCAAGGGCTGAGTGGGAGGCTGTGATCTCTAACCAGGGCAGTGACCTTCAGACAAGGCACAGAACACGTTTCCATCTTTCTCTTCCCCTTGTTTTCATGAGTGTTGCAGTCATCTTTCTGTCTTCAGCCTGGGTAAAGCAGTTAAAGCACAAATGGAAATGCCAGCTCATAAAGCGCCTTTCTTCAGTGTTTCAAAGCTAATGAGCATGAATCAGAGATTGATTGGAAAATCTGTGCCCATTCCAGAGCTTCTGTTTCTGATATTCACCCCGCTCTGCTCTGTCAGAGGTGCACAGCAACAAGAGCCCAGCTCCTCAGCTGATGGTGGCTGGCAGGGCCCTGCTGGCTGTACCAAACCCACGCTGACATCCAGCACAGACACGAGCCCACTGTGCTCTGTTGCCATGCTCCGGAAAAAAACATAAACAGGCTGGGACACAGCACCACACCACACACCCCAGTGTGCATGCACACATCCCAGGACCTCCTTCTCCTTCTGATTAGATCATACCAATGTCCCCACCAGCACAGTCAGATGAGGTTTCTAATGGCTCATGCAATAAATAACTGCCACTGTTTTTTGACATTTATACATTGACATCTGCTCTCCAATACTGAAAGCTGCCAGATATATTAGACATTTAAAATGTTTTAAAAAGGAGGACTAGCAGAGTCTTTTGATCACAGGAAACCAGCACAATTTTTAATACACGAAGAGACAAACGAGGTTTAGAATTGTTATCCTGTAGAAGGGTGTAAATTGTTTATAAACACCAGTTCCCACTTTCATTTGTGTTCTTCAAAACTACCACCAAGGTTCTTTGCTGCCTCCACTACGCTGACAAACACTTCAAAGCCTGCCTTATAAAGGAACTCTAGGAGTGGAGCAATTAGCAGATTTAATTGATCATGAAGCTGTACTGTTGCAGGAATCTGTGCATTCCTGGTGCCAATTGAAATCCATACGCTCTGCTCGCTGAGATCCAGTACTATGGTGTAATACAAATGCACGGCAGCCAAGCCCAAATGAAACAAATAAAAGCAACCAACCCCTTCTGAACCACTCAGCTTGTGGCAGAAACTTATACACTGTTTAACCTAGAAAATCACATCCAATTGCAATTACTGCCATTTACTCTATCCTTTCCTTCTGAGCTGATCCTATTCCCCAGAGAGCACTTCATTCATGGGCTATATTGGTGCGTGTGTGTGAGCTAAACCCAGAGAAAACAGAAGTAGGTTACAAATTGTGTACCTGCTTGTAACCCAAGTGCAGCCAGCTGGAAGGAGCCACAGAAGAGGTGAGATAATGTGGGTTGGTGTCTACTTTCGCTCTCCCTAAACTGCTGCATGCCCAAGGAGCATTTCTATTTCAAGGAGGCTTGAAGAAGACAAATCAATTCACAAACTGACTTGCAATGCCCAAAAGGATACACTGCCTTTTTCTGTAAAAGGTAAAGATGTAATTCTATGTTTTCCATCCTCCAAATTCATATTAAAATAGACAAAGTTACATGTCCTTTCAACTACAATTTTTTTATCAAAATTGACCTGAAGTAATTCACTGTCTCTCTCACACAATTTTAGAAACTGCTTTGAGGGAGAATAAAACATTGGCCCATCTCCATATACTTTTTTAATACTTTTCCCTCCTATATTTGATGCCATTGAAAAAATAAATGAAGTGGAAATAAATGAGGAAAATGAAAAGCTAGCATCCCATTGAATGAATAACAGCACTGCAAATCTCTGCTGAAAACAGAAGTACTGGATTATTCCTACACGGTGGAGGCATAATGACAGGAAGTTCAAACTTTCAGCTCAGCAATTTCTGTCACCAAGACAAAAGAAGCCTACTTAATCAGCTAGGAAGGATTTTGAAATAATTAATTCCTGAAAATAAATGAGAATGGAAAAGCCTCTGGCCATCTTAGTATTTTTTTGGCCTCCCTCTGTTCCTTGCACTTCAGAGCTCCAGGGCTCCCAGTGTCTAACCTAAATATCTACGTGCTGCATATGTCAGTCTCAATTTGTAGAGTGAAAAAACGTCCCTAGCCAGAGATGTCACCAAAAGCATCAACACAGCATGCCCAGTGCAGACAGGGACACAGCGCCACAAAAACAAGGCAGCTCTGACAGGGACAGGCCAGTAAGAAAGGTGGATGCCATGAGGGCAGGGAGGCAGAGGGAGCACATGGCTGCCTCCAGTGTGGCCTCAGTGTCCCCAGAGAGGCAGGACAGGTGATTTTAAGTCCAGCTCAGCCTCTGTCACCGCAGGAACGCGTGACAAGGCTGCAAGATGCTCGATTGTGATACAATATGTTCGAAACTTGACGGCCCCAGGCACCCCGCAGGGAGAAGGGGAAGCTGGCTGAGGAAGAAGGGACTTGGCTTCTCTGACTCAGCTGATGTTTGCCAAACATTGGTGAAAATGAGCAAGAACTGTGAATGATAAATGGGGAGCCTGGAATGGGCGGCAGGCGGATGCAGGCTCAACCAGCCACACCATCCCCTGTAACACTGAGCCAGATCATTTCCTCCTTGTTGTCTTCACAGGATTGAACCTGTGAAGTGCAGCACTGGCACAAATCTGCTAATACACTAAAACAATTCCATCCCTTTGTGGATTCCTATGACTGTTATCAAAACAAGAACATTTTTAAAACAACATATATATTACCTTTAAAGGCCACAATTAACTAATTTAACCTTCCAAGTAGTTGTATTAGACCAAAGACTTGTCCAGTGCATCAATACAATACAGCTCAGTAATGGCTGAAGTGACCCTGCTACACTGGAACACAGAGACCTAGAACACCCAGGCTCAGCCAAGGGGTCTCAGACCATGTGCTCTCTGTCTTACACATTTTATGATGCGAAAAAAGCAACCACAAAACCATAAAATGCTCTAGTTCAGATGTTCATCTCTAGCACACTTCATTATTTTCCCTATCTTGTTGCTCTAAGTAAATGGAAATTATTTCTCCAGAGTGTCACTCAGCATGGAGCCGTCACGATGGAAGCACAGAGCATTTGCTGATGCAACCAGAGACACCGAGGTGAGACACTCTATCCCATAGTGGGAGAAATACACATAATTTTTGGGTTGTTACCATCACTCATTGCAACTAAAGCTAAATACAGCAAAGCATTTGCAGCTACAATGTTAGTTTTACACCTGGCACAAAATGTGCTGGAAGACTCGTGATAGGAATAAAAGGCAAAGGGAACAAGCAAATCCTGATTTCAATAATGCAAGAATAGCAGTGGAGTTGCATCAGATTCATGATAGTGCAAAGGATGTTAAAACACAGGGCAGACATTTAGAATACAACTGGTCTGACCTTTAATGCTCTTAACAAACCTGTACATGACTTAAAAACAAGTTTACTGTTTTTCTCTACATATTCTTTTCTTTACAGAGCAAATTCTAGAACCATATATCCACCTGTTTACTTTCATGTAAACTGGATTATAGTTCCTGAAAGCAAAGCAGTTCCAGCTCTGTCTCACTGGTTCAGCTGAAAGAAGAATAAGACTTTCCAGCCTTACAGCAGCTGTGTTACCAGTAAAATAAGCAATACTGAACACCACTGAGTTGGGTTAACTCGAAACTACCACTTTTCCTTTGGGATAAAGCCTCTTAGATAGCTACTGCTGAAAGAAATAAAAGCCTGTGGTTTTTCTCATTAGCTCTTTTCTGCCTGTTCAATTTACTGCTTATTGACTGAAGGAAAACCTCCTTTCTTCTAAAGCTAGAGGACATGATCTCTCTCAGGTGGCACACTCTGGTTTCATTGGATCACCTAACAACACGGCCAAGAGCTGTGTGGCCACAGCTATTTGTCTGTCACCAGTAATAATAGCAGAGTGGGGCAAAGAGCAGCAACTAGCGAAGGCACGGTGGGACTCTGCAGGTGTGGAATGAGGGCAGTCCACAGAAACACCACCCAGAGGACTGGAACTGCTGTCTTTCCAGCTAATTTCCCACACTAATTCCAGGAAGATGGTCACTGGTTCAAATCCTTATTTTGATGGCATTACATTTTCCACTAAATTTGGTCATTGTAATAGTGAAATAGCTAGGTAAACAAGTGTTCTAAAATACTTAAATAGCCACATTTACCACCAATTAAAGTGCTGTCTAGTATTATTATGACACTGTAAATGATGCAGAGGAAAGCAGAGAAACATGGGAGCAAGAGGGATCTCCTCGAAGGAGTTGAATCCAGTCCAGTGATAGTTAGAGAAATCATATCTCATGCATAATTAAGTTTCTCTTGGCTTTTTATCTGATTAAACCTATTAGGAGGCTGCAGAGGAGCCTCATTTCCTTTTCCCCTCAGGTTGCCTTTGAGCAGACCAAAGCCAAGCTCCTTTGGATTTTGCATAGGACAGGCTCACTCTTCTGGCAATCCCTCTCCACATGTTTTGTGTACACTGGAAATCCTATTCCTGAACATAAGTGACCAACATGACACTCGTATTCCAAAATGGGTCTCAATTACCTTATGCATGGAATAAAAAGTCTTAAGTAATTGGAATTAATTAAAAGGATTAGCTTGTACACTGCAATGATTTCACCATTAGCAAGCATACAGCTTCCACTGGAAGTACTTCACATAATGCAGCCAATTTTATTTAAAATAGATTATGTTTAGGTTAGAAAAGGAAGTCTCATTTCAGATCACATTTTTAAAATCAAACTTTAAATCAACATTACAACTTCCTCCAAGTATTTTCCACTATGGGTCTGATTCCAAGATTTTCATTTTTCTTAAAGAGTGAGCAATACAAGTAAACAAGACTAGAATTCTGCTATAAGCCAAAACGGATTATTTCTGCATTGATCCATCAACAGTGCAGTTTATGAAGAACCTGTAAGTTTAGGAAGAACTGGTGTCTCCCTTTGCCATCAGTCCTTTCAGTACTAGGTATAGGAACATGCTTCATTTTCCATATGATGACCAACAGTAGTTGGTTTTCATCTGAAACACTCCAGAACGAAAAAACATCCTTGAAAGGAATTCTAGAATTTAGTACTTGAGCCCTTTACAATGGACTGGGCAAAAGACAGAAGGAAAACACTAATATATTACAAATTCCAGATCACTCACTGGATTACTCCTTCAACACAATCTCCATGAAGTTAGACCACCAGCAGAACAAGTTGTGCCCATGACTGCATCCTGCACTCTCCAATTACTACAACTGAGTGAACATGAACTTGCTTCCCAGGAACACAAATTTGGTCATATGCCAGTTATCAGAGGGGCAAAATCTCACAGGAAAACTGGATGCAACCCAACCATTGGATTACCAAACCAACTGACTCACAAGAACACACAAAGCCACAACCATCACCACGAGGATTAAATTTGGCTTTGCGTAGGTAGTAATTTTCCCCATTCTATGAAAAAAAAAAAAATAAAGTACTGCTGAAAATTCAAGTCCTACTTGGCTTCCTGGCTAGGACACCCTCCTGGAATACAGAAGATCCAGCTGAACGCTGTATCTGAGAAGAGCCACTCTCTGACTCTCCCAATACATAGATCAAACTCCTCTAGCCCAATTAATATTTAATTATCCACACAAAAGGGATCAACTTCCGCAGAACAGATAGAGGGCATATTGGCTGGTGCAATGCAGCTTTGTTCAGCAAAAGTAGTTCAGGACCTGAAAACAGGCTACATTACTTGTGATTTTGGAGCTCTTGCACATGGCACTTTTGTCTCTCTTCCCAAAATAAATTGTGCCTACCTTGTCAAAACACAGAGGAATTGAACCTGGAATTCTTGTACTCTCAGCTATTCCAGGGTCTATCTCCCTCACCAAGAAAGTTTCCAATTCTGAGGTTTTCAGAAAATGACTTGTAGAATTTTAAAAGAAATGTCAAGGCAGAAGCTATATTTCCTCATAACGTCATTAAGAGTGAAGACTGGTGAGAGCTTGTCTAAAACCAGACCTGAACCACCAACATCTAGTGCATCCAAGCTCAGGAATTTACAATATTTTTGCTTAATATCTGTCAACTGGAAACACCCCATTAACAGTTTCTAGTTGTGAAAGACAGATAGTTGTAAAAGAAGATACCCAAGCATTTATTATGCTTTTGAAAAATAAAGATGAATCAGCTGTTTGAAGACTGAATATGGAAACTCAACATAAGAGATGCTTTCCAAGCATTCATTTGGCAGTTGTTGCAACCTTGAAAGGCTGTGGGCTACTTTACTTGGAAAACAATGGGGAAAAAAGCAAGCACAAATACAGAGATTAAGAAAGAAGAAATCCAAACATCCACTTCAACTCCTTAGACCTTCAAAACCTCTCTCCTAGCACGATATTGTTTCCAGATAACCTAACAGTCCAATTAAAACATTGGCCATGCAATTAATCTTTTGATTTTTTGCTTCCTTATATGGATTTCCACACCCCCACAAGTAAACCTTTCAAATTCAGAGGTGAGATGAAGCAGATATACCCTTTCCTACTAGATTCTGCTTAAATATAAGGCCAAGATGCTATATAAAATCTCCCACTGTGAGGAGATCCAGGCAATATTCCAAGCACAACAGGGTGTGGTGAGGGTGGTTTTGTTCAAATTCTCGTTTAGACTGGATTCTCTCTTTCCCTTGTGGTTACAGGTACAGAATCTTCCCTCTGCGATAAAAAGGGGCCTTACAGTGTCACCTATTGCAAAAGAGCTTTTCCTCACCAGGTCCAAGCCCATGCAGAAGTCCCTGAACACGTGTCTGCATGTTATTACCATCTGTAACAATTTGTCTTGCTCATGTAGTGTTGGTTAAAATGCAAATTCTATGCAAAATGAGGGACTGAAGAATTCATCAGTGTATGCTGCGTATGGATTAAATAATTCTTCTTCACCCTGTCAGTAGTCCCCCACATTTCAATGGGGTAACTCAGGTTATAGCAATTGACATAAAAGAAGGGGAGGGGAGAATGAGTGTAAACCCGTTTATGTCATAATTATGCAGCACCACAGGCATCTCTCCTCCTAAAGGGGAGAGAAAGCCCAGACACAAATAAATAGCTGCCTGCAATTAAAGACATAAAGCCATTAAAAAGAGATTACCTCAAGCAAGGGGTTGAAGCAGTGAGCACGGCAGGCTATACCTTGAAAATCAACCATTTGTGACAGAGAGCACACAGAGTAAGTGCCCTGGGAACTGGGTGTGGCTGGACAAATTCACGTTTTTACCCAGTTATTTGCCATTAGCATCACTGAATTACCGCGGATAGTACAATAGCCAGCAACGGATCTCTCTACGACAATTTATGATATGACCTTAAGAAACATCTCTGGAAAAATAAACCAAAGGTTTATAAACCTCCATCTCTGTAGCTTGAAGGAAAAAGGATGTGTGGCAGCACATGAGCCAATGCCATCTTCTGTCAAAACAAACCACCCGCTCTCTTAAGGGCAGCCGAGGGAAACCTGTGCTTAGCAGCACCCACTGCCGAATGACACAAACTTCAACAGAACAAAAAATACAGAAAACCGCCTCGGCTCAGCCATCCGGCTCAGCTATCACAACGCTATCGATTCCGCATAGAAACAGATGGGGAGAGACCCCTCGCTCGCAGGAGCATCCCCCAGGCTCCGCGACCAAGAGCACCGCTCCCCGCCCGGCTCCGCTGCTGGTCCCGATCCCGGCTCCCACCTTCTTGGGTCTCTTCCTCCGCTGGCTGCCGCCGTTGCACTTCTCGCCGCCGTCGCTCTTCTGGGCCGCCTCCTCGTTCATGCTAGCGAGCGGCACTGCCGGCGCCGCGCCGTGCCATGCAGNGGGGGAGAAATATTGTTGGAATCACAGAGTGGTTGGGGTTGGAAAAGACTCTTAAAGCTCATCTCCTAGTTCCAGCCCACTGCCACAGGCAGGGACACCCTCTACTAGACTAGGTTGCTCCAAGCAACCCGCCCCTTCCAGCCTGGCCCTGGACGCTTCCAGGGATGGGGCACGAGATTCTGCTCACACACCTTCCTTGTCCCCAAACCCATTCACGTGAGCGAGGTATTTGCCCACAACTATAACATGCAAGAGATGATTCACTGACACCATCAAAGCAGACAATGGCAGCATGATTGGCACAGCTCAAGGCGTTAGCTTGTACTACTAAACCACCTCCTCCTTGGCTTGGAAGAACAACACAGCAACATTCACGTGTAAATGTTTTCTTCTATTTCTTCTGATGAACACTTTAAAAAGAAAAAAAAATTACACTGTTCCACTTCCAACTGAAAAAAACAGCCAAGTAACTCGCCCTCCTTCTCAAACAGCAGCGAAGGCTGGGGAACAAAAGAAAAAACTCCCTTTAACTGCTTACTCAGCAGAGGAGAGGCTGGAGAAAGTGGAAAGGACCCAGTGAGGCATGAATTCACTCTCCCACAATCGCGCCGTCTGAGAACACAACGAACATCTGCAGCACAACAACAATGTGAGCAGTGTAACAATCTCAAAATCTTTTTTTCTTTTCCTTATTTTAAGAGCGACTTCTTTGCTACTGTGAGCAGTAGTAAATTCTAGACTAAAATGGGAAAACTCATGTAGAAGTAAGGGGAGCTACAGATCTTGAAGAAGGCGGGTGCTATACAACACTGCATCTGTTATGCCATAATTAGAGCTGCAATCACAGTCACAGCAAGGATTTTGGGGAAGACATACAACAGCCATTTGTTATCAGAGTCAGACATCCACAGAATTCATCTGGGGAACCTGTGGAGATGCAGTTATTCTTTTAATTTACAAACAGAGATGCCGGTCTTAAAGTCAGAGGCCATCTCCCATTTCTCATTTTAGTCAAGTTTTGGACAAATTCATCCCCCTGCCCAGCCCTTTCTCATACCAAACTAAGCCATTTACAGTCTTTGTCTGACTTTTTTTATTCCCAATAAGTGATTCTTGGGTTAAGCACATTGTTGAGGTATGTGGTGATTATGTACCATGTGTTTTCTTCTAACAATGTTTCTTGCACTATTAAAAAATTAAATCACTGATATTTCTGATTGTAAAGATGAAGTCAACTTCAATCACACATGATGGTTCTCAAACTAACAACCATGCATGATGGTTCTGAAAACTCAGAGATCACGTGATATTGCAGTGATGTAAAGGGGATGAAAAATAAACTATCTCATTCTGCCAAATCCATCACTCGTCCCTCTGTCCCTAGACATGGGCCTTTTTATTATATTGTTAATTCTATATTTACTTTTAGTCTTCAAGCTGAAAAAACCAAGGAAACAGGATTGTCAGAGACTTCCATGATAGCCAGGAAATGAGCAGATTTTCCTGAGAGACTTAAATGACGGAAGGCTTGATGCCTGGTGAAAGGAAGAATTCTCTGGGAGTCACTGTGAGCAGCAAGAGGGCAGCTCTCCAGGGAGAGAGCCAGTGCTAAGTGCAGGCTGGAAGGTGTGAGGGAAGAGTGAGATAGAAAGACAGTTTGAGGATTTCCAATTTCCAGCCACATTTCTCACCTGACCTTTCCTTTTTTTCTGTCAGTGCATGGGGGTTGCACCGCCACACAACTCCCTGGCAAATCAAGGGTACAGTGTGAAAGTGCCCACAAACAAAATACCAGAAAAGCATGTTGTGACAAGTATTCCAGCTACAAAACCACCCCAAAATCACAGGTACAAGTTTGCTCAAGGATGACAACCTCATTAACCTGAACTGCTCTTAGCTCCTCTCCCCAGAACCTGGGCATTCACCTTTGGCAGTACAGCTTTAAGTGTACTCAAAGAAAACAAACCCTCTTGCTCAGTAACAACACATAAACACTCTTCATTTCCCACGATCCCACAAATCCAGCATGAAACCAAACCAACCTAACCTAACCTGCCAGGGAATCACAGCTGGTGTAAACTGACAACAGGTCTAATAGCAGAACAAAATCAGCCCTAAGAGCCACACAAGCTGCCTCAGAAATGCCCAAACAGTCAAGTAAGTCCTAAATATTCGGAAATGCTGATGGCATTAATACTCATTTAAAGAAGTTATTAAAAAAATATTATTGCATGTGCATTCCATTTCCTTCCAAAAATTTTCAGCTAAAAAATATACGTAGACATAAACTTCCAACACAGGGAATTACAGAGAAAGTAATTTTAAACTCACTTGAAACAGGGCTGCAGTCACATACCTGATCAACCCTCAGCATTTTATAAAGGGGACATCAGATCACCAAACCACATCTCTGAACCCACAGAACCAGAAGCAACGGCTGGTGTTTTATGATGGGACAGCTCCCATGAATGAGGGTTGAGGTGAGCTGGTGGATTAGTGTGTGGAGATTTCCCACAGATCTATCGCATCGGTTATGTTGTTCCCAGGCTGTATTCATTACAACTAAGTCCAGCTGCTTAGCTCACCTTAATGCACCCCACATCTGAACCCCAGCCTCATGTAACAGCCTGTCAGGTTAACAAGGCACAATTACCTCCCTTTAGATGGCTTCAATCACGGGGATTTCACCATGGCTCAAATTTACCTTATGAAGCTGAAAAGAAATGATGCAAAGGTGTGAAGCAGCTCCCTAGAAGTCCTTCAGCAGCGTGCTGGTCATGCTCTCTGAAGCACTGCCAGAAGCTTCCTGCAGTACCTCAGCACTCAGGGAAATGGTTCTACAAGAATCCCTTTAACTTGCTAAGGGCAGTCAGTCAGAGGGGCTGCCTTGCCAAGTTGCGCTTGGGTGTTTTCCAGACCCAGGACCCTCACTCCCGAATTCATTCCTATTGTCACGTAATCCCAAGGCAAAGGAGAGTGTCCTTGTCACTGCTGCTGGCAGATGGCTCCAGCCTGCACCAAGCAGTGCGATGGTGCAGCTGCTGGGTCACTGCTGCTGTGCAAGATAGCAGGCTTATCACTACCTCAGGCATGTCTACGCTGTCAGTCTGACACAGGATTTCCCAGAGTCATTCCTTGTATCAACATTCTAGGTGGCTTCTGCAATTAAAAATTTAATCCTACAAGACCAGCTCCATTCCTGCTGAGTTTAACAGCAGCAGATCCATTAAGATGTTTGTTGTAATGGTCAGGATTTACACGATGAAAATCAGAATTTTATATTCTAGTTGAACCACAGCATCTTTCTACATCCTGACCTTACCTCATATTCCACACCTATACTACCAATATATATTAAAAAAAAAAAAAATTGAAACAATGTTGTCCACAAGTCAGAACACTCCCACATTCACATTTTGGAAAGTGAAGACCAGGGGTATCTTATCGGTGTGTCAAACACAAATATGAGAGAGTAAAGACCAAGACAGGCTCTTCTTAGTGGTACCCAGCAACAGGCACAAACTGAAATACAAGCAAAGAAACACTTTAAAAGGAAAGAAACCTATTACCTAGCTAGACTATGAATTCTTAATCCTTAGAGATACTCAATGCTTTATGAGGCACAGTCCTGAGCAACGTGCCCCGGCTGACCCTGATCCAAGACAAGAATTGGACTAAGATCTCCAGAGACCCATCTCCACTCGGCCTGTCCTAAAAGCAAACCCTCGGCATTTGTCACATAACAGTAGTTGTTAAAAGCATTAAAATGCTCAGCTATTCCAGCTGAGTAATTGCAGATACTGTCATTGTTGAAACGGTGACACCTACATTCTCTCAGTCGCTCCGATGTTTGTAATAAAACCACTTCTAAACACCATGTGTGGTAAGTGCTCTGTGTCTACTCAGCAGTGCACCACAGATAATCATGTGGGATTTTATCGACCCACCAATACAGGAGTTTCTGCTGGTTACCTTGAGCTGAACCTCAGCTTCCATCTGGCCCACCTTGATAAGAGAGCAACAACAGAGCAAAGCATAGGAGGGTGAAAAAGCTGCCTATGGTTAACCACTGACTCATTAAACCGAGCTGTAATAGCAAAGAGATAAACTATGCATCTAATTGTATTTTAAAATCTGAACAGTTATTTTTCTGATGATGAAGTAAAATAACACTTATCACCCAAATAAGCATTCTTACCCACCATTATGCAAGTGCTCCCTATTTACTTTTTCCTCAACATATAAAGGACAAACACAAATAAGCAGATTCCTCTGACCATGTCATAGCTTTCCATTAAAAATCAGAGAATTCTTAGAGACCATCTTGTTCCAACCCCCCTGTCTTAGGCAGAGATACCTTCCACTAGATCAGGCTGCTCCAAGCCCCATCCAACCTGGCCTTGGATGTTTCCAGGGATGGGGCAACCACAGCTTCACTGGGCAACCTCCTGAGCCAGAGCCTCACCACTGTCAGAGGGAACCATCTGTTACTAATATGCAATCTAACCCTGCACTCTCTCAGCTTGAAGCAATTCCCCCTTATCCTTGTAGAAAAAAGTATTCAATAAGTACTGGAATGCTACAGAGTTTGAATCTAAGACAAAAAAGACAGTGATCTTTCTGTAATCTGGATTTCTGTTACATGGCCATGATTGACTTGGTATTTAACCATCTCAGGACACAAGATAGCCAAAAAATAGGCAGACAATTTTCCAGGAAATATAACTGATATGTCCTTCCATTGTTGAAACAAATCACGTTTGAAAAGCCAAACCAGTAAGAATACAATAAATGAGGAATCCCAGCTCCATTTTACTCCTTATTTCTGAGGAAAACAGTTCCTCAGAGCTCTTCAGTTCAGCACCTGTGCCTTGGACAGCAGGAGGACCTGAGCCTCTCCTTCCTGAACCAGGTTAGAGAGAGTCTCTGGGGATGGACCCCCACCACCTGCACAGCACAAACCCCTCATGTCACTGGTTTCCACACTGCACAAAGACAGCAAATATTTCTGAGGCAAATACACTTGGGTGACTCATTTCCTCGGAGGAGTATCCGTTGCTGGTAGCAACCTCAAAACAAAGAGGATGTCTCTGCATCCTTGTGTAAAGAACAATAGGTAGTGGTACCCTGTCATCATCAGTCACATGTGACACAGTTGACAATGTACAGTCGTATTGAAAGTGTGGATTACAGAAAAGGTTCTTCTTTCAAAGGTAAATATTTCCAAATCATGAAAATTTAACATCTGAGTTTGATACTGTTAACAACTCATATATGTATTTAAAATATATATATTTAATCACTTGGCTCTATTCCTTGTTGCTTCTGTCCTTTAGAAAAGCATCATTCCATGAAAGAGGCAAGGAACTGTCAATATTTAACATGTTTTAGTGGGATCCTCAACAGACTTTAAACACTGATGAAAGTCAAGTCAGCAGTGCCATATGCTGGAAGCAATCAGAGGCTACCTATCCAAACATCCAATAAAAAATTAAGTGTTGCAGAATGCAAATTTGACCTTCTTTTCTTTCTAGAAAGAGTGCTTTCTGGTTTTTTTTTCTCATTATTGAAGCCAAGCCACTAGACTCACTAGACACAGGGAGTAAATGTGAAAAGAAAAAAATTAAAACAACGGGTTATTTTATTGCAATACTAAGCTACTTTGTCCCTGAATATTAACACCTCTGCGTTTCTGGGATTCTACTGTACTTCTGCATTGAAATTACGAGCCAAGTTCTGCAGAGATAGGGTTGCCTGCCTAGCTCAAAGTGCTCCACAAAACATGTACACAGCAATCAGTGCTACACAAACCAATAGTCAAAATGTGGATTTAAAACATGCTGGACCAGGGAGAAGAAATTCCTGCCCTCAGTTCTGGTGTGCTGTAGATCAAACAAATTAAAATCCATGAACTGAAGGCACCATTTTCTGCCCAGTGGGAGCTGCAAATTGATCGTTTGCATTATCCATCCATCTGGGAGTCAGGGTTGTGGGGATGTGACCTCACGTAACACCTCTGTTGAGAAGACATCAAACTTCAGCAAGAGAAAAGGCTCTTAAGTCCCCTGCAATTATCATGCTGGTCACATGCTCCATGGCGATTGCTATAGTAACCAGACACTTGCCATGGAGACTTTCTAGCTCAAAGCATTCTTCTCTTATGCCTTCAATTATTTTTCTTCTGATAACTGTTAATTTTTTATTTTGGAGTAGAGGAACTGATGTTTTTTCTTGCGTTCATCTGGCAAAGAAAAGACTACCAGAAATGAAATCTGAAATTAGTTATAACAGAAAGGAAAATTAGAATAGAGTTTTGTGTCATAGGTTGATGAAACACAGTATTTGTATTATTTAGCATACACAAACTACAAGAGAAATGTGTCACATTCTCAGCAGAATGCTACAAAATTAAGATTTTTTTTTTTTGCCAAGTACTCAAATGAGCCTCTAAGGTTCCCATTACTATAGGTGTGGCTGTTAGTTATGATTGCTATATAGAACCTTCTCTTGCTAGGTACCATTTTCCTTTTCTTGTAAAATATTCTGATCAAAATTCCATCTCTTGAATTTAAGGTTTTTGATACTGTCTTAAGATGCATTTGAAATTCTCATCTGAAAGAGTTTAGCTATTAAAAGTTTTATATGCACATTTTGGATCAAAAAATATGAAGAGTAACAGGATCGCAAACACCATTGGCAAGGAGAAGAACCAGGACTGAATCTGGGAGTGGTACTGGTGGCACCAGAGGGGCAGAGAAATTACCCTGGAGGTTGAAAAAGGGGACATGGGCAGAGCAGTCAATGCTTCCTAAAGCTAATATGCTCTGTAACTGGGGAGGAAAAGGTCAAGAGAAGCAGATGATTGTCTACTGTTCCAGAAGCAAGGAAAACTAAGTAGCAAGGGCATCCATGTAACTTTAGTTCTACCTGTATTGATGCTTCACATATTCTAAGCACATAATTCCACATCTGATACTTCACCAGAGCCACCTGGCTCTCAGGGCCAAGGTGGCCACACCAAGGGATCCACAGGAGATTCAGAGCAAGGGCATCTGGTGCCTGATCTGCAGACAGATTTAGAGAAATTGGAATACATAGTGTAGGACAAGGAACAGGACATTGTCTTCACAGCCAGAGCAAGCCATCAGCACAGCAGATAACAGCACCCATGCTGCTCCATCTGTCCTCCCCCTCATGCTTCATACAAGACAGGTGCTTAAAAACAAGCTGTTCACAGAAAGTTATTCATTTTGTGGATGCTCCTCATTCACCTTGTGATCTTTTCCTCCAAAGGTTAAAAAAAGTCTCAGGCACAATCACAGTCAAAAGGACAGTTTTACCTGGGATCAATGAGATGAAATATACTAACTTGAAAATAAAAAGATCCCTGTTTTCTTCAACTAAGGGTCCAAACACTCAAAACTTTTGTTTATCTCCCTGTCTTTCAGCATTCAATCCACTGAACAGAAATAATTGTGTCTCTTCACTTAACAGAAACATCATGAAAATGAATTAATTATTTTCCACACATTGGATAGGACTTCGATGAGTACGACAGATGAGCCCCAAGGGACTAATAATTCTGTCTTCAAAGGGATGTTTAAACAACATGTTCTAAATAAGGCCTGGAGCCACAAATCGAGCAATGAGTAGGAAACAAGCTGTGGAATAGCTGTTCATTAAATGTGTATCATTAGTTTGTTCATCAAATGCAGCAGGAGGACCTGTGGAAAAAGTATTAGGGGCATGAGTAATTGAAGCCTGTATGGTGATGTTGGGACATGACTGGGTCAAAAAGAGGTTGCAAAAGCCTCTCCTAACTCTGCACTCTCCATTAACTCCTTCCAGTGTAGTTTTCAAGTGTGTACATGCATATATATACAATGAGTAAGGACTCAAATAGGAGATAGGATCAGAGAGTGAGATTTTCTGATTTGACAGCCTCTGCCATTTCAGTGATCTCACCTCTTAGCTATCAAATGTCAAATCCATCATTAGAAAGTTGTTCGAAACAGGAAAGGGGTTGCAAGAATTACTTCAGAAGCAAAAGAAAAGGTTAATTAACTCAAAATATATATTCCACAGGCAGGATGAACCACAAGCTCTTCTAACTTAACCCACCACTGACACCAACACCTTTGGCTGCTAGCAAGCATCACCAGAGCCAATCTCCAGGAGTGGCTCTGAAGCTGTTGTGTCCAACTGCTCCATACACCACCCCCATCAGGGACACAACCAAATCTCACTACAAACTGATTTTGTGGAGGCCAGAGAGGAGGATGAGCACAGGACACAGCAGCAGTTTGAGTCCGCTGACAAGCCAAGGAAATTATTCATGCAGGGGCCACTTAGAGCATGGAGCTCAGCACAGCTGTGGAGACATTCTGCTAAGTCATGATCTCTGGGAAGATTTTACTGCTCTTCACAAGGTTTTATTTTCTATTATTATTATTATTATTACTGTTACATGACAGATTCCTTCAAGCTGTTACACAGTCCTGTTTCTTCAGGCCCAAGGAGGAATCACAAAATATTGTGACCTTGAATAATACCTGCCCCCTAAAAAGCTTCAAATTCTATGCCTCACTATACTGGTATCTCCCTGCACCCCATTTTTTCCTGCCACAGTGTTCCATTTTGAAGTGTCATAGTCAAATATCTGGGACAGTTTCTTGCCTTGAGTGAAAAACACTTCATCCAACTTCCAGAGAAAACTGCAAGTCTATATATTTAGCAACAAAAACTGGAATAAGGTTTAACAAAGAATTTGTTCTTCCCTTACTGTAAAAGAACACTTCAGCTCATCAAGCTGACATTCTTCTACTGAAAACCCATCTTGTTAGAAAATATTCTCTTTGGAAGTGTACCAATATGTGCTTAATGAAATACTCATTCAAAAAATAGGAATCACTTCCTTTTTATTTTCACCCCCAGGTATTGTAGTTTGCAAAAAAATATTTTTAAAATAACCACTTTCACAATATTAGAAAAAAAATAGGAGTTATAAGATATTCTCAGTACACAGAGCTGTTTAGGTCCTCAGTGCTGGACTGAAGACAAGCTCAGGCCCAGGCTGGGCTGGGATTTTCTGTGAATGTGCCTTGGTCATCCAAGGTCAACAAGAGATCCCTCCCAGTCCTGAGGCTGCTCTGAGCTACTCTGGCAAATGACACAGGAGAAATTGAGTTTCAGATGACCCTTTTGCTCTGTCCTCAGCCAAGCACCATGTTCAGTGATCCTTTAATTCAGTGAAGCATTTAATCACATTTAAGTGCTTTTCTGTATCATGATCATCTTAAAATGCATGCTGGAGGGAGTAATTATAAAATAACCTCCCACAGCAGCCTGTAAGTTTATCTGTCCTGCAAATTACAGTGTAAAACAATGGCACATAATTTCTCTGTAGTTTTTTACCTTGACTGAATCATCTTTAAACCATAAATATTTTTAGGTCAGAATCCTTAAACAGCATGAAACAAATGCTGTTTCCACTTTCCAAGTTGCACTGGATAGGCAGAACTTACTCAAGATACAGAACAATTAACAAGCAAATTATATTTAATACTCAAACCAAGGATGAATCCTAAATAAAAACAGCAGCTTAACATCAGAACATGCTGCGCAATAGTGAGTGAGCTCCATTTTGAAACACACTGTAAGAGATCATCTTTTATAGCTGACACTTCCTCCAACAAAAATTACTGCATGTACCAGCCTGACTCTCTCAGATTCACCTTAAGAAGGTGACACTGGCTCTTACCATGTGGCAATTAACACTCCCACAGTGAGCAACAGGATGAATCATTCTAACAAAGGCAAAAACCCCCAAATTTTTCAAGGGAAGTTACACTGTCTATTCTGCTTTCAAACAGGTTGTTCCTTCACACACCATACTGCAAACAGCCCTAGCACACTGGATCTTAGAATCACTTTGCTGTTTATAGCACCCTAAGCCAAAGCACTTAAAACAATGCACGTCTTGATTTTCAACATTCTCAATAGGAAACTCTGAGAGTTTCTGACAGTGAAGAGCAAGGACAGCCTCTGGACCACTTTACTCCAGAGCCAAGCCTGGGGGTGGTGTGGGACCCCCTGGCTTTGGGAGACAGTGGGGTCTGGAGCTACGGCCCACAGCAACCAGAGATGATTTTCACATCATCTTCCTCAATAAACGCTCTCCCCAAAAGCTGTGTTGGTGTCACCGCTGCCCACTCAGGTACTTGAGATGACCTCACTTACTCTAACTGATCATTTGGGCTACTGGGAGGAATCTTCTTGCATAACATAGGACGGGGGATCAGAGGGAAGAGAGACACCATTGCTGCGCACCAGGAGCTCACTTCAGTTTAGGAAATAATAATAATTTTTAAAAGAAGACAAATACAGTGCTGGAGAAATGTTCATCTACAAAGCTCCAGAAGATGAAGGTCATTTAAAAGATATGTACTTAATGCAGGAAAAATTTTCCCATAAAGAAAAAGTTCACAATCGCCATGGTTTGAGACACCTGCTCTGGGAAATGGAGAAACTGAGTTGATTCTCAGATAGTAGGACTGAAAAGCTTTCCAGAAGTTGTTGGTTGTGTGAGAAAATACCTTTAGTTCACAGCAGCAGCAACAAAACAGACTGAGGGAAAAAAATGCTATCCGAGTGTTCTTCCAAACACACCTTTGGTTTGCTGAGCCTGCCCTTCATCCAAAAAGAATTCATTTTCCCACAAAAGCATTTTTCTGCTGATACCTACATTAGCTCAAGAGCAGGGAAGGTGACCTCCCCTCTCCTATTTTTGTTCATCATATTCTAAATGCTTTCTTTGCTTCCAAACCATTTGCTAAAATTATTGCATTATAAATAGCTTTCAAATAAATAAACAAACAAACAAATAAATACACATTTTTGGTAACATATACTATTTATCACCAAAAATATTTTGGTAAATGGTCCATGTCTTTGTCAATTTAAAAAAAAAAACTCTAAAGAATCTCTGTCTTGTGAAGTATTGTCAACTTTTCTTTAAATAGGACTTTGGGATAGTAACTATCTGGCTGCATTTCTGGTGCAGAGTGAAAAGCCGAATTTGGAAAGTCACTAGAAATAAAATAAATAAAATAAAATCTGGGAAGGAACAAGGACACCTGAAGAGCCTCATGGCACAGGGACAGTTCTGCTGCAGCCACAAGAACCTCTGCTACACTTCACCTTGAGACACAAGAGGGGAAGATTCTGGGGTCATTCCAAGCACAACAGGAATTTTTATACTGATGCAAAGAAACAAATAAAATAGAGAGGAAAGCAAATAAACCCAAAGACAACTCTACCCTCATCCATAATTGATAAGACACCATGAAGTCTCTGAAATAAATAAACTGAACCCAACTTCAGAGTGACTCCAGAAAACTCCAAAGAAAGATCTGTTATCTAGAAACTGTGGGTTATAAACACAGAGATGAGCAATTAACGTATGCAATTATCTGGGGAAAAGCCTGAAATGTTTGAGTCCAAACAAAAGGAGGACACAACAGGTAGCAAAGAAATTTAGATTATAATATTACAGAGTAGCTCTCACTGAAATAGGCTGTATACATTTAGTATGTTTTGCTGCATTTTTATAACAGAGTAATAATGGCTTCTTTCCCTTCTGCACTAAAGTCAGGATTTTTAATGAGCACAGACGGCATATAGAATGGCTTTAGCATTTCTCTCCCAGAAAACCAGCTACAATAGCACAGGCAACTTTGAAACCCAATCTGATTTCAAACATCAGAGCTAATAGTACACTTAGGAAGCTGGCTATTTTTAACTCTCTGTAACTGCGCTTGCAAATTTTCATTCTGGAAACACAGACAAGATTTCCACATGCAGAATAATCAGAAAAGATAAACAAAACATTTTATGTAAAATAAATGGATGCCTTATCCCGCAAAGACTTGAAAATATTTCCTGTTGCCAGCAAAAATACTCATAAAATTTGGAATGTGAAACAACAGCTGGGAACAGTTAGCTACGGGAGAACCAGTCTGGTTTGCAGTCATTTCGGAAATCAACGCACAGAGTGGCAACCATAGGTTTTCATTTCCTTTGTGATAAGCCTTTCACAGAGAGAAAAATTCAGCAGTCTTTTTCTCTGCCATACTTTGAAACCTACTATGAATTTCATAAGTTCGTATTTGCAGGGTCTAAAGCAGACTTGAAAGCACAATAGCCAAAACAACCCAGAAAGCACCGTGCACGGGATGAAAAGGATCCCCAGTCATGTGGGAGCATGAAAGGCACCAGGAAGCACCAGGCTTGGCCCACAGTCACTGCACTCACTCCAGGCATCTTTTTACTGACTGGTTGCTTGATTCTAGCAGAGAGTCAGAACAAGTTTCTTCATCTGCCGAATTAATTTTTTCCTGCAGCAGATGTACATCTCATCTCACACAGCTTTTTTGCTCTCTGTTTCCACAAACACATTCTTGATTTTTACTGCACAGGATGCGACTCAAAGTCTGGTACAACAAAAGGGCTTTCAATTCCACAAAAACAAGTACACAGCAAATAAACCTCCTCAGTTGTCAAAAGACATATTTACTTCCTACCAGAGAAGACAAACATTATTCAGACGTGTATGTCCACAACTGTTTTCAGATTCTAAATGCAGAGGTAGAGAATTGCATCCGAAATGTGAAGATACTAGGAAGGCTAATGACAAATATGGAGACCTTGTTCCAGCAAAGCTTTCATTAATTTCTCACCTGGTAATGAGCTTTTGTTCCTTCCCTGCAGTATTTGTAACGTTAGAAAAACACTCTGTGTTTTGATAACATTTGAGAAACATGGAAAGTCAATTTTGTAACTCTTTCTAGTTTTCAGTTTTAACAGAAATATTTGCACTGCTTACATTGGCATGAAACCTACGTAACATCACTCAATGGAATAAAGGCTATGGTGAAAAATGATGAAAAGTAACTGGTAAGCACCATTTCTCAGTATAGAATTGGGCTTATTTTACTTTTAAAACATAAAACCAGCTTGGGTTTTTCCACATACTGCTGGCTGCATTACTCCAGCTACGCGTTACCATCAACAAGCAAAACCCAATAATCTCACATAGGGCTTCTAATAGAGAAGTAAAAGTGCTCACATTTTTAAAGTGTATATAAAGTTCAACAAAACTAAACAATGCTTTGGTGAAGGCTTTTATTTCCTCTTTTTCAGCAATCCCTACAGCTTAGTGTAGTCTGTTGAATCAATCCTAGATGAAGTCAAACTCTGCAGATTTATACTGTTGTCTATGATTTCCTAAGCTATATGACATTTAAACTGAAGTCAAGGACTGGCATTCAACACAAGAGGAAAATTAAACTTCAAGACCTTTCATTAAGGAGAAGGATCCTAAATACAGATAAAAGTACTACTGTCACATATTTTTATCACATGTTAATACACAGAGTTTAACCACATCAAAGACTGAGATATAACTGTATTATTAGAGGCTTGGAATGAATTCACACAGAAAACACTGACAGGACAGTTCTCCCATATCCAGCTCCAAATTCTAACCGGGTCTCTTCCCTCCAGAGCTGCTTTCTGTTGTTGCTCTCTCCAGTCAATAGTGCTTCAGAACATAAACCAGATCTGCCTCCCTGCCCACAGCTGCAAAGGTCAAGCTGATCATAAGAGCAGTGTTTGAAGGAAGAATGGATCCAGGGATTTCCAGGTTTGGGAAAAGGAGGAACTCCTGAAAGAAAATCCCCTTGCAACAGGCCTTGCTCCACTGAAGACAGAGGAAAGCCTGAGGTCTGCTGAGGCTGCAGACAGCCACGGTTCACACCGATGTGCAGAGACTCAGAAGGGCCAGTCTAGAACTGGTGCTGTTCTCCAGCACGCTTCCATGAGTATCACACACTTAGAAAACATGGACTCAAAAAAAGTGGGGGAAGCTCAAGCCAAACAAATTATTTAAGAGAAAGAGCCATAGAGGCACACCTAGGGACTCCTCCAGGGACATAGGAGAAAGTTGAATTATCTCAAGAAGATGGAAAACTGCCTTGATATTTCCTTCCCACCATATAGTATCCTGTTTTTATACAGTTGTATCGTTGTCTGCTGCAATTCTTCCCTTGGTTTGTAATTTCAAGTGTTTTGACTTTTATCTAGCACCTCCTGTTCTACATATCATTTTCTCTGTCCTACTTTTTCTGCTACAAATTCTTCCCTTCTTTCCCTCAATTCCATTCTCTAGCGTTTTTCATTCACAATTCCCCTTTTAGCTAAACTGCGCCCAAATATATACATGTATATATGTGTGTGGGTATATATATGTGTGTGTACATTTATTAATAACTACACGCTGTATTTACCAGCCCTCCTGCAATTTGTTTGTTCTAGGCTTTCTGTTGCCCTGTGTATGAATCACCCATTTAGGCAGCAAATTCTTCAGGAAAAGGACTGCTTGTTGTCCTAAATCCATACAGTGCCTAGTACATACAGCCCCATTCTTAATTATTATAATAACTACACCAGTGCTTTTGGTTTCCTCACTTCTAGAATGCTGGATGCTTCCTTTGTGTGCCTTCACTTCTCTAACAAACCCTTAAGAGAAAAGCTACAGCACGAGCAGCACGTGTGACACAGCAAAGCTTTGTGTTTGACAAGGAAACTCCAAGAGGAGCACGGCAGTGGCCAAAACAGGTCCTGCCCACTCTCCCTGCACAGAGCATCATCCATAGCTCCCAGCAGAGCCCTCTTTTCCCAGATGAAATGCACAATTCCTGTTAACATCCAGACCAATTTCACATGTGTTTTGTGAGGAAAATCAAGCCCTTTCCACACGAGCGTGACCTACTGAAATCCAGCCCTGGTGGAGGGGCAGCAGTAAGAGGAAGGAATGGCATGTTCCCGCTCCCGGACACTGTGGGACACTCTGAGCTCTGCCTTCCCTGACAAAAGCTTCTTTTCATTCAAGGGTGGAAAAAATCCCCTTTTATTCTCTAGCCTTTGAAGGGCTTACATCATCGCTTCTTCAATTTCAGGATTTTAGTGAAAACAAGCTTTCTGCAGGGCTGGTCAAATGTTAACTAAGAATTCCTGGGAGTGTTTAATCTACACTCTCTATTAATTTATCATTAGGGTACCTTCTAATAATGACTCATCTAATGAAGAAACAAAACCACAGCAGAAACCCTTCCTGCTCCTACAGTATTAGTCACAATGAACCTGGGCATCTCTTCACCAAAGCAGTCACCAAACCTCTTTTTTTCCCCATCCCCCAATTAGCCCCAAGGCTTCCAAGGGAAAAATGCCATGAGCTTTATATATTGCAGAGAAAATATTTTAACACTGGCCTTTCATCACACACATAAAAAGAAAATTTCATCATCAAGGTTACATCCACGAGCTGCCTTGAATGTGATGACAGGAATTATTTGTGAATAGAAATAAAATTAATAAGGGAAAAGGCAGTGGCACCAGCCTTATATGGTTTTCCCCTCACATTTAAATTTTAAAAATAAGCTTTTTTTCCCTAAAGATATTTCCATACATGGGACTGTGATTCATTCCTTTTTGAGAAACCCATGTAGCTGAAAGTAATACAGCTTCAAGAACGTGAGCACATGTTTAAGCTTCAGCAGGAAAATACTGAAGACTGAGGGAAGCTCCAAATTAAGGAAAATTTGTCTTTTATTAGGAACAAATAAGTTGTGATAGTGATTTTCAACAGAAAGCTCTAAATGTGATTCTTCCCACGAGCCCTTCCACCCCTGTTTTACTATTTCTACAGCAAGGCTCCTTGAAAGAGCTAAGTGTACCCAACAGCACCAAGTGAAGGCAAAGTCATTACTTCACCTATTTTCCCCATCACTAGGCAAAGAAAATCCACTTGGGCTAAGAGCTATTTTTTATACCTCAAATAACACAGGGCCTTTAGAGAACTAACAGCAATAGTTTTAAATTTCAGGCTAGAAGCTGTGCTTTTAGTTATGGTTCTCCTGAAACCCGAGAGGGAATTACACCAATCTCTCCCCAGGCCTGGGCAGCAGTTTCCATCTGTCTCCTGTAAATAAGCTGACTTCATGAAAGGCTCTGCTACCACGAGTTGTTCGCCTACAGTAAGTCTTTGTCTTGACCTGTGCATTTATCAAAACTGCCTGCAAGCCATTCCTGACCAAAGGTTGCAATGCACTCAAGTTTAATTTGCTGTAGAGCTTTCAACAGGACCCACCATAAATCCTGGGTCACTTCTTTAGACTAAACAAGTGTCATTTCTTTTGGGTGACACAACAGCCTGGCTCAGAGCAAAGCCACAGAGCTGGCACAGAAAGGGCCCACCACAGGGATAAGCACCACGAGGCACTGGGTTGTTCACAGGTCTCTGCTGTTCAGCTCAGACTTCAGCATCACACAGACTTGACCAACCAGATCTTGACAGATCAGACAGATGTGTCTTGGAAAGGTGGCCATCCCAACCAGGCAAAAAAGAGCCACAGAAAGAAAAACTCTGTCTGAGAAGGACAAGTCAGACATGCATCTACATCCTCTGTTTTGAGAATATGTACCAGTAAACAGTGAGAGAATGTCACTGGCATAACCCAGCAGAGTGCATTGATCACAAGATGTGAAATACTTTACCAATTAGGTAATTGCTTTATCTACAGGACACTCACTAATATATATCAGCTATGATTAACTTTAGCCTACAGAGTCAGATACTATTTTAAAACAAAAAAATAAGCAAGTCAACTTTCACAGACACAGATTGTTCATGTATTTTGTCTGTGCAATTAAACTGCAGTAAGAATAGTTATCTGAGGTGAACAGTAAAGCAACAGGATTTCTTATAGTTTGTGTGCCTTTTGTCAGACCCCACCAGTGCTCACAATACAAATCTCTCAGTGCTACACTAGTAAAGGAGACTGAACATAAAACGGACCTGAAGGAATCTGCAGCTAGAAACAAGCCTTGGCCCAAAACCAAGAAGGACTTACTTCATCTTATCACCTGGAATGAAAAACTTACACATCCAGCTGAGGAGTAACAGGAATGCAACCTGATTATTCATGCTTGTCTCTGCAAATGTGTCTCCGACCTGGCCCCTCAAGCACTCCCTGACTTCACACAGATGCTTTCTTCCCCCTCCCCGCCCCGACTACTTAGCACATAGAGAATATGAATCCTTAAGGATTTAATAAAAGATACCCTTTGGATTAGAAAATTGAGGTTGACTTCCCAATGCGTCACAGGTAGACACTGGTACTTATGAATTCAGATTGATTGCAGGGAAAGTTTCTCATCCTGGCAACACCGTTGCCATAGCAATCTGGGCTGATCTGATATTCTTAGCAACCACTCCTAACTCTCCATCCCGAGCACTCCTTGCTTTCCTCCAAGGCTTAGCTCTGTAACCTCATTTTCAAAATCCCACTGACCACCAGCAGAACCACTAGAGCAGCACAAGCTCACAAATTGGAGTGCCTTCTCCACACTACACCTGATGTGTACCTGATACACCAGTAAAGCTTTACAAATGAGAGGACATGGAAAGCACACTTGGCCTCGGGACACTGAGCAGGGGAGAGAGAGTCATGCTGGACCTATGCCAGTCACACTTTCAGATCCTGGAGGCACAAACCAGAGAGCAGTGAGGGTCTGTGATGTTCCAAGACCACATAAATATTTCTTATTTTTTCACACACATACCTAGTTCACCATCATTCCTCTGGGCTAAAATAGTATTTGACAAAATCAGTCTGAATTTGTATAATTGAAACCACGAGAAGATGCATATAAGACATCACCTGAGGTTTTAGACCACACAGCAATGGAGCAGTTAATTATTACACTATTAACAACTGCCTCTCTTGCACAAAACGAGGCACATTGTATTCCAACAGGCTTCTGAGCCAGCTGAAGATAAATCAGGAGCTGGCAAACTACAACACCTGTGTTACTCCAACTGCACACACCGTGTTTGGCAACAACCCTCACTTCCTGCCAGAGGCTGTGTGCTGCCACTGCTGCCTACGGCTGAGTTTTCCTCCACTAGACACAAAATAAAGCCCAAGTTCTCATGATGATTCCATGTAGGACCCAGTGACTTACAGCTCCTCATGCAGGTTAAGCTTTATGGACTTCACCTGGCAATGTTAAAAGGAATAAGAGAAACCACTGCTCTAGTGGAAGTGGAGGGGGAAGTGGAATGGATAGAGCAGCTGCTAATTAAACACAGGTTTGGGCCTGCTAGCCAGTACCAAGTCCAGATGTGCTACCACTAGAAGCACTCAATAGTGCCAAGAGCAGTGAATTTGACGTGACTGGCAGCTGCACCACAAAGCCTGATGACCCCACTGCTCTGTTCTGGACCGCTACTCACGAAACATATTACTTATAAGATCCATAACAAAAAAATAAAAAACCTGCTGGAAACAAAAGAAATTGTTACAAAACATTAACCACACACCCAAAAAATAAGAGAAAATATTTTGCAAGTTTTAATGCATGTGTTAATGTTTGGGCTCTGATCCTTAAGGTTTTTTCCACCTAAGTCATACTATGGAATTAGACCTTCAGGGAGTTCTCTCCAAAGGGAAGGTTTAAAGCAGCAGGCAAGCAAATAGAAAATACTATGTAATGGCACATTGTGAAGTAAGAACACCAAACTATAAGGAAACATCATTTAGAAGGTATTTTCTGACTGTATTTACAAAAGCCAAAGCATGGTAATTGTCAGATATGTTCTCAGTGTCAGATTACATTTTTTCTATCACTATGGCAAATTACAAGTTTCAGCTAAAATCAAGGACTCAAACATATTCACATCACTATTGGGGAATAAAAGACTGTCACTAAATGAGGTTATTCAGTGCTCCTAGACTAGAAAGCTCCTGATAAATTTTTGGCTCCCTTCCTGAACAGAATGCTCTGAGTGTTCCCTGCTGTAATAATGAAGCACCCCTAGTTTGACACATGAAATCTACAATTTGTGAGAAACATTGCAGGAGGACAACAACTGCTTGGGAAACATCCTGATCTTGACCCCATACCAACATGTACCAAAGACAATTTTCCAGAACCACTCTGGCTTACCCTCAATAAACCCGAATAAAATGGAGATTAGCCTGGACATTTCAGTTTTGCTACTTTTTATCAAGTGTGAGATAAGCAGAATTCTGCCAGATACTTAGCTAACACAGAGACAATTTGATAAATATCAGTCAATGCTTTACTTCGCCATTTCCTTCCTATTTCTTTTCAGAGGGATCCTGGGAAGATGCAAGCCATAGCATTGCAAAGCTCCTAACAATGTTGTATTTACTTGGACAGATTTTGCAGTCTCTTTCAAGTGTGCTATATATAGCTGATTATTTTGCTTTCTAGTCTAGAAAAGGAAAATCACAGCTGACACAGATTTCTTCTCAGCAGTCGCCTGTAAGCCCTGGCTGCAGATCTCCTCCCACAGCACAGAACAAGCAGACGAGTCCTGCGGTTGCAGGTGCTCTAAGCATACACTGGACATCTACTTGTGTTGTTTTCTGTCCCAGAATTAAGCACAGATCACAAAAGGGAAATGTTAGAAATATCAATGCTTCAGGTCAGTTACCTATTTATTGTATTTGCAATTTAATCCAGCCATCAAACAAATTCCACAGAGCATATCATATTAGCCATTAGGCTGCTTAATGTATTCTGGAATCAAAGCTAAGGCTGCATATATTGCAGTATCCAATTTATATACACAAGCTTTTTTCCTTTTTTTTTTCCTTAAGACCAAAGAAATGCCAATTGACAGCCTTTCACAGTTATGTCACTTTGATGGTGCTGAGCCAGAACCCCCATGTGAGGAACCCTTACATAATTTATTCTGGTCATTTCATTTTGAATAGGAGAAAAATATTTGAAAGATTCCACCTTAAAGACAGCAAATTTCCTTTTTTTTTTTTAACCTTTTTAAAGTGCTTTTAATAAATAAAAAGAAGGCTGATGATACCACATTCTACCCAATACAATTTATCCTCTTAACTTTCAATAATCTCCTTATAAAGATCTGTTTTTCAAGGTGAGAAAATGTTAGCTCTCCATCAGTAGCATATGGTGCATTAAACAAATTTGCTCATGTCACAGTGAAAGAAACGGTGCTAAAAGAACATCATGACTGCAATTCCATAAACTCATGCAGTAGGAAAGCCAGAATTACACAGTTTAAATCTGCCCTTTTGTACATATCAATGTTGTTTATCACAATACTATAGAGCAGAGTCTTTTTTCCATAAGATCAAATGTTAATTAGGGGATGCCTCATCCAATCACCATTCCTTCACTCTATTTTTGGCCCTGTTCTTTCTTTTTATCTGTTGTTTTTTGTTGGGCTTTTTTCCTAACAAAGTGCCTTTGTCCAGTGTCAGAGCTGTTACTGCTCCTCACCAGTCCATGTGTGCTGCTCACTCCTTACC
This sequence comes from Sitta europaea, assembly GCA_013400255.1. NCBI lineage: Eukaryota > Metazoa > Chordata > Aves > Passeriformes > Sittidae > Sitta > Sitta europaea. The sequence continues at coordinate 646,628 of VXBS01002676.1, forward strand.
CACTGCTGGCCTAGAACGCCCAGGCCACCGTCCCTCTCCCAGGCAGCTCCCCTCTCCCAGCTCCACCCATCAAAGGATGGCGAAACCAGGCCTATCCCTCTAGGGATTTTAAAGCATATTTTATTCATGCAAAATAGAAGAACTAGGAAGGGAAGATCCTCAGACCTTCAGCAACTCATGTGTGACAGAGTGAGGCAATGCTGCTCCTATCAAAGGTTATTTGGCAGATTTTTGAGTAAGAATCCAGTAAGCCCAGCTCCTTCTGTAACTTATCACTGCAGAGGCGCACCACGAATATAAACAGCGTCAGAAAAAAAATCTGGTGGGAAATATGCTAACAGCAAAGGTCACCAGCAGCTGAAGCAATATGGCAAGAGAGACAGACAGCTACTGCACCCATCTGTGTGCTGGGGTGAGCAAAACAACCACCACACACCCCACAGCTGAGCAGCTACGTAATGCTATAGATTCCCAGAATGTTTGGGGTAGGAAGGGACCTTAAAGATCATCTCAGTCCATCCCCCTGCACCTCACTTGACACAGGAAAATCAGTGCCTAATTCTAAGACCGCGTTCCAAGTGTGACCCTGCAAACCTGCACAGCTTCATGCTTTTGCCTTGGAAGGCACACACACTTGGAAATGTAGCTCCATCTGTTATTAGTTAGCAAAGAAACAGACTTAGGTTGTTAAGTCTTATCCCTACCACCACAAACATTAAGCTGTAATAAAATAAGAGGTATAGAGATCTTAAGAAATTCTCCATGGACTTATAACTTGGAATCAATGTTTTAAACTGGACAGAGCCTGAGACTTCTTCATTGGACATTCCATGTTTGCAAAAAGACAGTAAATGACCTACTTACTGGCTTTTTGGGAGGCCGCTGGGGATGGTGATGTTAGTCAAGAGTGCTTGAGTTTAAAAAAAAGGGAATCAAATGAAAATCCTGTTCTGTAGCACCTGATTAACACTTTTTTTCAGACTATACTTCTCAGAGAACTAAAGGGAGAAGATAGGGTTATCCCCAGGCTTTTATTTGTTCTTTTTCATATGCGTTTTAATTTTCAAGATGTCAGTTTTTCATAAGCTCTTAAGCCTTGAGCTCTAACCCAAAGTAAATAAATAAATATACAAATACAGGAAGGTTTTTATGAAAACCCTTTTGGGACATGCCCTATATAGCTGAGAGAGGCCAAGATTTTATGCATATTTAGCTAAGTTACTCTAAAATCTCCTTGATAACAGGGATGCAGTGCTGGCCTGGGCACTGGGGAGGCTCTTGGCCATGGCACAGGAGTTGGAATGCAGCAGGCTGGTTCCAAGGAGTAACCAAAGCTTTGAGGCTATAACAGGAGAAGGGGGGAAGCAAAGAGGTAAGAAATGGGAACACTTGTTAGAAGGACAAAGAAAATCAGACAGTAACAATAATTGTGTGGAACAATTAGATGCTTACAAAACAAAAGAAGAAGTTGAAAGACTAACCCTGAAGAGAGAAGTCATGAAATTAATTCTCAGGACACCAGCTATATGCTTATTAAGCCATGTATAAACATTCAAACAATAACTCAGCACTTGTGCAACCTTTTTAAATCTTCCAGCTATTAAGAAAATACATTAAAGAGAACAAAAGTGGATTACCTTCAGTTTTCTTTATATGAAAAGCCCCACCAGGCAAGCAAAAGCCATATAACTGCTATTCCATAAAACACTTTGTAATGAGAATATTCACTAGTACTATTATTAACGTCAACAAGCTATAACTCAGATGGCCTAAAAATCTAACAGCAACTCCATCCTCATGATGGATTTGTTATTTCCTCATACCAGGCCACTGTTTCTGATTATTTTAATTGGTTACTACTGGCAATACCGTATTTAGGAAAATTAGGCAATAAATTATATAGCTAATCATGTGGTCACAGGAATCATATAAACGTCATATTATTGTGTCTAGGAAACCGCCTGCTGCTCTGCTTGGAACTTAAGTAGAAAATGAATAAAATCTGTCACCAGGCCAATGAATGTTGGTGTTATTTTACTGCTGATGCCTCGTTTAGCTGAATGCCCCGCAGGCACGACCTGCTGAGACGTTTGCTCAGAAACAGAGACAGCAGAGCCAACACTGCAATCCAGGTCAGCAAAGAGCCCACTGCTGCATCCCTGGGACAGGGAGGATGGAGGAAGAATCTGGGACCTCCTGTCCCAGCGCTTCCAACCTCTTTCCCTCCTGGACCCATACTAAACAGGCAAGCCAGAGTCTCACCAAATCTCCATCTATTTACCAGTTGACTTTCCAGGGCTCGTTAACTCTAATAACTCAATGCAATAAGTCAGTAAACATGAAAATATTTTATTTGTGGGTATTAATTGGGATTAACGGGATCACATCTCTGCCACAGGGCAAAACTCCCTTCCCACCCTGCCTTAAGATGGAGCTCTTAGATGGAACTGTGCAGAATAAAAGGAAATTCATCAAGTGTGTTGGGCCCTGTTCTCCCTTCCGCCAGCTTCCTCTTCCCACTCTAATTTCTCTCAAGACATTGAAAAGGCTCATTGAAAATACAGCTGAGTGGGTGATATAGTATATTCAGGTTTGGTTCACATGAGATTTGACTGGGTCAAAAGATTTCTTCAGTAAATTTTCATTTCCCTTGGAGTGAGATGTACATACTAATGGGGAACTCCTGGTGTTTTTAAGATGAGAGAGATTCATATTAATGTTATTCCTTTTATTTCTGATGTATTCTTTCCACTGAGTTGCTGCAGGGAACTAAGGAAAGAAAATGTGGTTTAAAAACAGGGTAAAATTTTGCCATCACAGAAACACTGAGTAACTCCTGAGAAAAAAAGCAGGAATTCTCCAGTACTCCCCTCACTGCAGACTGAACTGATCCTGACCAACGTCAGTTGTCAAAGGATGGCTCCTTTAGCTACACATAAATAACGTGAAGGCTGATCTGGCCATACTTTAACAATTTTTAGCTAAACCTTTAACAGCAAAGTTTGCCAGCATGTTCTGCGATGTGTAACTTAAATTTGCATTTCTCCAATGATATAGGTCAAGGATCTAAGTTACTTGTTTCTAATTAGTCTATTAAATTGATAAACAATCTCCTTGCAAAACTTTTTATTTGAAATACTTCTATGAAGCAACATCTTTTTAGCCATTCTAGTTTGGCGTGAGCTTAAGGTAACTGAATTTCGGAATTTCCATCCAAGTCTAAAGCAAAGTTGTTCAGAAAACAGAAACATGAGCTGAGATTATGAGAAGAACCCCTGCCAGAATGATCCCTCCTGTAAACAGAGAGCACCTCTAATTCTTGGGTTTGTTATCTACCAATGGCACATGCCATAATGAATAGCTATTGATTCACCTTCTGATTATAGAATCCTAGAATCGTTTAGGATGGACAAGACTTTTAATGCCAAACTTTCAGTGAGAACTGCCAAGGCCACTGCTAAATCATGTGCCCAAGTGCCACATCCAAAAGCCTTTTGAACAGTTCATTAGTTCTGCCAAAATTAGTAACCAGCCAAAATTAATTCCACTTCTAAATATTAAAGCATTGTCCAAAGTGGCTATGCTGCGGAATGCTCTAGGCTTTGCCATGGCTCTTTCCTCCCTGAGGAGAGAGCTGTGTGCAAGTTGATTTTTATTCATACTAAAACCAGCACTAAGATATGGAGTAAATACACACAAATTCCGACCATTTATTTCTCAAATTCAGCAAATCTCATTCTGCTGTTTCTTTGGCCACTGACATGAGAGAGAGATACAGAACATTTTCTATATTAATTAGTAATTAATTCATTCATTATTAATTAAATACTTATATTAACAGACCACACATTTACAATTCTTACAGTATCACATTATTGGACGTTTCTGAATTTATGAGTATTAATTTCCAAATTATATATAAAGTCTATCTATATGAAAACAATAATGTAACTATTTTGTAAGCATGAAGAGGCACCTCTCTTCTGCTATCCTTACTTCAAGAAGTTCACAACCCTATGAATTGTCACAAGGAAATAAATTGAAGCAATGAACAATACTATAAAGTGTGCAAGGTCACGTTAAAAAGAAAATCCAGAACAACAAAAGCCTAGGAGATATTAATAATGCACAGCTAGTACCAAAATTCAAAGGCTTGTCAGAAGCCAGGCAAGCCCATGTTAATTTTGTAGAGAAAATAAAAAGAGAACAATAGCAGGCTTGTTTGTAGTGACAATAAACCCATAAAATAGCAACACACAAAATAAAAAGATACAGCATAGGAAAATGTAAGCAGATTAACAACATTTCAAATTGCAAAAAAATTAGGAGTTTTTATGCAATGCCACTACATACTCTCTAATACTGCTGAGTGGGAGCATCAACAAAGCAGAGGAAAGGACTCAGGGCAGAGAAAAGGCTATAGTGGGTAGTGGGTAAATCATGCAAGTGCTCCTGATCGCTGCACCCCTGTGCTCTCCACAGGTTAAATGTGTTAGAGCGAGCCAAAGAGATGAACTCAATCCCCTCCTCTCCAGCTCTGATAAAATCTGAGGAGCAAAACTGATAAAGCATTGTACTTCAGAGCAAAAAGAAGACAGACTATGTGAAAGAAGATGGTTATTCAACTAGGTTAAGGCTGGAAGCCTGGACTCAAATCTCCCAAACCTAGGACAAAAACTTAGCAGGTTAAGCTTTCTCAAGTCCCACTGGAACCATCTGATACCAAACTAGGGCTGTATTCCTTCTCTTCCCCTTGTTTTCATAAATGTTTTACATTGTGGGGTGGAAGCAGCCAGTACACACAGTTTTGCAGAGTTAATACACAGGTATCTGTCCTCAAAATATGCTTTTTCTTTAGTTTTTAATTAATACTAACAATACTGAATCATGTGAACCAAACATATGCTGCAATGGGAATTCAAGGATACCTGTATTACTCATAGGTAATCTTAACACTGGGTCTACTCTGCCTTTCAGGCCTAATCTTTAGGTGGTGCATTGTACAAATCCCTCAGGGTAGGTGCACTCAGCTCCAAAATCATTAGAAACTGCAGGGTTGTAATTCAATGCCTTGTCTCTCTACTGACTCGATATGTACCAGTGCACAAACTGTATTGACAGGTGAAATGAATGGCAGTCAGGAGTAAATAACTTCAAAAACTCAACTCAAGCATCACAGCAAGATGCTTTATCATACACTGAGATTGGGAGCTCTAATAGAAAGGCACATTTATTAAACTGTCTTCTCAATTTCTTCATTTATCTAACACAAGTGTAAAGCCCAATCAACAAAACCCAATTTTATATCTGTTTGATACACTCCTATTGGAGCACGTACTAAAACATTATGTCATCAATTAATACAAATAATGTTCAGCAGAGCATGTTGTGGTGTAGTCAGAGTTGATATTCCTTAATCTAGTTATTCCATCTTGCTTTTAACACATCTGTTTCTCTCATCTGTCAAACTTGGGCTCAATTTTCATACCTTGTCCTCAGCTATTGTTCCAAGTTAACACAAATTATGAGCTCCCTGACCTGGTATTTGCTTTTCTCCAGTCAGCCCATGGTACAGCTCAGTGTAAAGTGGAAAGCATGTCATTAAAATCCAGTGAAATAGAGCAAAGCTAAATGCTCTATGCTAAATGATTTTTTCCCAGTGTGGACAGACTGCTTAACGTATGAGATTTTTTTTCTACTGACATTTAAAAGTATCATATTGTTTTGTTCTTCAGGCACCTGAAAAGCTCACAAGGTGGGCAGGAAGAGGTAAGTCACAATGTTTTAAGTAGACTCTCACAAATACACAATTTTTTGGTCAGTATTCCCATTTCAATGCATACACTACTTACTGGATACACCAGTTTAAAAAAAAAAAAAAAACACAACACTGTTAAAGTGATAATGGAATTCAATCCAATGCCATCTTCAATTTACTTGTGTTTTAAGTCACTCCTTGGTAAATCAGGACAAATCTACACTACATTTATAGTTTACTTCAAGTCTGCTCACCAGACTGTTGGAAAATGGTGATACACAATGAATTAGTCACTCAAAATTATTTCTACTCCTTTGTTTTCTACACAAACAAAACCTAGAAATGTATTTAACAGCTTCTCCATGCCATTACAACAGCCCCGATGGCATTAAAAGAAGGATCTGCTTCATAATCCAAAGGGTTTGCCATTGCTGTTTTGATAGAGAAGGTCTAGAAAAAACTTTTGCAAAAAGGACATCAAAGGAACCAAGCAGCACAAAGGTCACAATAATCAATTTCCTTAAGTTCCTTTGTAATCTATAAATGGTTGTAGTTACTGCAACATGGGAGTCTGATGTAGCATATCTTACTAACACAGAATACTGTTTGTAAAAAAAAAAAGTTTCAATAGAATTACTTCCTCGAATAAAAGCTGTTGAATACGATTGTCTAAAACCTCCTAAGCCACTAAGGTCAGTGGCTTCACATGGTTAAACCCTTCTGCTAATTATATTACTCCAGGTAATCATTTGACTTACACAACTTACCAATATACACTACTTACATGTAGATTTTAAAACATTTTTAATAATCTCTCCAAGTGGAAGCATGCTACTGAATACAATACAGAGGTTTTATCCAACTTAAAAGTTTGAGATAAGTGTACCTTGGTGAAAATACCAAAGAGCTAAAAATAGTTTAGAACTCCTCCTACTGACCAGCTTCTTTTCTACATTTATTTGCAGCATGAGGATAAAATGAGAGAAAAAATAAGGGGAAACCTGTACCACAAAATACCAAAGGAAATGTTAGTTAAAAGATAATTAAGTGAGAGCATTATCTCACAGAGAGAAAAAAGATTAAAACAGAAACAGACCATACTGAAATAGAAACTCTTTCAATTTTTCTATCAAACATTCAAGTGATAAAAAGTTCAGGGTAGGTCTCTGAAATGGGTTTTTAAACACTTGCTTCTTTTATTCCTCCTTTAATGGTATAATTATTCTCCGCATGATGAGTAAAAAAGCAGAGACCTGTCAGAGCCCTGTTCATAAGCAATCTTGCAGGACCAGATATGAACATAAAAGAGCCCTGGAACACAGCAAGTGTCAGGAGGACACAAGCTGTGGGTCTGATTAGCTATTTTGATTCTATATCGAGAGGATCTGATCCATTAGCACAGGGAGATTAGAAATCACTCTGCTACAGCTGTGGTTCTATACATCCACCTTTTTTTATTATTATTATTATTTTTAAACTTCAGGTTAAATTCTAGCTGATCCCCAAGTCATCAGCTGCAAGTGAAAAGACAAAGCAATAAAAAGAGAATTACATTAATAACACAAGAATACATGGAGGAACAACTGGAGTTAACAGACCCCTTACTCCACTTACAAATTAAGGAAACCAACAAAGCAAATCCAAACAACAATGCTCAGGAGTTATTGCATTTAGGTTTCAGCATCAGGAGAAATATTATTTATGCAAAATTAATAAGAAACTTGGTCTCTCTGTGAAATGCTACAAGGGAATTTCTTTTGTGCTGCTGATGTAATGGAATATTTATGAGCACTGGGAATCAGGGCAGTCAGAATTACGATGAAGAGAGGTCACAGAGGGTAGGATTGCAAGGTTACATCAGTTGGGTTTTTCTTTATGTGTGTTTTTTACTGAATTTGTGCAACATGCCCCCTCACAGATATTTTTATTGTCCTGAAAAAAAAAACAACAAACCACTGTTGTGAATTTGTCTGGATGTGACCTGGGTATATGCACTGCAATAGCCGTTTTTATTTATTTTTAATAACTATCCCCATTTGCACCAGTTTGCCAACACACACATGAAGACCTCACTGCTCCAATGCATTTTGGTTTTAACCACAAAACTGTTTGAAGCTAAAAATCAAAATTTAAGAAAAACAAAGGGTTCATACTGAGCTGGGCACGTTGGAAATGTATAAAAGGTAGACAGACACAACAGTAGTCCCTACAGGAGCAGTGTTTTAATGGTCTGGTTGATTCTATATTCTATATAAAATTACCAAAAACTTTAAAACAGCAACCAAAGCAAGAAATTTCCCCTCTGATCCAATTTGCAGAGCATTAAAATATATACTTGCATAGAATACAAAAATGCCTTGACCTTCAGCAATGTTTCAACATTTTGCTCATAAACTGGGGCAGAATTCTTTTACTACTTAATTGGTGAGAAGACACAGAGTTTACAGTACTACTGGAACACACACCCATCTTCTGTTGTTTTCCTTTGTGTCCACACAAACGACCCAATTTAGCAGGGCACTGAGGGAATCTCTCCAGATGGGCAAAGTTCATGAAAATATTCATAGGAGGAAAGGTATGTCATTATTTCCAGGCTCTGCCTACTTGATTGTAATTAGAAAGATCCCTCTTTTTTAGCAGATGGGTCTCCTGGCCTCTTTCCAGTCTACGCTTCATGTTGTCTATTGTGGCAAACCAAACTGTGAAGGAAAGAACTACAATAAAGCGTTTCCTAGTCTACCCTCGGACAGAACCAGCTCTTATATGTGAAAATGATTTTTTAATCCATTCTAAATAAGAGGCACAAAGGCTCAGTAAACTGCTAGCTGGCTATAGGATTACCCAAACAAGGATAGCTGGATCAGAGCTCATTCAGCACTGCAGGGACAGGGTCGTTAGTCCATGACGAGTTGGTGATCTCTTTCTAATTCCTCCAAGACAAGGAACTGTCATAAGAAATAAGTGTACAAACACAGCCTTTGTCAGCAGCCCTAGCAGGAAGATGAAACAAGAACTGAAGGGCCTGTTCACTTCTGTAACAGCTTTGCCAAGTCAAAGCCAGCCTGGAAGCTTGTACCAGAGCTACCTGCTGTCCCAGTAAAGAGAAAGCTTCCAGGCTGTTCAGTTTACCCTAATCACAGGCATTTTCTCCCAGCCCCACCGAACAAACCAAAGAGAAAAGACACTGGTTCTGTTCTGGCTGGAAAGTAGCTCAGTAGTGAAATGGAATCACAGTGCCTGTGGAGAAATGGCTAAGAAGGAAGGATACCATACCAACATCCAAGAAGCACAGAACATTTTAGGGAACATAACGGCAGGCACAGCAGAAGTGGTATCAAAAAGCTTTGTGTGCTGTTTGAGAAGCATCTCCCCAGTGAGTCCTGACAAGAAACAAACCCTGCATGAAGGCACCGCTCAGACTCCAGAGCTGCGCGCTGCTCGGTCTCTGCAGCGAGCAGGGCCTGTCAATTAACGGGAACTGTGGAGCTGATCCCAGAGACAGGGATCGGGCTGCTGGAGCTCCCCAGAGCCAGTCAGGCTCATTTTACACAGCCTAGTAGAACAGCTATTAGACGGTGTCGATTTTCCCTCACTGTTACAGCTGAACAAATAATGAGAAAAATTATATGCAAACATCCCCATGACTTCTGGATGATTCTGCTCCAACTGTGTTCCCACATTTGCTGTTTGATTATCAGGAACTCTTGACATTTTAAGGGAGGAGTTTGCTCTCAGCATCCTCTCAGGACCACAAAGTAAATCTCGCTATCAACAACAATTTTCATGGGAGGAGGGGGAATTATTACTCACAAAATTATGATAAATAACAAACAAGTTTCTTAAAATTGCAATCTGTTTGCAGACAATCTGCAATCAAGAAAGGAGGCCCATTCATCAAGCAAATTGTTACTGGAAATTGTCTTCCTCAGCTATAATTACACACATACCCAGAACACTTACAAACAGAGGTATGAGAGTCCTAGCACTGATTCCTGCTTTTATCTGCTTGTCCCAAAACGTACATTTAATTTAAGAACCTTGTATGTGGAATGAGTACCACAAAACATGCAATCTCAATAATGAACTCGAGCACTAACACAGCACACACCCACTAAAGGCTCAGGCCTGTCATACTTATTTGGATTGTGCCAGAGCTTCCACTAACACAGCTACTACCTATGAGACACCTACTCCCTTTTGGAAGCTGGAAAAAAGCTTCTGGAATGATTTTGGAGGAGGATCAGTCATTTTGGCAGAATCGCTTCTTTTTGGCATGTAATCAATTTACTTGGGGAAAATCATTTGCTCCCTATTCGCCCACAAGCTCTTCTGTGTGCACAGAGCATCCTGAGAGGAAAGATAGCTGGAGGTTAAAATTAGCAAGGAACGCAGATGCCATTGTCTCCTCTCATTACCTCCTCCCACAGTGCACGTCTCGCATCCAAACCAAGAGGGGCTGGAAAACACAAATCTAAAGCAGAAAGGAAAAAAGAAGAACATAACAAAAATAACCCCTCTTCAAAACAACAGACATATCAGACTTTTCTGGTCAGCAACAACTCTGCAGTTTTCCAAGGAGTAATGACAGTACATGGCTTCATTAGCATCTTAGGGTTATACTTGCCATTGCCTCATGTTAGGATTCCATTATCTCAAGACAAAAAAATCAAGAGTATACAACAATTAACACTTAAATGACTTGAAAGAAAACAAGGAATCTTCTGAATAGACTGTTTCTAGGATGACATGCTGTAAACAAGAACGTCAGCACTGACTTCAGCTCAGCTGCCACAGAAAACAGAGCATCTGTTTCTCTTCTTGGCAAATATTGATCACCACTGAAATGTTCTCAATATATTTGAGATACACTTACACCTTTCAAAAACATAATTAAGGCCAAAAAATCATTCCTATGGCCACATGTCAAAATACTTTTCAGAGATCTATGTCTAGCCTGACAAAATACTGACTAAAACAAATGAATTCCAGCACCTTGAAAAATATTTCTCCTCAGAGGGTCCTCTCTGTGCATCCAGAGAGCAAATAATATCTGGGTTTAGGACATTGCTCTTTGCTGTGTGCAAATCTTACCCATGTAAAACATGAGCAGTGAAACACTTCTGAATGCAAACAAAACGATGCACTGATCCATAACTTGCAGTCATGTCAGGCCATATGTAATTGAGAAAATGGGAAAAAATATACATACTCAAATTTTAGATTTCTGTGTGCATACAGAGAGAAAAAGACTGGCATTATTGCTGTGCTGAAACTAATTCTAACACATGAAAATTCTCGTATTATTACCCAGTATGCTAATTCTATACAGACCTGCTAACTGGACTGGCTGGCAGGCAGCTCCCAGCAACACAAAGATAGTTTCTAAAATGTATCAGGAGCCTTAATAGTACAAAATATTATGAGCAAATTAATCCTTCTATCAAATGGCTGACAGCAACATAAAGGGTCAGGGTTTATACACACAAAAAGACTCCTCTTGAAAAATGACTCAGCCATCTCATGCTCCCAACCAGACATCAAGAAAAATGAGGTCTACGTTGCCCTCAAATAACCCAAATAAGCAGACCTTGGCTTACCCAGAAGGACTTGAGACACTACCAAAGGGGGAGAGTAGAAAAAAAAAAACTTTCCTAGAGGAAACTTAAAATAAAGACATGAAAGCAAGCAATCAAGCTCCTGATCACAAGGTTTACCCAGAAATTCATAAGCCTCCAATAACATAATCCCTATTAAAAATTATAAAGATGTGGTTTGTTAATATAAGTATTTCATCAAAAATTAATTAATTACAAATTAACATACATAAAATGTTCTGCATTTCTGTAAGCCTCCAGTATCTTCAATTAAATAAATTAATGGAGAATTCCATTCAAATCCAACAGTACTGTCTATTCATAATTTAAAAAGCAAGGGGAAGATGCTGTTCTTGGATGGCATCACTTTGTACCACAAAGTTGTTTAATACAGTCTCACTGGTCACACGAAGGCAGGGAACTTCACTGGCTCTTGGGTTATCACAGACTTACTATCAGCTCGAACAGAGTGGGACCAGACCCCATATTTTTTGTGGAAAAGGCTCCACAGGACAATGAAAACCATCACCTCATCAGATTCCTTCTGACTTTGAGTGATGGTGCAGACAGAAAGGAATGGGAAGCCAACGACATCCCAGAAAACAATGTTCCTGGCTTATACAACTGAAGTTATCATGTAAGGAACAACTCCAAAATCATTAAAAATTCAGTTATTGGAATGAAAAGACCAGCAATTTTCAATTCCAAAAGCTGGCCCTGCTAAGAAAGAACAGCAGTGGATTTAGACAATAAAGAAAGAGCAATAATACAATTAAGGATCAAATGCTTCCTTTTCAATTAAAGACTAGAACAGAACAGAAATTGAAAAGCAGAGATATGTTGGGATTATGACCCCTGAAACTACGAATAGCTTAATGCCGGGCTCTGAATCGAGCTACTGCAGCCTCAAAGGGGCATTCCTCAACTGGCTGGGGTTTAATGCAGCAAAGGGATTCCACAGGCATTAGTATCGATGAGGTTATAAAGCATGTGCTCTCTATGAGTAAAAAGGGTAATGAAATTATGCAGCTCCTTTCTTCCCCTGCCCTCAGCAAATCCTGCAGACTCATTATCAATGTTTTTGACAGCTGGGAATCCATCTAGGGCTTGGAATGCTGTGCTAGAACATCCCACCCCTATGGCTGAAGAGACACTGCATCTATACAATAGCAAACACTGACTCATTTCAAACAGAGACTAATACTGGCCATTAGTTGTGGTACCTGAACATCTGGAAGGCATGCCAAATTCACAGCTATAGACCACTGGAATGGCCACTGGGACACCAGAAAAAGATGAGCACTTGAACAAAGCCCCATTATGCACAGGGTCTCCTAATGGATTTCTCTACCTGCCCAGAAGAGCATGCAACATGATTTTCCTCCCTGCCAATCAACCCAGGAGTCACATCTGTGAAACCAGGGAGCCATTTCCTTGACCTTCCCTCACACAGAACACTAAAAGTGCTTGTACTAAAACATCAGGGAATAGGTTTGTGCTCTAACAGCTGAAGGCAGCTGAGTTGCTGTGGTCACTTTCCTGCTGACCTTTCATTCATTAACTACAGTGCACATTTCCCAAAGAACTCCCACCATAATGCACTGACAAGCAAAACAAACCTTGGTCAACCTTTCCCTAGTCATTCTTCCTTTCTTTGTTTTCTCCTGTCTTGCCTTACTCTTCCTTACCCCATTCCTATACCTTTTCCCTCCTCCATTTCTGGTGTTACTGCCTTTTTCTTGATTAATTCAATTCCCAGTTCCAAGCTCCTAAGTCAAACATGGCTCTAATGCATCTATCCCCTTGTCACAGCTTGTTTTGCTAAAACATGACCAAAGGGAGCCTGTTCCTTCCTGCACTTACAAATAGCTCCAGAAGAGTTCAGCACAGGAGGAGATTCAAGGACACAGCCTCGGCTGTTTACCTCCTGACACAGCCATGATGTGATGAGGAACCCCGTGCACACATGAAAGGACACGAGCTGCAGTTCAAACCCATCTGCTGCCAGAGCTTCCTACATCAGACACAGGCAGTCCTTGAAAGATTTCTGGCAGTATTTCTTAACAGCAGCAAGAGACATTCCACCATTTGCACTGAAGGGAAAATTTACCTCAATGCTCACTGAAATAAAACCTGGACAAATGGTGAAAATATGCTCCATTTTAGCACTGGCTCATCGAAAAACTCCAAACAGATGTTTCATTCTGCAGCTGATACACAAGAGCTCTGTCCCTCAGTTCACAAGGACCTCAATTCAACCCAACAGGATGCTATCCCTGAACATTATCTCAAGGATTATTTCTATTCTATTGGACACACTAGAAGTTGACATTAGCCAAACCAAGAAAAAGAAAAAACAAAAAACATCTTTTTCAAGCCACTGTGCAAGAGCATCATCCAGTGTAAATGAGCACAGAAAGTAACACATGTGACTGCTGCTGCCACAATGCTGGGGGTAGAGAGTGTCCTGAAGGAAACCAGAGGGAAGGCAGAGTTACACACTGAGCTCCAGGCAGACCTTCCATGCAGTTTAAATCTATCTGAACATCAACAGTGATTAATTTAATCTTAGCAGGCAGTTTGAAAATCCTTCTTCAGTTTTAACCACAGCAATCTGAGAAACAACTGGATTAAGACACTCAGTCTAAATTTCCAGGGAAGCTCAGCCCCTGAACTTGCTAAATCCTCTACTTGTCTGCCTTCTCCTTCATTGCCTTTGCAAAGAGGCGCAGCAGCTGTCACCCAACTACGCATCTCTTTCTTTTAGATCCCGATCCCTCAGGGTTAAATACCAGGGCACTGAGCAGTCAGCTCCTCACTCCAGTTCCCACTATAAGCAACCAACTTGTTCTGCAGATCACAGATTTCTTTGGCAAAAACAGACCATGCCCTCGTCTGACCTTCAATTTTCTGTGCACAAAAATGCAGCTGGGATCCAGCCTCTATGAGATAAACAGGGAAAAAACCATCCCCATCAGCTCTAAATGGGAGAAAGACAGCAGAACTCAGTTCTGTGTATCTGTACAATAAATTCAATACAAACAAATATCCCACACATTGAGACAGACAAGTTAAATGCAAATTTTCTATACATCAGCTGGCACTCAGGTTCCCAGAAACAGAGCATCAAAAGCTCATCAGTACTTATACCTCCTCTACTTCTAGACAAACACTTCTTCCCAAAACAGTTTGTAGAATTTTGTTTTATATAGGTTTGGCTTTTTTTTCATATGAGGCAAAAAGATTGTGTAACTTGAAATCTCTGCTTGTTCTGCCTAGGTAACCACAAGGAAGTTTTCCAGAATCACTCAGAAATGCCTTGTGGAAATGCCCAAGCAAATAATCAAAGACAGGAGGCCTCAATCCAGTTTCTGACAACTTGGATGGAACAATTTGACATGAATGTGCCCATAGAAGTCATCACATTTGATGGAGCAGAGATTGATTAACAAACTCATCTCTTTCTGTTGGATTGCACTGGCTCCCTTAGAGCTTAGTGTAACACTAAAACAAAAAAGTAACAGGGCATTTCCGGGCTTCATGGAAACATTTGACACATCCTGTAGCTCCAGACAGAGACCAAGTTCGATCCTGATATTTTCTTGCCTAAAAGTCAGACATTACATCAGAAGCAAAGCTGACCCTCTGACTGTCATGCTCTGGTCTATTGAAATGCACCTTCACGAAGGAAGGTTTAATATGCTCTAACAGAAAATGTCAAAGCTTGACTAAATGTCAAGATATCATTACACTCTGAAACAGTCACTCACTGAAAAATAGTTGCAAATCATATCAGAATTTTAAATATTTATTGATACTACACTGAAAACCAACAAAAATATTTTTCTAAAAAGGGTACTAAAATATAGATTTTGACAAAAATTGAAATGACATTTTATGATCCCCCAGTTATTTTACATCAGCCCTGATCTAATTTGCAATTCTTAAGCCTTAAGAAGAACATTTCAAATTACAGACCAGATGCTGATGAGGTTATTATCTAGTGAACTACAAATTAAAATAAAGCAATAGAAGTTGACATCCAAGAAATGCCAAACTTAATTTCCCAAGAAGGAAAGCAATGAAAACTAAAATAGGAAAATAGTAACTCCTGAAAAAAATGCTATTGCCATAGCTTGAAAGCTAATACAATAACACCAACAACTGGATGTGAAATCACATAATTTGTGCAAGACAAATGTTATTTTGCACTATTTAAAAACACAGGTAAAATACAATGCATTTGGGGGCATGCCATTCTCCCCTATATCACACACTTCCTGATAGCTTGTTTGACTTATTTCTCCCACAACTCTGACTTCGAATTCTCTATCCTCACCAACTGCAGGTGTTGAGCAGACAAAAGGAACCTGCTATTTGTAGCTTCTAAGAAGGGAAGAAGAAACAAGTGTATAATGATACATCTGCTTCCTCCTGTGGATCTCAACCTGTGAAATTTTAAGGCTGATTCTCTTCCTATCCAATTCTCCTGGCTAAAATTACCTGTTAGGAACATCATCAAGTTTCCTCTGTTCCCTCTCTATCCTGAATTTGAGTAGAGAATGAATATGCCTTTCAGCTATAATTCAAACAGCACATTATTTTCAGCATTTTAAAAGGACAGAATTATACTTGTGGCATTGCAAGGGAGCTGATATTTTCTATTTCTCTCTTCCTCAGTTCCTAATGGAACAGCAGGAGGTAAAGTCAGTGTTTAGGCCACAGAGTAAGTCATAAATGCCAAAAGGGTAAACATTCAGGGGAACGCTTCCCAGAGACCACAAAGTAGATATCTTCAGAACAAATCAATGCACTTTAAGTAATCAATTTTCCTTCTACAGCTGCTTGTATTCCCTATTAAAGTGTCCAAAGGCTAAAATTACTCTCAGATTCTGCAATTCACAATGCAATAAGCAAATATTGATGCTTGAGTTTGTGATTTGTGAGCTTTTAAGGTAATGGAAATCAGACTGAGTTGCTCTGTGCCAGAGAAAAGGCTTACATCTCAGTTTTCAAAACAATGAAAAGTATCATTCATTTTGCTATGGAAGATATTTTCCTTGTCTTCTTTAAACAGGGATTCAGGAATCCAGAGAAGGAACTGACATTTCCTTTTGACACAGCTTCCCTAAAACACTGTAAAATCAAATGTCAGCCCTAATGCAAGTTCCTGGGTGCAACACATAACTGCATCCAGAGCGTGGTAGGAAGATGGATGAGCAGAAGGTGGCAATAGAGCACCAGATCTAAATCCATATACACTTTATTCCCAATTAGATGCTTGCCCTCACCACAGCACACACCCTGTGTGTGACTTGCGTATGTCCACTGAAAACCCAACATGATATAGGTGTGATTTCTTACAGCTGCATTACCCCTGGGTAAATGAAAATGTAAAAAGTCTACATTTCTCCTCAGGCAGGTGACATAATTATATACCTGAGAGCAATCTTTAAAGATCCCGCCTACACAGCTCCCTGCATCTATGGGAAAATTACAGGAAACAGGAGGGTTGTGTAGTTTGTCAGCAAAGAAGTTATTATAAACCTATGTATCTCCTCCAGCTGAAAAGCTAAATTATAAGCACTTATTTGAAAGCTAGAGTGGAAAAGTGTCATTACATTTTATACAATAATATTCCCCTTCACTTCTCAAAAATCATCTCTAGAGCACTGGTAGAAAGTGGATGGAAAATTTCCTTTTACTCTTTCCAAGATTACCAATATTTCAGTGTAACACTTCGCTGTTAACCAGGTAACCACAGAGAAATCTGGTTCATCTGAAGTTTGTAGTTAAGCCTTTACATTTCAGCCAGAAAGTGCCATTTCATACGGGTTTGTAGAGACTTCCCAAATACATAAGGATTATCAGAAATGCTCTTTTCCATTGTAAGCATGTAGGAGGGATTGAGGAAGGCAGAGACCTCCCTCTTTCGGCCAAAGGGAGGCAAAGCAGGCACACACTGCCTTTACAAGAGATTTAAGGAAAATAGGACTGAATTTATTCCCCCACATTTCTGATGGAGACAAATAAAACAGGATGAAACAATGAGGGGGAAAATTTTCACTGGTGTCTCATGTGCAATATTTCCAAGTTGTCACATTAAACATGACAAGCAAAAACTGATCCTCATGCTCCACAGAAAGCGGTTTTTCTCAAGTTAGACATGGCATTATTATTTTGAAGCTCTGCATAGATTTTATGGTTTCAAATTTCTTGAAACAAAGATGCTTCTTAACATGAACATAGCAGTATAACAGATCCTTTTCCTGCCCTGCCTTCCCTTGCCAGAGCCCAGCATGCAGCAGTACCTGCCCAAAACGCTGCCCACAGCTAGCCACCAGCCCCAGCCCTTTAGGGTTTGAAATGGCCCCCATAAACCACATAAAATGAAAGCCCACAGAACCATGCTGACTAGCAGTTACTTGGGTTTAAGAGCTAATCTTCCAGGTACCTAGAGCTGAAACCCAAAGATCGTACATCTAAGTTACACATTTATGTACTTCCCCTGGCACATACACCACGAGTGCTCCACATCAACCAGCATCACCCAAGAGTGGGGGATGTGAAAGCAGCCTGATGAAAAAGGGGCAGTGGTTGAACTTTGCACCTCAACAACGAACAGAGAGCCGAGAAGCACAACATGAGGGCAGGTCTCCGTGCCCCATCAATCACCCGAGCTGGAAGCCGATAGGCAGCAGGCAGACACGAGTCTTGCTCCGTGTCTCTACAGGGTCTGTAAGGTGCTAAGTGACCGCTCCCGGCCACAGCTCCGAAGGGCTGGAACTGTATCTCACCCAATACTGCCGGCCGGGGAGCTGGGCGAACACCGACCTACAAATACAGCCACGCATTTGGGCTCTGCTCACCCATCACTAACAGGATCCCCGGAGCAAACCCCTGGCTAGACACAGCATCTTCTCTATCGCTGCAAAAGATCGGATTTTAAAACACCAACAAAAGGAAGCAAATGGAAATAGGATATCTGACATCCTAAAAAGCCTTTCAGACTTAAATACGTCATCAAAAATTATCCAAGGGGCAAAGAGAACAAAACTAGGATTTCATATGATTTAACATTCCAATGCATCATGTGCAGCTGCCTCATATACCTGAGAGCAATCTTTAAAGATAGATTTTATCAAGTAACCATTTAAATGCCATGATAAGACACACAGAACAAGCGGTAGAGGGAAAATAAATATACAGAAAAACCATAGTAAGGTACTCACATGTTCTGCCACAATAGTAAAGAAATCTCACTCAGAAGCTATAATTTCACGGGGTTTAGCATAGAAATTGTCTAATAAACGCTCTTCACCCACTGAGATTAAGGAATTTAAAAAATAAATCATGGCACAATGATCCCCCCAGCAGCAATTAATAAAATTATTAGTAGACACTTTCTGAATGAAAGAGTCTGCTTTGCTTAAAGACTAATCACTTTTTATTACTGAGCAAAAAGAAGCAACTGAAGTGTAACACAGGAAACAAACTGTTAATTATATATTGGATACTGTTTTAAAACAATGGTAAAGGGTAAGCTACGTAACAGAGCAACCAACACTTAAAATGTCTTAATTATCAATGTTTTTAAATAACTTCACTTCAGTGCTGTCCCAGCTACAGCTTCCTGACTGGTTCACAGATAAAGAAAATTATTTCAATGCTATTTCTTGCCCTGGCTTCTTGCCTGGCTTAGTGACAGCATTACACAGTGCCCACTCTCCAGCAGGCTGGCAGGGGACCGTCATTCCCATTTAACCTTCGTTACAGAACACTGGCCTTTGTTGGAGTAATGCTGCCCTTCAGTCCCATATAAATAACTCTGCCTCCCCTGGAAACTGGGATTTGGGCATGCTTTGGGCTTCAACTGCTTCTTACATGCTACAACTACATTAATATAGGACTTTAGTTGAGGGAAATAATGAGTAAGATACAGTTTGTTCTTTGGTGGTTGGCAAGTATAAAGTACATTAAGTAAACTAATTAAGCTTTTTCATTTTGCTTAAATAAAGGTATGAAGAAAACTTCGTTTAAAAGAGAATAAAAACTAACAACTCCTAAACATTGCTTTTTCTTAATTCTTTGCATCCATACCTCTTAGTAGGTTATAAGTGACTTACAGCTCACAAAGAGTTACACACTCAAAAATAAGCTTTACAATTACCAACCACACACCCCCTAAACCTTAGAAAAACATCATTTTCAAGCTGATTTTATCCCAATGATGTAACAGAAAAAACATAATTGATACATATGTTTGAAGAGAACAACTCAGCTTTAAGAGAATATCCCAAAGGTGGATAGCATGAGTTTTAAAGGAACAGTAAGTAATGGAAGAATCACTGTGGTACTTCGATAAACATCTGGACTTGTATTTTACACAAAAGTATACTGTCATTTATGACTCAAATTCAATTCCTGTTGTTATACAGATGCCTTTTTGCAGTATTTATTTTAATAGCAACATAATACTATGATGTGCTGAACTATTTAAAATCAGTTCAGCTCTCTGCATTTTCATTATTCCACCCACTTGCAATTAAAGTAGATATTGTTTAAAGAACAGCAAAACATTTTCTTAAAAGTCCCTGACTAGGGACTAGACAAACCAAAGCAAATTCTTACACCAACAGCTGGAACTGCTGTGATGCACAGAGCAACACTAGCAGACTGTCCAGTGACTTACAGTATCAGGCATGTTGCTTCTTATTATACCAAATTTAAAACCCTCCCAGTGCTTGGCATCTATCTCAGGCTGACAGTCTAGGCCTATAAAAAAACTGTGTGTGCAGAACAGCTTATTTTAAGAAAATTCTCAGCACCCTTTCACTGAAAACCTGTAGAATATTCATGCTTTGGAGCAGAGACTTAAAAATCTGGTTGCCGTATCAGGGATAAATAGGCTTTGTGCTACCCCCAAGAGAATTCATCCAAAACCGAACAAGTCATAAGCCTCTGTAACCACAGCTTACATTAAATGTTACAGCATCTTAAAGCCCAGATGTGTCCTGGTGCTGCCAGGTGTACTGTGAGGAGGGAATTAAGGTGGGATATGCTGCTGAGCAGCCCTACCTCACCAGGGAACTACCCAAAGGGAATTGACTCCATGGAGTGAGGCCGAATCCCCCATTTTTGATCAATTTTCTAAGTTTCTGCACTTGAACAAAGTTACTTTAAAATCAGGACGATACAAAAAAAATAGAAAAAAAATCCCAAAATTCATTATCAATGTTTGAAATGAAAGGCAGTCAAGTACATTAATTTCTTGCATTATGAAATCAAAAGCTGTTTTTTCACAAAACTCCTGCATCACTCAGCACACAAAATGGATGGAGCTTCCTATTTTATCTTCCCTTTTTAAACCCAGCTGTGACTACAGTTATTCATTTCCTGATGGCTTCCTTTGGAAAGCTAATATTTTATAAATAAAGCCATACTTAGGAGAGCAAGAGAATTGACAAGACAAACAGTGAAGCACTGCCAAGACACAAATGCCTTATCATTTGGATAAGGATTCCTGTCTTTGGTACATGGTATTCTCTTTTTAAAGTGTTTTAGGTTTTCTCTTGACCATATGCCCATACTCAAAATAATATTTCAACTGTAGCAACAACTATTCATATTTTGTAGTATGATTACTTTCCTCTTTAAACCTCCTCTTCCCAAACCTAAGAACACATCCTATACTCTAGGAGAGCAGACTTTGTGTGTCCCAGCCCAGTGGCCAGAACAGAGGTGGTGGCAGGAATTTCCCTGGGGGAAGGGGTTACCTCAACTCAAGGAGGGATAAGTTTGTGAAAGAAAAAGGGTTATTAAATCACAGAGACAATATCCAGCTCAGGAAATCCTGAGCCAAAAACAGCTGGAGGCCAGGAGATTATTTAGGGGAAGTATCAGACATGCTGGCCCTGTCCCTATCCTTCCCCAAGAACCAGGCTGTGGATATTGTTGAGGAGAAAACACTGAGACACAGACCCTCAGGTCTGATCTTGAAATACAGCTTTTATGGATGACAAATGTGGTTTGGATATGAATATACAGACAAAGTTTATTTCACAGCAGGTTTTCAGCCTGTCTGAGGAACAAGGCAGGCAACAATTCATTAATTAATAGTGTATTTATGGTTTCAAGACTATCACCAAAGCAGTTTTTAAAACACCATTTAACAAAAGAGAAAGAGGATGAGAATGAAGTGTTTTGCAATTTTTTGGCCACCATGAACCTCAATCCTCAGCCAGACAAAACGATGTAGAGTTATGAGAAGATATGGAGCAAGTGGCAGCTCCCAGCTAACCTTCCTGACAGGGGCATATAAACAAACCTTATTAACCTTTTTCTTAACAGGAGGATCCTTTCTTCTTCCCCCTTCCCTGCAAACATCCCCTGTGTTCTGCTGGACAGTACAGGCCTTCCTTGGGAAGTCTCTGTTCTGTTTCCGATACATTTTAGAACACATGTCCAACCTCAGATATTATTTATAGATGATCTTACATCAGTCTTTTGCTTCAGTATTTTTCTAATTCTTAAGAAAAATTCAGGTTTTCCAGCTGCTACTCCATTTTAAATTTCGGAAGACTAGTGGATCAGTCCAGAAACCATGAACTGCTTCCCTTGAACAGTTACTAAATGTAGATCCCAGCAGCTCCTTCCACTACACGCTGCCTCATGTTCATCCCCAAGCAATTCCTCCAGTCAGAAGGTGCAGCTGAGGGCTCTCTGCAACTCCATAACCACCAGCCTCAGCTTCACAGCATTCCAAAGGCCCTGCTTAGCAGTTTTGATTGCAATCCACAACTGTAATTTCCTTCTACAACAAACTGCAAACAGACTCTTTATAGTCTGTACCAAATTCCCATCTAAAAAAAGGCTGTTTACATCTAAGGAAAAGAGCTAAATGTAACAGAAAGTGTCTATTACCCACCATGGCAGGGTTTTATCCAAGGGCCTTGAGTTTTTCACTCAGCTACATCGGCTGACTCCCCTGAGAGAATTTTTAAGCTCATTAACATTTGCTAATCTCAAATCATGAATATGGACTTTGTTTTACTTAACATACACATACACATTCTACACCCACTCACATGCATATATACTTAGACACACACACACACTGATATTTTCTTCTTGTTAGAAATGTTTGGGGAGTATACTGATTGCACAGCTTTGATACAGGCAGCTTCCTCCCTGTCATTTTAGGACCATTTTTGTTAATATAATTACCATTACAGCAGATCATAATTTGTTCTCATGGCTACAAATTCATAAGACAAACTGCTGTGATGCTACAGTCTGATCAAAACAAGTGCAGGCAGCAAAGCAACCCAATTTTCACCAGCTTCTTCAGCCAAAAGGCTCGAGTACAGAAAGGAAATCAAAATCACTTTCTCTACCTTTGGGTTCCCACCTCTGTAGCCATGCAGCCTTGGCACCAGAGATCTTACAAACACAGGTGGCTGTGAAAACTACAGAACAGGTTTACAGTGTGTTTTAAATATATACAAAGCATGCCAGCCCTTTTCTTTCTTCCCAGAGAAATCTGGACAATGGATTTTGTGGAGGCATACACAGATGGCTTACCTGCACAGGTCATTAAAACCTTTGCATTCCTAACCTAAGGTACATTTGGGAGGAAGACTTTGTTACCTCAGCTTATCCACTTTTAATAGATTAAAAAATTGGGGGGTATTATAATTTTTCAATTATTATTTCATGCCATTGTAGAATAGCCTAGGAAAGCAAATTATTTATGAGAACAGATGTATTAACTACATGCCACTGATACTTGAGGAAGGCAAAAACCCAGGCCTATCCATTACAGTACAAAGAATGATAAGACTGACCTAGCTTACCCCCAACTGTGTCTGCAGAAAACTCTCTACCATTAGCACCTGTATTCAACACAAATCTCACTTCCAATGGATTTCCCAATGACTCTTGAAATAGAGCCAATGAAACTAATCTTCAGAGAGAGAGCAGAGCATGCAACAAGATTAGATGTACATTTTTAAGAGGCACTTAAAGACTTAAGAGTGAAAATTCTGCCCTACACAAACACACTTAGAAGGCACAAGCTCAAAAGGATGACATTCGACACTCCCAAATCTTCAGTGGTGTTTAAAACCCTGGCAAGGATGTGTACATTGGCCCATCTTCAACCTCTACCTGTGCCAGAAATAGCACTGGAACACGGATGGAGAAAAGCAAAAGCAATAATATTCAGCATTTACGTCTTATCTGAGATTGTCCGAAACATGAAAACCAGGAGAATATCTTAAAAAGCAGCTCTGCAAAGTGGCCAGGCCTATGTTTTCATCTCTTCTGGCACAATAAAGAAACTGAAAAAACTGAGTTAGAATGAAGTGTTTTCTGAACAAATGTTTATAAACAGAATGTAAGAAATTTGTCTGGCTGGTAAAAACTACCCATTCTTTCACTGGAAAAACAATGTCCTTTTGTCTGCCATGCTTGTGATAAAAGAAAACAAACAAGATTTTGGCAGAAAGGCTAATATAGACTAAAAAAATTTGGCAGCCAACATGTAGCTCTTTGCAGTCAATGCTTCACATGTCAGGTTTTACTTTTTGTCTGGAAAATAAGCTGTGGAAAAGCTCAGGACCATATGAAATACCTCCTCAGGATTTAGAATTTGGGCTCTTTTTTAAACAAAGCAAAGTCACCTTGGGAGATTTTAGTCTATTTGAAGTGGCTTCTTCCTTCTAATTTTTATGCCCAGGGAAAAAGGAAAAAATCCAAATCAGAAGAGAACGAGCCACCGAAGGGCCACATACAATCTGCTTCTTAAACCATGACTGCTTCAAGCAAGAGCTGCTTTCCACACTCATTTCCTTCGCAGCCACTAAAGTGGAAGCAGTTTTCAAGCATGGCTACACAATCTCTTAGAGCAGCAAATTCTGAGTCACCGTGCGTGCAGCATTCAGCCCTTGGCCAGCGCATCCCGCCTCCCACTCCTTCTGGTGGCACTCTAGCTACAGACTAGTGCTGGACACTGGAATTATCCTCCCTGCCTTTACGGCCCATTAGCTTCAATTTCTGGTGGAGCAGAGTCTGTCCTCACTTGGGTTTAGCTCAGCTGCTAATTGGCCCAGCATCTGAAGGCATTCCATGTGAAAATCAATAGCAAACCTGAAATACTTTTAAGTCTTCATAGAGACTCTGGAATTCCTCCCATTTCATACTCGCAGACCTCAAGAAGACAAAAAGAAAATAACCATGATTTCTCCATGCTCATTTTGGTTACCATAAAATTGCTTTTTGTAGTACAGGGGAGATCACAATGGATTAAATTCATCATGAAGAAAATGAGCCCCTTGCAAAGAAATACACAGAGGCAAAAAAGCACTGCAAACGTACCACACACCATTCCACTCTTGTTTTGAAGGAACAGTCTAAAGTCAAAGGGTAATTTATTCATTATGCCCATTTAAATTTTCATGTTCCCTCAGGCTGCCAACAAAAACACCACTTAATGTGAAATGCAATCCTGCTTTTTTTTCCAGATGTAGATATCTCTTCCTTAGAAAATCCAAACAAGCAGACGAGAGCCACAATTTTAAATGATTATTATCTAGAGAGAATTTCAAGATATGTTTGCGCATACAAGCATTTCTGACACTGATCTCAAAGATGCAGTTTCACTTTTAATGTACACAAAGAAAAAATCCTGAAATGCTACATCCATTTTTTTAAAACAGGAAGATATTACAAAGGTGCAGACATAAGAGCCTTTTGACAGTTCTAAAACTTTCATTGCTCACTGGAAAAACTCTTAATGCAAGGACACACGTCCTACACTGACAGCCTTTTTCGTTACTATGACAATGAAGTTATCTAAACGAAAATGCCACTATCAGAGTGTGGGAGACAGTCAAAAAGCCAAGAACTCAGAGTCAGCTTCATTTATAAACAACAACTCAGGCTCAAGAATATTTGGTAAGCAGATCAACTGTTCAAGGTCTGGAAAAACAAGTTTCCTTTCTTTGGACAACTTCTTTACCTACATGTCACCATTACTTGATGATGATGAATACTAGACCTTACAAAAATAAGATCACTTTTCAAATGCTTACTGGCATCAATATGAGCAGTATATTGGCAAGCTACAGAATTTGACAGATGTTTCAAAAACCAAAACACACAACCTAAATCATTAAGACACAATAAATATCTCCCAGTTAGCAGATCAATCAGATCTTGCCAGTCAGTTCCTATTCAGAGAGATTTTTGGCTCTCCAGTACTAAAAAGACATGGCAATGATATTAAGAGACTCCTGACATGTTCTCTTGTGAAGCTGGATGTTGAACTCCCCCCCCCACCCAAGTCACCTCAATCTCCCAAGGAAAAATTACTGCTTCTCTCAGCATTTTACCAGGTGTTGTGCAATTGCCCCAGTTCAGGATCACCAGTAAGAAAAAATGTGACTGTTTACAGCCAAGCCAGAGACAAAAAAAGGAAAGAATGGATGATGCCTGTCCTGCTGCCCAGCTCCATAGAAAGCTAGGGAGACCAGGTGCCAAAAATTCAAAGTGTCCTTTGTCAAAAGCTTGAAGAATAAAAGACAGAGCAGCATTTCCCTGCTGCATAGTACAACACTGGCCACCTTGTTACCCATCAAAGGCAAATAAACACATTTTCATCTGGAATACATAAACAGATACACCCACAAAGTTTTGATTACCAAGTCCTTAGTATATTGGAAAAAAAGAGAACACCTACCTCTGGAGAAATCCACGTGAACACAGTCTATGTTCCACTGGTACCTCCATGATCACGCAGGCTAGAAAGTGGTGATGTTAAAATGCAAGGCAAAATTCCTAGAGAACCTGAAAGCTTAGAGGACTTTGACCTACCTTTGTGAATCCCTGACCTTAGCATGTTGTTTGGCATTTACCTGAATTAACTGACAACATGACACCGAGATGGTAAAGTCCTTTATTGACAACTCAGACTTGCACATATGACTCAACAGAAAAAAATGTAATGTACCAACTAAAAATAGAGAAATAAAAAGGTGAATCTATACTTCAAGAATCAACACTGCTCGAGATGGTGACGATGTATCTCACAGAGCAATGCCTGGTTTACTGAGATAACCCCTGAAAACTTACCAAAGCATAATATTATTATTCCCATTCAAAATGAAAGGCATGCTGTATTCCTCAGCAGCAGAGTCTCTGCTGGCTTCTGATAGAAGGTACATAATTACAGCAAAGGAATAATAACCCACTACTGATGGTCATTAAGACAGACAGGACACGACATATTTCCAAGAAAAAGCTTCTAGTTACATTTCAGAGACCTGATAAGATGTCAAATGTAATAAACTAAATTGCCTGAAACAAATCATTCTGATTTCATCTTTTGATATCATCATATCTGTTTCCCCACAATGTATCCTAGTGTAGCCCATGGGACATAAATGTATCCAGAACCAACTTGAATTCATTTTACACTTAGCAAATACATGAGGTATTCAGCAAGCATTGCACCAGATCTAATATTGCTGCTTGCTTTATAAAACTAGTGCACCAGTAGTTAACGCTGATTTCATATAAATTTTTATCAGTTCCAAGTAACCAGGGGTTGTTCAGAACTCCATGTGCAAAAAGCAATGACCATACTGCACTGTGGGTTTCTCCTTCATTCCCAAATTTCTGCAAGTTTTGCCTCCCTTTCGTAACTGAAGGGGTTTTTCAAATGTCTAGCTCCTCAAATTAAAAAAAAAAAAATTAAAATTCTAGAGTGGCCACAAGCAGCAACATTTTGTTTTAATGTTAGCCAAGAACTTTCTTTTTTCAAAGGCTAAAATGATGCTGTGGAATTCTCTTGGAATAGAAAAGACCTTTTAGTTCCCACAAAGGCACTTATTCACTGATAAAAAGCAGAACTTGTACACATTGAGATGTTTGTGCTTCTGTTCACAAAGACCTGTAAGACAGTAAAACTGCAGGAAGCTTCAGGAAAGAAACAAATTGATTTGTTTTCTTGCTTGGCTGCAACACATTTCCACCCCATCTTTCAAAACACTTCTTATTTAAAATGCAAATCAGAAAAATTAAGCGCAACCAAAATTTCAGTTGGACAGATTTGTTCTTAAAATGAAATATTCCCAAACTCAGTTCACTAAATCAGCTTCAGGTGAGCCTTTGTTTCTCTGCGACATTTCTTTGTCAGCAAAATCCCAGTGCAGACAAAGGAAAATCAGGAAAAACAGCAGAGAAAGATAGTTACATACAGCCAATAGTGGAAAGTCTATAAAAGGCAAAACCAGAATGTTTCAGCTGAAAATCTTGTCAGAGAATACTTAATTTTTGTGTCCAATATAGTCTGGGATTTTTAACTCAAAATTGATGGAAGAAGAACAGATATCAATCCATTAGACTTTATAATCTTTTCAGAAGTAGGAAGTTCAGGGATAAATCTCAGTTTTTCCTCACTGAAATCAAAACTTGCATCTATTCCCAGACATTTCCTAATCAATAGGTCTGCCTTCCTCTTTGCACCCTTTTGTCAAAAAGATCAAGAAGTATAACTTTCACTCTAATGGAAATAATTAGGAAACACTGACATTTTTGTCAGTCAGCATCCTCTTCCTTGAACCAACCCTGGTGAGGATTCTTCCAAAGAGCTCTGCATTACCATCCCTAATTGGAATTGCTCTCTGTAACCATCGCTCTCCCATCAACCTACATTCTCCTGAGGGATTTCACAGACAGCAACATGACAACAAACATTCTATAAAATTATAATCGATTATCAGTGATGTGAAAAAATAATCAGTAGGAGAGCCATTGCAAATGAAATATAGCTCGGTTTTCTTTGATGCTTCTGTGTGGGTGTCACCAGCAGAAGCTCCAGCATTTTGTTCACAGCATATTTACAGACACTATTTCCCAATGCAAGATAAGGCCTCACATACCTCCATATCCATCTGGCTGCCAAGGAAGGAGCTGTTTAGGGGTCAAATCTGGGCTTAGCTTCCTTAGAGTTACTTAGTGGTATCATGTCTTAGAAATCTATCACTTTATAATCAGCACGTAAAACAGACTTTCCAGTGATCACCAGCACAAAAAGGGATTTCAAGAATGACAAATATTTCATTAATCATCACCATCATATTATTACTACTTTTAAAGCAAGTAAAATAATTTTAGTCTACTAGCTAGAGCCAGGTTTTTCTCCACCAAAACAGCCTCAATAGAGCAAAGAAAAAAAAATAAAAAGGAGCAAAATAATTCATAAAAATACTCATAAAATATGTACTCTTATTTAATCTAAATTGAAATACCTTTTGCAACATGCTGGCCATTTAAATGTCAATTCTTCATGTCCCCTTCGGTTACTTACCTAAAAAGAAAACCAGGAAAAATACATTAATTTTCCATGTTCTCAGATGTATCATGAATACATACCTTGCTCTCCACTGCTTCCCAGGAAGTTTTCAGTGGTTATAACTTAGGTAAGACAATTAGGATAATGGGTTTTGGTTGTTATATTAGTTTAGATGCCATGTTCCCACTTTGCCTCAGCTAAGCATTCAGTAATTGAATTTAAGATATTTTTTCTTCTTATTATTTTTTCCCCTCATAGTACAAGACCTAAATAAAAGCTACTAGATGCCCTCAATAATACTTGATTTTCATATTCTGTGTATTTACTCTGGAAAAAGTCATAACTGCAGTCAAAATAAAATAAAACATTCAGCAAAAGAACCCCAATGTGGTCTTCAGTACAGACATTTGTGCAACTTCCTAACGGCTACTGACAAAACATTTTGGGCAGATAGAGCACAGGACAGCACACCCTTGACAGTGCTATACCCAAAATCATAACAGAACTGCACCTTCCAGTTAGGAACAGCAAGGGCAGCATGTGCACAACAAGCTCACCATTCTCTTCCACAGAAACATGGGGTTTACACCATTACGCACTGCATCTGTTTTCCGTAAAATCTTTCCAAATCTACAAAACAGGCAGGTGTGAGTTCGGAACTTGCTAAAGGTTCTGTCCCCTCCTTTTTGCCCGCAAGCTCTTGCCTAGGAGCTGAGCAGCCAGATGGAAAAACCTCTGGCTCAGCCTGGCAGCATCCCACAGGTGCCCAGCAGGACTGTGCAGGCTCAAGCATCCACACCCAAGTCTAGGTGATGGCACTGCCCTTCCCCATAAGCCCCGCAGGAGGCTGGGCTACAACCACACGTGTCAGGATCTGCCAACCTCAAGTGATTCTCAGCTCCTGTTTCTCCCACCCACACATAATCCAGCACTCTTCTGTGACTGAACTGCATTCACCATTATTGCCTTTCTATACTCCAGATAATTTTAACAGTTACCAATACAATAAAGGGTATGACAAACTTAGAAGGTCCTTAACTACCAAAATTATATCCTAAAAGAGAAGGAAACCATTTCACATTTCATCCATACCACCACTTTTGCCATATGACAGTGTTTTAGATGTTTTCTTAACCAACACAAGTTGAAAATTACAAAAAATCCCTTAACAGCTAAATACCTTTCATATTCAGTAGAGAACTCGTCTGAATTTCTTTAAACCTGTTATTTTCCAGCACTAAGCTTGCCCAAGCTTTCTGACAAATTTCAGATAGAAATACCACTTATTCCCATAATGTGCTCACACTGAACAGAGTGTACAGGCTCAACATTCACTCTGCCTGCATGCAACTAACTTTATTTTAGACTGAATTTTAAATCCCTGCCAAATTCAGACATCTCCTGCACAAGTTCTGCTGCTTCCACCTCCTGTCAGCCTACTGTGATGCCTCTCAATGAGCCCTTTTCCTTTTAACCTGGCAGATTTCTTATTACCTTCCTCTTTCAAAGCAGCACATTTTGGTGCTCTAGTCCCCATGCATGCACATGTTTATCCTTTTCCAAGGGCAGTGTAGGTGCCAGCTACAGTTCCTGTATCCTCTCCAGGATATGAGCCCATTTCAGAATACATAACACTATTGTGCTTTAGCTACAGGATATACTAAGTTGGGCTTAACATGTACTACTATAGATTTTTGTCCTTAAAATGACAATTCAAGGTATAACTGCCATCTGACTAGAATTATCTAATGAAACACATTAGTTGGCAAGTTTGGTTCATTTTCCTCTCTTTCCCTTTTAAGTGGAAGCATAATTTTCAAGGTTAAAGAGAAAACAAATTGATTCTGTTGATCACAGGCACCCTCATGGCTAGTCATCCTACCATAGTTTGTAATAATTATCCATATGCCCATTCCACACTGAATTCTATAATCAAAACTTGACTGACTTTTTTCAGTGTCTGCTTTAGAATTTAAAAAACTGGGAGGGTCTCCCACAAGTACACATTAAACTTCAAGTACTACAGTTAAAGCTTATTTCTGAGGAAAAATACCTTTGTGCTTTGCCATTTGGCAAACTGATCCATCTGCCCAGGGCTTATACCAGAAAAGCCAAAATGAAGACAAACACCCCATGGCATTGCTTAAGATCAAGCATCAGGAACACACATCCTTCTGCTGTCCTTTGCCAGTCTAGATGGGATCACAGCCTTCCACCCAACTGACATGTACATTTCTCTTTTATCAAAGAAAACAATGACCAGACAGACTTCAAATGAGGTGACTCATTGGCAGATAATGAATTTCATTCTATTTCTTCCAGATAACAGCCTTCATTTTGTACCACGGCAACCCAAGGCATCTCAGGCTGCACTAAGTCAGGAAGCATGAAGTAAAAGCTGTTCAGACTCCATTTGGCATCCCAAACAATTCCTTCCAGAACTATCCAGTAGCAGGTGCCATACCACCACCTTTATCCATGCAAGCCTCAGCCACACCTTCCTCCAGTTTTAAAGGGGGACAAAGATGCAAGAGTTACTGTCAGTCAGGGAGCAAATCTGTCTAACGTTTAAACATCGAGCTACCCGTGAAATAGGATTAGTGCTAATGGATGAAGCTGTCTCCTGTCTGCCTAACAAAAGAAATGATCCTGCAAACTCTGACCAGAATTGTATTAACTACCAATTACAGACATAAATATAGCTATGAGACTGAAATCATATTTTTCCTGCTGCTGCAGAGGACTTTAAATGAAAATAGTTCCATCCAAATCAATATACAGCCATCTGCTCTGTAAAACGCTGACAAATCTCCTTCCTTCAGGATCTGTGTCCCCCAAATCAGATGAAGCAGTTGCCTTACCTTCACAATGCTCTTTCCAAGAGTCAGCAGATGCTGGTAAAATTCTACTGTCTTACACTGGTGCCTGGTAAATGCTTTGGCTCATCCTACATCCACCAAATAACTGCATTCTTTGATTTCTGTGCCAGGTTCTTGCATCTGCTTAGAGCGCCTTATGCAAGAAGCCAGTACTGTGGCTTGCTTTTTAAAAGTCACTTCAAAAAGCCATTAACACAGAGCATGCTGAAAGGCAAAACAACAGCCTACAAGAAGACAGAGCAATTTTATTTAGAGACTGAATGGATGGTCCTCAGTGGAATTACATGGGGAACTTTTCTTATAGGCATCAGATGCACAGGAGTATGGGTGCATTAGCTGACAGAACCTTTGCTTCACATTTCCAAACAAAGCCACAGCCAGGGAGATTTAACTGAGTGCAGCTCAGTTTTTAGAGCATTTTTAGTGGTTCAAATCCACACCTTGTTACCACTGCTAACAAAAATGCAAAATATTAAACCCTACAGAGCAGTAAACATTGAATATAAATCTCAATTTGTATCCTGAAACCATTATTCATCATCTAAAATGTTAAACAAAATTAATGTATTTCTGCTCAAGCACTTTCGAACCAACTGTCTGTCCCTGCATCCTCCTCCTCTTCAAGAGCTCCACAGTGAGCTTCTGATCTTCCGCAGCAAATGGTCTGGGCATGCTGGCCATGCACTGATTCCCTGGGGTCAAGGAGAAGGGAACAAAGCTGCTTTTGTGCACATTCCTTGGACGGCAGTGAGAGCTCGGTCACAGATGCGATACCAGCAGGGACAGTGACAACCGCAGTGTGCCCAACCATTAATGCACTGACAGCACCCACCCCTTCACTGTGACAGGCTAAGTCCAAAGTTCTTCTCAAGATTATCAGTTCAAAAAATCCTCCCAAAAAATTGCTCATGTCTAACTGGAGCTTTAACATTTTAGAGCCCACTTCTAAAAACTCTTTGAAGCCATCAGTGCTATTTGTAAGACTAGCAACTCTGTCAAAACAGTAATTTATTCTCTCTTCTTCCTAAGGCTTAGGACCACTAAAAGAATTTTAGTAGGTTTTGAACAGTTTAAATCCACTGTGCTTTTGCAGCTATTCTACGATAACAGCAAATTCATGGTCTTGTAAATCCCAGTGAATCTTGAGGGTTGGGTGGCAACTCATTATACCTTTTTATACATATACACAGTACCTACATAAGGCTATAATGTGGTATTTTGTATTTGGCTTCATTTACTGTCATTACAGCAACCTTCTTAAAAGCACCGAAGTGCAAGACTAGTATCTGGATCCAAGCTACCTTGGAAGTCAATCTAGGTGTTAGCAGTAAAGTAATCTACTTAATCCTTCAGGGAAAAGGAGATAGCTAATAATTAATAGAAATTCAGCCAAAGGAAGATCTCCACAAAGCTACTTACTCACAGAAGATGGGGCAGTAAAAATGTGAAGTACTGAGAAACTGCATCTGCCTTCCTACCCTGCTGCAGTCCTGATTCCATGTGCCAGCTTCCAGGCTGAGAGGGAAGCAGCAGCTGGCATGAGGCCAGCTGCAGCACCCGAGCTGTCAAGTCAGAACATAAATCCCACACAGAGAGGATTCAGCAACAGGTAGTGCTGCAGTTTTTATTTGCCTATAATACAGAGTGCAGAATTCAGCCTGTGTTACTGAACAAGGGAGAAAGGAGAGACAAAGAACTGAGGGAACAATCAATCGGTCTGACATTCCTCACTTCCCTGAGTAGCTTTAGAGACTACAGATACTCATTAATGGCCAGTAATTAGATAATTGTCCTCCATAAACGTACACACTGAGAGCATTTGAAACAGTTCCTAACAGGAATGACTGCATGAATGACTAATTCAATTCCCAGTTATTGATGCAGTAGTTTATAGCACTTAAGAATTTTGACACATTTTCTGAGACACCTCAGAGCTTCCTTGCTCTGTGATCCAAGAAGATCTTCTTACTGTCTCTCTGAGGACAGGTGTCCTCTGCTGACCATGCTCCCAGTATCACAAGGGCCTCTGAGCCCCAGAGTGACAGCACGGCTTACCGTGACATTCCCCGGGTGCCAAGCTGCTTCGGACGTCAATAGATGGTTTGGAAACTGAGCTGAAGGACGCAAGGCTGGAGCCCCAACTTGCAAGATGAAATTATCTCAGCAATCATAACTCCTTGGCGTCCTTCCTATTTTTCATGCTACATGTTCAAGAGGCTAACAGTCTTTTACTTAATTAAAATTAAGAGACTGATCTTATTTTTTAAAAGAAAGCAGATTTTAAATGCAGCTCAGGAAAAAAAATTTGTCTTCATTACTGAGTCTTGCTAGACTTGCAAGTTCCTGCCTGCCCTGTGACAAGAGATTTTGGGGGAGAAGGGAGGGATGGCAGCTCACAAAGCAAAGGGGGTGATAGCAGAAAATTATTTTACTTCAATTACATGATTCCCCCAAAACTGGTAGTTCTAACAAAACCTGAACAGCTGTAACACAAATTTAACTGAATGGAAAGTCACAAAGCCGAGAAGGGATGCCAGCCGTTAAGATGTCCTTACTATATTAAGGACCAAAGAGGACTTGTAGTGCCCTTTAACTGAAGAGCCTAAGCTTTTCACTCCTCTCACCAGTTACTGAGCCATTAACACATTATAAAAATACATCCCTGAGGAGGGCTCCACAGAACAGTTTGAGGACTAAGCCACTTGCAACCTTTGGACGAACATTTCCCTGTTCATCCCTATAGTATGAAAAGCCTAATGAAGGTGAATTCCCTTAGGGTCTGGGGAGGTGCAAAGGGTGAGTGCCACAGTGCAGAATCCGCAATGACAATGATTCCTGCTTTGGCCTTGCAGAAGAAGCAGTGATCGCTCCCCACCAGCCAGGCTGTCACATTCCAAGGTGCAGCACTCTGCCTCCCTCCCAGGCTCTGACACGCTCCCCGCTGGCGTCATTCAGTTCCCCCATGCCCTCAGCAGCACTTACTGCATTAGCTTGCACATCATGCCTGTGGGTCAGCGCTGGCTCGCAGGCAGCCTGCACAAGGAGGCAGTGGGCAGGGCTGCCTGAAAATGGCAAGACAGACATGCCTACAGTGGTCAGCACTGCAACCCCAGGCCTAGACTTGGAAGCCAATTTCAGACTGACGGCCACAATTCAAAGATGGTGCTGCTCCCCTCCACCTTTCCTACATAAAACGTCTGAATTGTGAATGCAGTGGAAAACACACAGAGAAAGTATCTTGTGTTTGACTTGGTTTTAAAACAGAGGTTTGTATTAACAGCTGGACTTGACTTGCATTCAATTAAAAACTGATACAGTGACCAAGAGAAGAACAGCCCCAAAAGGAAATGCCAGCATGCACTGGACTGGGCGTGGTCCTTTCAGCATGAAGGATAAAATGCCCGTTGGGTTTGGGATTAAGCATAAATTGGGCACAGTTTTGAGGCTGACCTATCCTAGTCCATATTAAAGAGTCCAAAACAAGCTCCCATTCAAAAACCACATATTCCTACACAGTCATTTAAGAAAAACAAAGAGACAGTATATTATGCTCCTTTTTTCATCTATTCAAAGAAAACAAGGAATAAAATTTTAAAACGTACGCTCAGAAATATCCCAATTTCTCCTAAACTTTCTATACTACTTTCTTCAGTGGGACTGAGGGAGTGGTAGAATAAACACTCAGAGCGTACAAGAAACTCAATAGCCAGGACCATGCCAAACACCCAGGTGGCATTTTCAGCCTCAGTTCGCTCTCATATCTTAATTTCTGAAGCAGAGCCACCACCCTGCAGCCAAACAGATTTCTCCAAAGCACCTCAAAACAGCTTTTCTTCTAAAGATAGTTAACTTTTTTACAACACATTAAATCACAAGCTACATTTGTAAGCAAAACAATATTACAATTCAAAATGTCCCATCTTGCAAATGATACAATATCCTGTAATTTTGCAATGTCTAGGCTTTCTTGAGCGCAAAAGACATTATTTCTCCTTATTACCAATTGCTAACAGATGTTCTCCCCTGTGTTGTTAAACAAGTCTTGATAAAAACACACTCGTGTCTTAATAGAACTGGATGTACCCTGAGTGGGTTTCCCATTTGATCTGCTGTGTGGCTCAGAGGCTTTTTTGTCTGCTTGTTGTAGCACAAAGTGTATTTGGTCCCACAACAGCGACAGCTGACAACTGTTTTTCCTGTTTGCAAAAGCTTTACCGTTCAACTTGAACCAAAAGCATTTGTCATGTTGCATGGCAGTGAAGTAGATTTAATCAGATGAGGCCACTAGCGTTGTCAGTGCCAGGCTGAAAGAATTCCGCAGGACAAAAGCTGGGTTTATGTCTCTGGGAGTCTGTGCAGGGAGCAGCAGTGCATCTTTGTGAATGTACAGGGGGGAATCTCAAGAGGGGAAGAAAACGAACCCAAGAGAATATTTTCAGTGCTGTTAAGCCAAAAAATAACTGTTTGTAAGTGACCAGCAGGATGCTCCTGATGGTCAAGAGCACTGTTGTCACAATTTTGACAACATAAAGTGAATCTCCATGTCCCTCTTTTCAAGCGTCACTAATAGAGAGGATGACACCTTCTGTGCTCTATCCCTAGATAATTCCATTTCCAGAATAATAAGCATCACCTAATATCTGGTCACATGCAGCAATCAACCTGCAAAAAAATTATTTACAATGCATGACTGTTCCCAAACTGCAGTGATAATCTTCCAGAACAGCCTTAGGACTTCAAATTGCTTACAAGACACAGCAAAACATGTACCTCTCCTAGCTAATGCCAAAGACAACACTTAAAAAAACCCTACAAGCAACAAACCATAAAAAGAAAAAAAAGTGTTCATCGTTTTAAATAGCCACAAAGAAAATATTTTATACTCTCTGTATCCCTTCAGATGATCAAGCCTTTCCAGAAGATTTACACCAGTAACAAGCTCAGAAGAAAATGAAAGAAGCCATATATGCAAAAATCAAATCAGAGGCTTGCAGCATTTCTAACCCACAACAGTGAGTGAAAAACCAGCACCTCCACCTTAGGAGCTTTGTCGATTCACATCGCCCTAGAGGATGCTGGTGTTTTCCATCTGCACCAGAGAGAGAGAGAGAGAGCAGGAAACAAAATACATAGTTACCAAGAGAGTGAACACTGATAATGTTGCCTTGATATTCCTGTGCATTATTTTAAAGGGACAGTTTTAATGTGCCCAAGGTCTGATTAAGCAGCTGCCAAAGGTCAGAGGAAGAGGCGCCTGCACTTCGTGCAGTGTGCTGGTATAGCTGGCTCTCTGGCATGGCACAGCCTGCGCTTTGGCATTCCTATATTGAAAGGTGTCTGCAGTACATTAACGAATTGGAGTTCAGCCTTGCATGAAGTGTTTCAACGTTCACTCCAACTGTGCTAAAGGAATTTCCCATTTGCTTTTTTCTGCTAATTAGGCAGCCACTGGGACACAACAGGGCCTTTTGAGACGTGTGGCAGGCCCTCAAGTTCTGCTGAGTCAGGAGAGGGGCAGGATGGTTTGATCCACTTGGAAGACAACCTTTAACTTCCCAGTTAAAGGAGGCTGCAAGCAGGACAGTAGCTATAAATGTTAGCTAATATTTACAACCTACAGGCACCAATATCCATCTAGACTTATTTAGTCCTTAATCCAGGAGATAAGGAAGCAACAGGAGCTGGTGAATGTACAGATTTTTAAAGACTTAACTCATTTCTGTAGATATCTGCCTTGCCTAACGCACATGTTTTTATGGCCACATCTTCAAGGCTGAACACAATACCTGAAGCAACTCCTCAAAAGTGACTTGCAGAAAACAGGTATCTAAAAATCTATCTAAAAATATCTGAATCTAAAAATAAAGCTTTGATACAGCATTCAGGTCTCCATAATCTCACTGCACCTGCAGACTGTCCTGCTTCTGACCACAGACCCACCAAAACAGTGCTCACATTTATAATACAACAGGCTCAGCAACTTGTATATGTTTATTCTTAATTTCAAACTGAAGATACTGAATTTTAAGAGATATCAGAACTGCCTCAGAAATGCCTTGTCATTTACTGTATCCTGGATAGACAGAAAATTGCTTCAGAGCTGATAGTTTTTAAACTAACTTCAAAAATGTTGAAAACAGATGCCTGTATTCTCACGTGACACTACAACCATGCTTTATTTGCAGCCAAGGGAAACACCTGCTGTGCTTCAGGTGGTGCAGTACCACATCTGTCTGATTTCAGCTGTGCAGCAGGTGAGTCAGAGCAGCAGCATAGGCCTGAGGGTGTGATCCCACTGCCACTGTAACCTCCCTGCTGGAATATCTCCTGCCAAAGCAGGTGAAACTTCTCACCCCTGCTCAGCAAACATTGCCCTGTCAGCAGAGGCAGCCCCTTGTGCCCCACTGCTCCTGGCTGTACTGCTGGCATTGAGCAGCATCCTACAAAAACAAGCAGCGTTATCAACTATGACATTCATTTAGGGTACTCACCAAAGTAGGATAATCATAATACTGATTTATTTCAGTACTTTCAGACTGAAAACCAGCCAAATTATCCATTTATTTTCACCCTTGCAACAACAATAATATACATTATAACAAAGATTTATACATCATTTCTCTTTTGGTTTACACTGATGTTCTGTAAGTTAAATGTTATGTTCTATCTGAATATTAAAACATAGAACTAATAACTGGTCAATAAAATTAGCACTGCAATTTTTTATGTAACATGCAGAATATTAATACAAACCATTTTAACTGAGATTAATTTTCATGGCTTGGTTACCTGAACTGGTATTTGAACAGCAGACTTCACTTCTGCTACAATACTAAACAATACTCATTTTAAGTCTTTCACCTCAATAAAATTTTATAAAGATCTTACATTATTAATGGCCTTTTAAGTTTCTGAGAGTGTTGGGTTTTTTTCTAGAAGACAATAGCGGCCAGCCTAGTGGAGAGAAAAACTGAAGCTGAAAGCTGAATTTCCTCCAGATATTATCAGTTAATTGGCATCAATACCCAGAAATGTAGTATACTCCCCTCTAAACACCCTCCAGGCAAGACACGAACTGAGACATGGGATGGGAGAGCCCATGAGAGCAGGACTATCCTCAGTAAGGTAATAACGACTGCAACCAAATCTCTCCTTTGCATATAGGAAGCATTTCATTTTCCTCCTATCCCTAAGACAAATATTTCCAATCAGGACAAGTTTTGTAGAACTTCAGAAGCCTCTTCAGAATGGAAGCCAAAATCTCA
Organism: Sitta europaea; assembly: GCA_013400255.1. Lineage (NCBI taxonomy): Eukaryota > Metazoa > Chordata > Aves > Passeriformes > Sittidae > Sitta > Sitta europaea. Next base: position 685,480 of record VXBS01002676.1, read on the forward strand.
GGGTCAGACCCTGGGGAATCTCATCAGATAGTGATGTGAGGGGGGTCTGAAAGCAAAGATGGCAAGCAAGGAGCAAAGGAGGCCAGGCAGTACAAGCAGCACTGTGCCAAGGAAACCCAAGAAGGAAAAAAGCTACAATGTTTTATTTCCCTTGAAAACCAGAAAGCAGGAGCAATTCCACCTAAGTCACCAGCAGCACCCACCAACCTGACCAAGGCATGCACACGTCCAAACTCACTTGCATGAAATGCTTTATTTTCCACTCCCTCCTCTCCCAAAAATACACCATTTGCTTCACATTTCCACAATCTTTCAAGTACCCATGCAGAACAAATCTAAAAGAATCTCCTCTTAAACTAACATTAACACTGCAGAGAAAAACACAACTGAGAACACATAATTTTTAATTTAAAAAAAAAATGAGAATGGAGGATATTCCTCTACAACATATTTCCTATTATCCCAATATTTATTCTTCAGTTCTCTTTACATATGTTTTTCAGCACTGTGGAAATAATTGGGACTTCAAAGTGCAGCTGTTTTCCATAGTGTTTCAGAAATTTCATTTCTGATCTGTATTGGCACAAAAAAAAACACCCAAAAAATCAAATCTCATCTTTCTCCAGTCTTAAAAATCCCCAAGAATGACTGTATGTCTGTCTTATCAGACCTCTCTCTCTCTTTGAATTCCTTGGGTTTTTTAAACACAATATTAATTTTAAATGAACAATTTCTTTAAGAACTCCTGATACTCAGAAATCTTATATGAGTTTCATTCCAGAGTCCTGAGCATCTCCCTCATTCTGATCCTCAAAACATGACTGATTCCAGCAAGCAATAAATGGACACAGCAAACAGAAAAATCTTATCCAGCACATGCAAAGATCACAAGTATTTGTGTGTCTTTCTAAGGACACAAGGTACCAAACTAGGAAGCCTTAATTCAAGAAGAGAGTCCTGACAAAATGACCAAAAAGTTATTCCATTCTATCCCAGGAGATGAGCAATTCTGGGTCTTCCACGTCTTGAATTAATGCCCCAATCCCAGGTTACAGAAATCAAGGGGTTAAAAAAAAGTCCCCCTGTTTTCCTGGTTTTTCACTAAATTAAACCAAGTGCCTGATTTGAATGCAATGGATATAAATACAACTCTACTATTCACTACAATGTTTTAGTCCTTCCAATGTTTTAATTAATTTTACTCTTTAAAATGCATGAAAATTTCACATCACCTTTAAATATTTATTGACAGTTTAGAAGAATATTTCATGCTGATTTTAAAGAATAGACAACTTTTTCCATAACATTTCTGTTAATATAAAACGGCAATTCTACACTTTCAGATATGGTCCCAGTGCAATGAAAAGGAATTTTTATCTTGTTCAAAGCACACTATAAACACTGGCTACTGCAGAGAAATAAAAACATCAAGGACGAGTTTTTTCAAAGCTATTTAAGTGATTAGGGAGCCCACACAGCTCCCATTTACATGAACAGTAACTGCATGTCTGAATCTTCTGAGCAATTTTGAATATTTCATTGGTCTATCAAAGATTCTCACAGTTAAAAGTAATAAGTTGGGAGTAATTAATTGAAAACATATTACCTGTGGTGTGCAATGAAGACAGTTCTCATAGCACAAGTGAGTATTTTAAGATGCTAAAATCGACCACAAAAGCTCTACAAACATAGGACCACCAACCTATTTAAAACCAACTGCCTCATTTCTGCATAATACCTGTCTTCCCTTTCAGCTTACCATTTTTCTGCCTTTCTGTTTTTTTAAGAGGCCTTTTAAAGCTGCTGGAGAGTAAGAGCATTGGGGTGGGTCACACTGACTTAAGGAAGCTGAGGCTATAAACAGCTGAGACAGTAAAGGCAAGGCAGGTGCAAGTGCTTTCCCTGATGTTAAAACAATCAGTGCAGTCACTTGGTTTTTTACACACAAGCAGTTCTGTATATTGAAAAAGTCCACCTGTTCTATATTTAATTTATAACAACTTTTTCTATTGCCACAGGAGTTTGTAAATATTTATCATTTTAGTAGCCAGGTGTACAGAGCAAGAGAACAGGCAATTGAAAACAACAGTTAAAAAAAAAAACAGCCTGACAAAAAAAACCCTCAAAAACAGTTAAAGCTGTAACAGCAGCTAAGCATATACAGAAACCAAACTATTAATGTGCAAAATGTCTTGCAAATATATTTCCCCTTCAAAAAACTGAGTAGCCAAAGCTTTGCATCAGGTGGTAGGGATTCCAGAATTCAGTGGTTACTGTGCTAATTCTGCCTGAAGAAATATGAAAACAGGAGCCAAAATCTTATAGCTAACGCAGAACAATGAGAGCTTACTTTGCTTTGTTCTCAGGAAACGCTAAAATTTTTCCTTTATTTAAGGATATTCTTACATTTTGTAGTCATAAAATGGGTAAAAAGGCAAATGACAAGCACCCAAATAGAGGGGTGGAATTAGGCACAGAAAACCACAATTCTTTTCAGAAAATGAACACTGTGGTTAAAATAAAGCACTTGAATATGCTGTGCCACAGCCATCATTACCAACATGCTCATTAGCATTAAATTAACATGGACACGAAATATCAGGATGTAAATTAACAGCAGATGATGCTGTGAAAATGTAAGAAATTACTGTTATTTACCAGTAATTCAACTAACAAAAGCAAATTCTGTTTATCACATGTAAACTCCAATACTGTGTTACAGTGTTTTGGTTTTTAACTAAAATCAACCAAAAAAACAAAGAAACACAAACATGACAATTTCACACTCACCTTCTATTTGGTACTGCTTGTGTTGGACACTAATTACATCAATGATCAGACCCAAGCAGCAATTCAATCAGGACACTAGACTTAGTTTTACAGAAGTAATTCTAATTTTTAGCAGAAACAATTTAAAATGACTTTCAATTAGATCATCACTCTTTTTCCTGAAGACCTGAAGTGTAATATTTTCCAGGTTCTTTAAGGTTTCATTTTAGCATTCTCTGCCAAAGTGACCACAGTATTATGATCAAAAACACATTTTCAATAATTATGCCCTAAATAGTTTGCAGCACATCCATATATTGACTTACACTGCAGTGGTCAGTTATTTCATAGTAAATTAAAATTCTGCATATCCTTCTCGTCCATGACAGGGTATTTCATGACATGAAGCCTGCACAGAATTCAGGAGCCATCCCAACACCCACACCAAATGCTCAGGCAGAGCAGGCAGGTGGCAATAATTAGAATGAAGATAAGCTGAGGTGACAAAGCACTGAGAGCACATCAATTACTGCCTGTCACTCAGAGCAGGGAGCATCTCGGAAGATGGACTGATAGCACTGGATCATTCCCTATTATATTCAGCTTTTCTCTCCTTCATTTCCTCAAAATGGAAGGTCACCACAACACCATGACATTTTTTAATACAAGAAAATTCTTTATAAATATTCACTGTATGCATGAGACAAACTAATGTTTGGCTTCATCTCACAGACTACAGAATAATGCCTTGATTTCCAAAAAGTAGGTCACATGAGAGTAGTGGGCATGAATGCTTCTGTTTGAGTAAGAGAGAGGTGATTCCAGAATCATTTGATAAGCTTTGTTTTCCTACGTATTTTTTTTATATTGATATTTATCTTTTATATTCATATACACCCAAATAGATGTAAATCTCTCTCTATCTTGAGAAATAAGCAGAGACACTGTATTTAAACTCCTTAAGGGGTAAGAGCAGATACACTCCAAGCACACACCTTAATGTTGAGTAATCAGCGAGAAGTTAAAACAAAATATACACAAATTTTGAAACCTTGAAAATTCTCACAGAACAGTTATGCCATCCCTTCCCTCTCTCTCTCCACAAGTGATCAAAGAATTCATGCCACCTATGGTCCAGCTGCTTTACAAGTCAGTAATTCCTGAAGTTAGTTTTAAGATGTTGCTACACCATCTTTTTTCTGTAGGATTTTCTAATCCAACTGCCCATATGTATCTTTCTTTTTAAATAAAAGCAAAGCAAAATTAAACTCTGGCTCTAGACAAGAAGTCAAACTACCTAACTACGTAATTACAAAAAAACCCAACCCAATCTTGTTGTATCTCACAAAGTGGTTTTGTTAAAACTGTACCAGAAGTCTTGTAAAATCCACACAGAGGATGTAACTTTCCCATGATCCCCTGTGCTCCTTTACCTGATACTACCTGTCCTAAAGTCAGCTCCTATTGGGCAGCAGACCCCTCCCCTTTCCCCTCCCCTTTTCCAAGGAGATAAAACCACCTGGCCACGTGGCCAGGTCTCTCTTTTGCTCC